>JAVJGI010000002.1:2956116-3065623 GCA_035590275.1 Ibycter americanus | reverse complement strand
CTGATCGCTCCCTACAACCACAAGAAAGGCGCGGTGGGCTGGGGGGGTCGGTCTCTGCTGCCAGGTAACAAGCAACAGGACAAGAGGAAACAGCCTCAAGTTGTGTCAGGGAGGTTTAGATTGGGGATTAGGAAAAAGTCACAGAAAGTGTGGCCAAGCACTGGCACAGGCTGCCCAGGGAGGTGGTGGAGTCACCATCCCTGGAGGTGTTTAAAACACACACAAATGCGGTGCCTGGGGACATGGGTTAGCGGTGGGCTGGGCAGTGCTGCGTTAATGGTTGGACTTGATGATCTCAAAGGTCTTTTCCAACCTGAATGATTCTATGCACACACCAACTGCAACTCTTTTGCTAAGTTGTTCTACAAAACTTCATGTATTATTTCTATTTAAGTATATACTAGAAGGACTTGTTGGGTAGAGTACCTAACATCCCAAATACTCTGTTCGTAAAGAAAAATGATCCTAAACATCAAGCTCATTCTAAAAAACCAACTATTTAATTTGGTATATTGCATATTTTCATTATAAATAGATCTGACTATAGCAGACTCCACGACCCTTGCAAGCTTGCCTGTCTGTTTCAGTAGAGTCCTTGCAAACATTTCTGAAGTGTCATTACTTTACAATATTTCAATAATTCTTGCTTTGAACTTACCGTACTTGTGAAGCTTTCCCAGCTGTCAAAACGAACAAGATTACATTTCAACTATTTCCCCAATTTTTTAAATTTGATTTAGGTGAAAAAGTTCATATTTAAAGTATTAAATATGCTCATTAAAACGTGTAAGGGAATATAAAGTGTTCTGGATTGCGTGGGAGTAAGTAATACAACTGAAAGTCACCCTTCTCACAGCAAGCAGGTATGAGACTGTATCAAACACTCTGCTTTCAGCCTCCAAGTGGAGCGTTCTACTTTTGAGTCACTTTAATAGCACAGCTTCAGACACACACCATTGCCACCCCACCTCTGCTCAGCACGCTGCGGGGCACAGGAACAGTGCTCTCTCTGAGCTATTGCTTTGAAGCGATCGTAAACAAATTCTCTGATCAAGCCAGACAATTGTACGAGGCCTCATGTACACAAAGAAAATTGCACAGGTGCTGCTACGAAGTCCCAGAAGCAAAACAAGCAATAGCAGTCCTCGTTTAACAGGGAACGTAATTGTCAATATCTCGGTATAATAAGCTAAACAGGTGATTTTATAAATGCTGAGGTAAGTACAGTTGGAGGAAGACCTGAAAAGGGATGCAGTGAGAACTTCTAGAAATTAATTGGGAGCTTCCACTGTTAAGAGACAACAGCTGAGGAAGCTTTAAAGCACCTTGTCTGAAAGTCAAAGCTAACCTTGCAGTACAATTGGATAAGAAAGGGAAGGATAAACGGTGGAGAGCCTTAAACGTATCAGCAAGACACCTACATTTTAAAGAAAGAAAAGGTTAGTGGAGAAACCTCCAAACACAGAGTGACAGGGCAATAAGCCAGAAGGATTAATTTACTAGAAGCAACAGAATTGGAATCCAGAGAGGTGAATTTGCAGGAAATGAGCACAAGGAGAAAAAAAACTGAGTCGATCTTAAGGGCTCAGACAAGCAGGCTGGCTGCAGGAATCTCGGGTAGCAAGAGGAGGGAAGTCTTCATCGGTTTCTTGCTATAGTGTGTCAAGAGAGCAGAATTAAGTCCTCACTGATGAATTTCAGTTAAAAATCTACTAATGCATTTTTAAAGCGTCCACTTAAGCAGGGATAGTAACCCCAAAACGGGCCGACAGGCTAAAATGAGCAGATGCGTTATTTTCAATGATGTCAGCACAAGCTTAACGTTCACCATTTCCTCAGACACACCATCTATGTGGGAATAAAAAGACACAACTCAACAAATTTGCAAGTTATGTAGTTCTAGCCACAGGATCACAAAGCCATTCGGGAGAAAACAGGAAACATTTACACATTCGCCAAAATGGGGTTCTACATCTTCATAAAGCATCAACAAGAAGGAGAATTTTTAGGAAGCAAATTGGGATCTTGGAGCCTTTCCCCTTGTTGGCTGAAAATTAAACAGCGACAATCGCAGCTGCTAAGTGGGGCAAAAGAAAAGGAAACAGAGATGAGTTTGATGCTGTGAGATAACGCATGTGGTGTTGACCCCTTTTCACAAAATGAAACCCAAGCAAGAAAGAAGCTTTTCCCTTCCTGAAAAGGGTCATATTAAAGCAAATAACAGCTCACGTATGAAGGATAAAATATCCCTTGTTTTACACTGCAGGCTTGTAACAATGCCACTGCTCATCTGAGTGATGCTAATTAATCTTGAACAGACCTATCATCAGTTACTGAGACTTGCCCCCGGATTAAATGTAAACCAGCCTTGCATAAATTGAATGCCTCCTTTGAATATATAATTGAATTTGCAGAAGTGTGCGCCAGGGGGGTGTTTAAATAAGTGCACAAATATGATAAAAAGAACTTCACGTCATTATATCTAATTCAGTAAGCAAAAATAATGGCAGGGCACATTCCAATTAGTGTTTGATTTATTTATTTTAACAAATCCAATTAGTAGAATGCTTTATAAAGTCATCCAATGTCAAACTCTCACGGACTCACTAGATAAAAAAAAAAACAACAGTACTTCTAAAAAGGGATAAATAAACATCCTGATGTGAGAAACATCATCAGTTATCCTGTGTTTCTAAACACACACAGAAAACAGCACAGCATCATACATAACCTGATCACGCATTTACAGCTTCCCCAAGGTGGGGAGGCGATAAAGACAGTGAGAACATCAACATCATTCATCCCACACCAGGCCTTTCTTCTGGGGCATAAGTAGTTAACTTTTGCCCTCATTTATTTAAAAAAAAAAAAGGGGGGGGGGAGGCAGGGGCAGAAATTAAAAAAGCATGGAATGCTTTTTTGTGGAACATCCCTTTTGAAACTCTCATGAAAGCTGAGATTTAGTCCAACAGTTTAGACCTTAGCCTCACAAGACATGAGGCAAGTAAAGGAAGAAACAAATGCTGTTGCGATGAGGTAGTACTTGTGAACTGTAAAAGTCCAGAAATTAACACACCACTGTTCCTGATCGTTCAACTCTCATCTCTTTCAAAGACATTCTTGTTTAAAAGGGCTGTAAGAGATTTGTTTGGCTCATTAGAATAACTTCTGTTATAAATGGATTTTTATACAATAAATCCCATAACATTTTTCAGACTGTAGACTTCACATAGTATATCTCTGAGAAACTTTATTACACATTCTTATGGAAGTGGGAGGGAGAGGAGAACAAAACCATGCACAGAAAGCTAGTGCTGAGTTGCTTCATTTAAGATGGGAAGAATCAAGGGATATTGGGGCTTCCTCCCCCAAGAAAAGTAGTTAGTGTTTTATGTGCTTTCTACTCCTTCCATAAAGATTAAGACAGAGGACATCAGGAACATGCATACAAGCAACCCAAAATGCCAAGCTCAACAAGAAAGCAGATCCAAATTCTGCAGACCAGCCTTACATCTAAGAAGCACTGTCCAACAGCCTCAGCTCTCAACAGGCATCACACCAAAGAGAAGGACAAGTGCAGAGGGACTGGAGGAGGACCCTTGTCACTTGGGATGCCATTAGTTCCAACCGTAACAGCCCAGCAGCGATGCGTTCGGTATAGCCTCAGGTATCTACACAGCACAGGATGGGAAGCTTCAGAAGGGCCAACAGTAACTGGGCATCTCATTTGTCAGAAAAATCATCCTTCTGCCACCACGTTATCAACCTGATGCAGTAACTGGCCAACTTCGACCAGTAGTTTATTATTTTGCTCAACCGTTTCATTTTTATTCCCAGCTTTTGAAAGAAACTCCCTTCTCTTTACAAAAACCTTTATCTTTACAGAGTGAAAAGGCACCACATGCTCACCGTATATTTAAACTCAGACTCCACAAGGGACAGAAAAACGCTATCGCTCCTCAAACTGCAGGGAAAACTTTGATCAATTTTTGTGCCTCATTAGTTAGCAGAAGAGCTACACCAGGAGAAACCGAGGAATAGATTCCCTGGTGCATAATAAGGTATAAACTCCAGAAGTAAAGCATTCATAACATCTTTTTTCTGATGTCAATTGTTTAAGAACTGAGCTTAGACCTAGCGTAAATTCAGATAAGTCACTCAACCATGAAACACAAATCCACTGAAAATCAGGCTTCTCTACTTTGGGTGCTCACAAGAGTGCTTCTCTCAAGGTATCCAGATGTTCTGAGTTTTAGAAGTAAACATCAGTGACTCCTCTAGTGCCTCAAACACATTCCTGTATGTGATTTGGTTTCTGCTACAAGTACCAGTCCTCACTGTCAAGGCGTGATTGCCCTGCCACAGGACAGCTCCATTTCTTTTCTTTCCATATTACCCTTAGCATAGCATTATTAGATATACACATAAGCAGAGAAGGTTTTACCTACACTCTAGATTGTGCTAATCCCCTTGAGATATTGGTAACAATTGCCTGGCTTAGGTACAGATAATTCTTGTTACATTTGACTAAATTTCATTCCTTTTGCACAATCTCTGTACTGGCAATCGGATCTTTTGGATGGCAGGGGGAGGGAACAGGGATGCGGTGTGCAGAAAGTGTGTGTTTGTTTTCAACTGCAGTGATGAAAATCACTTCACTTTGGGATTAAAATATCTATGTATAGGTTTGGGATTTTTTTTCCTAAATCAAGTTAATCCTTGAAAAAACTGAATGCAGCTTAGAAAAGCTCTTCATTTCAATGGCAAACTGTAATGGCCCCAAAGTAGGCTTAAGATTGGAATTTTTTATATCACAGTGATTTCAAATGCTATCGAACTATTAAGGAAGGCTGTCATTCTACTGGTATATGATTTTTTAAAGTCCTTTCCAAATTTGTTTGCTACCCTTTGCCTGTTACTCCTTACACATCTATTTCCACATACTTCGAAGCAGCTCACAGGCGCGGTTTCCACACACACACAGCACACGCATGGCTACAACCAGCGGTTGCGTGTCCATTGCACAGAAACCTTGCCATGATCAAAATAGTGCTGACTGCACAAGGTGTCACACGTACGGTCTTCATGATGAATATCATCAATAACATCGTTTAATGTTAGGAAAGGGACAGATGGAATAGGGCTAGCATTGTCTAGTGAAACACCTAAAGACAAAGTGTCCTCCCAGTAATAAAAACTGTTTCCCCCAACACTTCTCTGCAGAAATTATTGGTCCCAACTGTGCAACAGAGTCTGACAAAGTTTATCAGTTATCCTCCTAATCCCGGGGAAACAGTCTGCTCCAAAACAAGCATTGTGGCTAGGGCCCTAAGATATATATGGAAAAAGTATTTAAGTTGTATTTTCTGAACTTGTCAAGTTAAGCGAAGTTTTCATTCTTAAATTCATTATTATAGGTTTCTCTTTGCAAAAGCTTGCCTACATGTCTCCATTTGAGCCCTAGCCCAGCTCATACATTCATTACTAATTCTATACTTCTTAATCCACCAAGGATCACTGAAATTGCTTTGAAGTATCCTAGGAGTAAAACTAACACTAAGTGTCATTTGTTTAAATTTGTATGTCCAAATCTAGGATGACTCATCTAGCTTCACTTGCCAGAATATATGTCCTTTATTTAATACCAAGAATGTCTTTTTGCTTCTGACAGCTTAGTTGTCACTATTTCAATAGCTCTATATTAACATTTTAGTGCTTTATTCAAGCGTAAGTATATACACATCTATAATCTCACTGGATTTTTTTTTTTTAAGCTATGAAATAAAGTACACCGCACCTTTCCAAAGAATCCTAACTTTGCAAGTTCAGTTTAGTTTCAGTCTGCTGAAACACACCAAGATTTATGTGAATCTTGTTTTCAGACTTGTCTATTCCAATGTAACAAAACTTGAAAAATTAAGTTTTCAGGTTTTCAAAACCACAGAGGATTCTTAAACAGATGTTTCCCCATCATCTTTTCTTATAATTCTAGTTATTAATTCATCAGTTTAGTGGGTTCCCACCCTTGAAGCAGGCTCCTGCTTTATTCATAGCATGTGAAATGAAGATTTCTTTTTAAAAATGCAAATTTGTAGCACTTACGCACTTTTATTATTGCAGTCTGAATACAAGATAAGCCATACTTTGCTTCAAATTTAAGTTACAGGACCAAATTTTTTCCTATAATAATGCTGTTCTGTATTGCAGAACTCCAACTTAAATTACCAGCCACGTTTGTTGAAAATGTGCTTACCTATATCTGTCAGTAAAAAACATTTGCAGGTATTCACTGTTTTTGCAAAAAAAAAAAAAGGTCCCATTGTTTTTCTTTCCTTCCAGCATCTGATAATCCTTGGGTCTAATTATGCAGCACATTAATAAGGTTATCTAACATTGCATTTCTGGTGCTTTTCTACATCAACTACTGCACTGGAGTCTTGATTAGTCAGAACTTGTTGTTGACTTACGTCATTTCAGCATTTTGTAGTGCCACATGGAATAACTATTCCAGCTGCACAGTTGTCTAAAGTAAGTACTTATTTTATCATCCACCAAGGCAGCAAAAAACTGTCTGGAGATAGCCGTTTCTCATATTTTATATTCCATTAGTAAGCCCATCTTTCTCAATAAGCTTTTATACAAACGTCAAATTAATGTGTTTGAACTTTCAGCAAGAAACAGTCGTTGACTGCCTCATATTATCTTTGGTGATGAATAAAATATTGTCTCAAAAGATACAATTTCAGGAATTCCAGCACCATCTACAAGCTTTCTACTCTTTCTCCTTTCCCTGTACTGCTGTTCCTTTAGTGCTGCTGGGGCTCCTCTTTTGAAGAAAGATCTCATAGCCGAGATGTTTTCTTTGAAGTTCATTGTCAGAAAACATAAAGACAAGCTTAAATAAGGGTAGGATGTCTGGTTTATTGCCACACCAGTGAACACAGCATAAAAAATAAACGCGATCTGGTTGCAATCAAACAGAACTAGAACAGACTTACATAATTTTTAAAGAAGAAATTAAGTGTTTATTGGGCTGGCATTTTCATAATCGTCCCATTAGCTCAACAGCCTTCCCAAAGGAAGCCAAAGGAAGTAAATTTAGTTAACGCTGAGCTTCATCAAGCCCCCTGTTCCCTTTGGAAGTTCCCACCATTCAGACTGCAAAGGCATCGCTGAAGCTGTTTGCAACCCGGCGCTCTCGGAAGCGTCGCCACCGCGCCAGCAAAGCCAACCCCCTACAGCACCTAACGCCTGGCGACTCCTCACCGACACCTACCCGCAGCACGCCTAAGGACAGCAAAGTAGGCATGTATACGCATACCCGCCATCTGTATTCTAAATGGTTCCAAAAATAAATACCAATAGTTTATTTTTCTTACTTAAGAAGATTTTCTTACAAGAAAACTTAATAGTTTTCTTGTAGAAGATTAATACGGTGGGTGGACTCTCAGCAAACAATACTGATATTTTAAATTGCTTCTGAAGAACACATGCAATTAGCGCTCCGACATTGTGCAGGTCTCCAAAGACTGCTCCTTGATATTTGAGCTAGCATACTTAATGTGTACTAGCTCAGCTATATACTGGTTAAATATCAGAATTTATCTCAAAAGATAAATACGATCTGTTACTGAGTATCAACAAATAAAATCTAATTGGCTAATACAATGGTAATAACTCGCAACGAGCATTGCAATTGGTATATCTTGTTAAATTTAATAACGTGGTTATTGGAAGCCGCTCCTGGGGAGTGGCGGTATAAATAATTTTATCAAGGTCTAACAATTCTTCTAGCTACAAGTCTGTACATTTCCGAGGCCGAGGTTTTCTCTTACAAAATATCCTTTTACTTGTTGCTGACAATCATGGATTCAAACTGCACCATGAAGTACAACATTCAAGGATATCTGAAGATTGGTATTGTAAATTGTTTTCAGTTAAACCATGATCTTCATTCGATGTGTCAGGAGCAAGCCAGCCCCAGCACTGACAGTGTTTAGCCAACTGCTCTGCTTCCAGGTGCCCCCGAGTCAGGCTGGGGGCAGGAGGGCAAAGGCTTGACTATGCGAGAGACCTTGCAAAGTTCGATCAGTTGACTGATGGCTGAGGCATTAACAATCAGCTAGAGGTTCAAATTCTAATAATCTGTTATCTGATATTTTTTTTTTTTTTAGTTTATTTATTCTATCTCTGCATTTTTCATACACATTTCCTCCCTTGGTGTTCCTGGGTGTACCATTTGCACTGCAATATCCAGGATGCTTTTCAGAATTGCAGCAAAGTTTGGCAAACACCGAGTGGCAGAAGCCCTGCTGTCCTCTGCAGCACACTGTGAACATGGGAACGATGGGGAGATTTGCTCACTTTTAGCCTCCAGACTCCTCTGTGTAACTTCTTTGTCCAAAGAGCAAAACATGTAGTAAATAAGCAGCAAGAATAAACTGACACCTGCCTAATAGCACATGTGATTTCTTGAAAATATATAGAGCTTCTTTTCCTTTTAACCAAATTTCCTACTACGGTCTGTAAGCATATGTGCAAAAGTGCCTCTGTAATTACAGCCATGAATCTTACACGTACAATATCTGACCCAGAACGTGCATTCGGCAGAGCTGCAGCTGCCGTGCTCTAAACTCCGTATTGAAGAGGGTCAGCAGGGGAAAGGAGAGGAAAGTTTAGGGCAGCATTAACACAAATGCAGTTATCTCTAAAGACAGCTCAGATTTTGTGAAAAAGGAGGCAGTCACAGCGCATCTCGCCACTCAGTGTGTTACTGTGCCACATCCCCAGCCACCTGCAGCCAGGGACAGATCACAGGTGATCCCAAGAAGGGACCCTCGGCCGCGTTTCACTGGGACAGTCCCACTTAGTGGCTACAAGGCAGCTGGCCTCCATTCTCTGATGGGGGGACGTTATTTGCTAATAACAGGTTGGAACAGTTCAATATCTGCTGAGGTTCTTGATTGTAGAGGAATTCTGAACTGTTAAACAGATTAATTTTCAACATTTCAACAACTACGCGCTCCATTTTCAAACTGTTTCAGACTGTGCTGTCCTTCGTATACAAAACTTGGTAATAAACATACCAAAAAGCATCCCTATTCTGTCCCCAAGGCCATTTTCCTGTCTCTAGGATAGACCATCTCCAGTTTGAGGCTGAACCTTAGAATAATACAATTCCAACAGAAAACATTTTTAAAGAAATATTTTCTGAATTCCCTAGTTATTATTCCTTTAATATAGCATCAAGCCTAAACTCTGCCAGGAAGCATTAAACGCTCAGAGCATTTCTTTCTAAGACTTGAAAGGCACAAGGTGAAGGAATCTAAATGCAATCACTTTTCATGATGCTGAATGACCAGGTTTTAATAAGAAACCCTTTTCTGTCATATAAACCACTGCTTCAGTCATCGTTTAATCCTCGGTTTGTTGAGACACGTGAACTCGGTACCCTGAGCCTTTTATCCCTGAGCTCACCTGCACTTCATGTCTCAGTCCAAATGGACGTGCAGCTGAGACAGCCCAGTCAAGGTCAGATTCTGGAAGTCTAAATTTGAAACATGCTTTGAAACAGTTTACTAAAAAGAAACGTTGATGTCCTGTCAGTTAAACTAGGAGGATTACGTTAACACCTTCTACACAAGCGTAAAACAAGACACTTTGGGAGGACTGCAGTCAAAGTTTCCATTGCTGTTCCTACACTGAAATAGTCTGGGCTTATAAGTGCAATTCAGATCCACAAAAAGCTCATTTACTGGACATTTTCTTCAGGAAATAAGGTCTTACTAGTAATTTAAGAAGATAATTGTCTTCGCTTAAAAGATTTCTCTTTACACTAGAAACAGAATGACACTGTCTCCGTGAATTCCAGAAATACCTTCTGCATGATACTGCTTTATCCACATCCTCGTCAAGCCCTGTAAAATACCTTTCCACTTGATTTCGGTAGACAGAAAGGTGTTTGTGAGTATAGCTGCATACAGTATTTAACAGCACAGGAAAACTCATTAAAACGTAATGTATTGCCAGACCCCCCAGGTGAAAGTGCGGATATTCAGAAGCAAGGATTTTTTTTAAAGTTTCCTCCTAAAGATTTCAGCTACACAGTTCAACCGAGCATGAATTTTCTAATAAATTCATTGTTCATTTTTATACAGGTCATTGTAATTTTAAGATATCTGTGCAAGAATCCGATCCATTAAGTATATGATGCTTCAAAAGATTATGATACCAAGTAATTCAGAAATTAAAGTCAGTTTCTGACCAACTGAACTGGTACTAAATATACTCACCCAATTAGAACCATACTGCAATTATATTGATACTTCAGTTAACTACACATTAGGCACTCCAGTCAAAAACGTGAGAGATGGACTGAGAGCAATGTTTTCTTGGTGTTCGCCCTATGGTCCTTCTCTTAAGCTGAGGCAATCTAAAATCTTTAACCCTGCAGGCGCAAGCCTTAGCACATCACATAAAGGAATGTAAAAGAAATAATAAAATAAGCTAATCAGGCATTCCCATTTGCTACCTACACACTTGGTTGCCTGGTAGAACAATTATGGCATCAGAGCATCTTTTTCACCCCAGAGTCCTCTCACAAGCACCTGACCAGCAAGTACCTGGGACTGGCAAGGGAAGAGACAGCACAGCATTTCACACGGCCGGCTTCAAAACAGAAGAACGGCTGATGCAAGTCAGACGTTTGCTAGGTATTACTTAGAAAAGACCAAGAGCAGGACAAGCACACATTGAGCCTTCCCTGAAACACCTTCTTAGCCTCAAGCAAGTCCCATCAATACGGATTGCTCTTTCTCAATGAATCTGCCCAACCACTTCCAGAATCTACACGCGCTTCTGGACTCCATAAACTTCTGTGATGACCTCTACATCTCAGCCACACTGCCAGCCTCTGGCTATCACCTTCATGGGGACAGCTAGGAACGGAGAGGGCGGGGATATTTTTGCCTGTACGCAAGATCATACAAACAGGGGACAGTGGCACTATGGCCACCCACTGAAGTGACACTGCAGTGAGGAGGAAGGGGCTGCAGTACACCATCATCCCATGGAGGTGACTGTGCCTGCCAGGCTGTACCCAGGAGGCATAACCGCTTTAAATCACGTCCTGTGCTTTGGGACAAGACACACTTCACACCAGGCTATCAATCAACAGGATTTTTTTTTTTTTTTTTTTTTTTTTCTTCTAAGGCACTGTTTCACCAGGGTGGGGGGCCGGACAGGAGACTGTATTACAGCACTTCTACCAGTTTAAGACTATTTTAAGATTAAATAATGAACAGAAACCTGACAATGAGGTCCCAGCTGGAATAAAGATACTATTTTACTACATCTGAAAACACTCATCTGTGGCGAAAACTAATAGAATTTCCCAGAACAGAGACTACAATTAATATCGACTTTAAAAAAGTAATATTTAACCAACAGTTACAATTTTATTAGCATGAAGACTAAAAAGAATCAAGGTGAGTTGATATTTTATATCAACTTTTATATTTTATATTCAAATATAAAAGACTATACCAGTTGCATAGGTCAGGTTTTGTTTTCATATAATCTTTCCCCTTTCCTTGCCAGTCTCTCCTCAGAGTCTGTACAACCATAAATCATCTGCATTCAGCTGCAGGACCAGTGTGAACATCACCTTACTGAACACATCTGACCTGACTTTTAGTTGCACTACTAACTTTTAAAAGTTACACTTCGGTGATCCCACCCCTCACCATTTCACCGAAGCTTAGTGTAACCTTCGTGGTGAGATTTCTCATGTACGTAGAGCTAATTGCCGCTTCTTTAACGGAGTATTACCACAGACCTGGAATTTGATTACACTCAACTCTGAAAACAAGAAAATTAAAACATAGCTAAATTGTCCGATTCTTTGTAACCCACATTGAATGATGAAGAAAATATCTAGGCATACTTGAGAGAGCTCTGACCAAGGACATGGCATCACTTGGTAATGTGCCATTTTCTTGCCAATATCGCCAGGGATCATCCTATCACAGCTAGCTTTCTCGGGATTGCTGGAAGGCGAGGACTGAACAGTTTAAAAGTGAAACACTTTATTGCTGTTTAGGAAAAGAAAACACTTCGACTCTGAAGGGGTTTGTGCAAGACAGTTTCATTTTAGAAAAAGGTGAGCTGTTTTAGAATGAGGTTCCCACACTAAAGAAAAACCTTGTTTAAAACACAGAATTGTGGGGATGGTCCTCGCAAACCTGCAACAGGCTGTTTTCTGCTGAACACGAGAGCTGGGGATGCAAGAGCGAAGTTTACACGCACCTGTGCAAGCAGAGCAAGTCAAACACTCAGCTGCCTCAGCCAAGAGCAGAGACAGGTGAGCCACTGCCTCTTGTTCCTGGGCGCCTCTGTGCTATCTGTCCTTCTGAAACTAAAGTCCTGTGATGCTATTTCTGGGTCTTCACCGCCAGTGGAGAGCTAGTCAATGCATTCTTTTTCTAACCCGGAGTGACTGGTGCATTCTGTGCCTTCCTTTCTTTACATCTACATATTTTCACAAGGAGCACCTCCTCGCCTGTTTCGCTGGATTAACCAAGAGACACCTGAGCCTCATCACAGGAAAAGTTCTCAATTTTGCCAATAATCCTTATAGCCCTTCTTTGCACCCGTGATGCGCTGAATTAATCTTCCTTCTGAAGGCGGCGTACCGGTGTTGTACAGAATACTCCAGATGAAATAATTTTTTGATCTCTATAATAGCATTCTTATTTCGCCATCTCACCTTATAGCAACATTCTCTTTTCAGGAGCAAATCTCAGACACTCATCTCAAGCTCCTGGTATTAATGCTCCAACAGCTTCCTGTCATTTCCAACTGATTTTTAATCTTGAAGCAAAAAACTAATTAGTCTCGAGATGCATGACCTGGCACTCTGTAATGCTAAATTACATCCTACATTTTTTTTTATTTCATCACATTTCAAAGTCCTAATTCCTCCAGTCTGATAATTTTATCCTCCTCCAACTAACTGTGTGCGATTGACTACCTGCAGTAGCACATTCCTTGTTTTTTTGTTGGGAGTATCAGTGAAAAAATCCTTAGATCTCAAGAATTACCCTTTAAATTTAGTTAACCCACCTCCAGCCTGATAAAGTAGAAAGGTACAAAAAAAGATAATGCCCAGTTTGGTCCTAGACTCACATATTTAACATTTTTTTCTAATGTTATAAAACCCGAGTTAGATCGACTGCACTACCTTTTCCGAAGCAGCGCGTCCCTAGCATGGCATCACAAACCCACACAATTTTTCAGTAACAACCAGTCAAACAGTCTATCCATGTACTGATTCCCTTGTAAAGCCTATCTTTTAGGATCTATGTGAGTGCATTTCCAAAAACCTAGACTTTAAGGTAAACCTCTTTAGCAATCAGCATTGCAAGATTCAATAGTGAATAAAAAAATTTGTACCCGCTTGCCCCAATACTCCATCCGTCCAGTTCCATACTTTATGATATTAAAAGTATTGAATCTGTCATTTAATATTAGGTAAAGTTTGTGGACTAGCACGCTGGTACTGATTAAATTGGCAATTACATAGAATCTGATTTCCAGTATTGTCAAACTGATACAGTGTTTA
Source organism: Ibycter americanus (assembly GCA_035590275.1). Classification (NCBI taxonomy): domain Eukaryota; kingdom Metazoa; phylum Chordata; class Aves; order Falconiformes; family Falconidae; genus Ibycter; species Ibycter americanus. The sequence continues at coordinate 3,052,002 of JAVJGI010000002.1, read as the reverse complement.
GATAGGAAAGCGATGATGAGAAACGTAAGAACAAGTATACTTACTCTAAAGCCCTTCATTTAACAAGCTTCCATTTGACTTTCTCAAATTTGAAGTTTCTGTTTTGACATGAAGCATCAATGATCTAGAATTAGTAACTCATAAGTAGCTTTACTGGTTACTCCAAGCTTAGATTTTTCCCCATTGAATCTTGGCAGAATTTCGTGATATCGCTGATGCACACTATGCATAGAAAGCGTGCTGGTTCTTACCGTGATTTTGAAAGCTGATTTTTAGAGAGAGAGAGAGATAAATAAGTATATTCATACACATAGCTAGTAAAAGACATCCTCTCCTCTTTCTGCCAACTGTAAAATTCAGGAAATTGATCTACTTGACACCTGGATTGGTAGTACCTGTTGCTTTTCCTTCACAGTGTGAAAAACCATGTATACAAATAGCAGTCACTGCTCTGTTTTTCATGCAGGGCAGGCAATAGGTAACTTACTGAGGACAGCAGGCGAGAGGGCTTATTTAGGAAGCAAGCCACAGAAACTTGTTGAAAACATTAGGTCTATACCTTGTTTTATAGGACAATAATGTGGTACTACACGATCTTTGGAATAGGCTGTAACAGAACCAGTAAAGCAGAAGAATAACTGAAGTCCTTCTTAAGGTTATTTTGCTAAATCTTGGTGGACCACACTGTCATACTACTTTTTTTTTTTTTCCCCTGCTGCAACCCTTCGCTACAGATCCACCCAAATTAAAGGGTTATACTTAAATTCTTGAGCAAGAAGGCTGAGAGCGCTCATCACGGGGGAGCTGTGTTACAGGAAACCTTCTGCTCGAGGGTTGCACGATTGCTTCCCTCTACTGGTCCACAGCACATTAATATTTGAGTGGTAGGGATGTCTCTCCGGATAGCAAACTTAAAAATCTCCTGTAAGGTGGCTCAGGAAAAAAAAACACAACTAAACTCAGCCTCACACCATTTTTTAATTACCATCATGCCATTTAAGATTTTTTCAAAAAGAAGAGATCTGCATGTATGACAGTAAGCGTGTCTACCGGGGATTTGGTTTGTTTATTGCATGATTTTTCAGTTAGCTTACTGTATTTCTAGGCTCCTACAAAAGTCACGTAATTCTATCCATTAATGTGTGTTTTTCTACAACAGCCCAAAAAACCTTCACCTGTTTTTAATGAGCTTTGAGTCCTTCACAAACTCTTACACTATTATACATACTAATCACTGTCTGGCATGGGAGGTGTTGAAAAGATTGCCAGGAAATACACAGAACAGTTTACTAAACTTCCCATTCTTTAACTTTTTTATTACTATTAACGTTTTTTAATTATGTTCTTTTTCTGTATGACTTTTAAAAGCAGCATGATCTGCGTGAAACCTCCCACACCACAGGCATTTAATAAGACATCATTAGATTATAAATGTTTATATTCTTATTTTAATCTTTAAATTATTAAAATTCCTGCCTTTCAGCACCAGCATTTTTGGGCAAGTTTAAAATCTTTTCCAAGAGTCTTAAATCTTTCTGGCTAAGGTATCAATCACAGGTCTTTTCCGAAAATGTCTCCTGGAATGGATATTCAATCCTTTTTCTTTTTGCCAGACATGAAAACTATACCCAGCGGAATATGCAACGTTCTATGTAGTTGTATTATCATCACACCTCAGAGACCTAAATGATGGCTAGAATCTGAACAGATTCATGTTACTGTGCTAAACCTCTTAATTTCTTTGGAGTTTGCATTACACTGTACAGGCCACAGTGAGAATCAGGGATGGATTCCTTAGACGAACAAGATTCTGCCAATGTGCTGGGAGGCTGAGAGTTCAGGATTAAAGCTAGGAGTCCAAACACTGATCTAAGACCTGTTGCCGGTGTAACACTAATTCACCTGCTAAATCTTTCGTCTTCTGCGTCTGACCAGGCAGCAGTGCAGGCAACGCTCATGAGAAGGGTACACTTTGGAGGGGAAACCTGAAGAACTATAGACTATCTTACTTTTGGTACAGTTTGGTTTTCTAAAACACGGTTTAGAAGCTGCACTGGCCAAAAATGACACCTGGGTCATTTGAACGTACCTTTGATTTCCCTCTCAGATCGCGTTCCCATCCTGGTGATACAGGCAGCAGTAGGGCACCACGGGACAAGCGATCTCTGGTAACCAGTCAGGCACTATGTGCAAACACTAGACCATCTCTTCTCTGCAGCTACATCCCAATATGTAATCCCAATGAGTAATATTTAGGTTGGTGGAACACATTCAGAAGAGTAATGCATACTACACTTTTAACAAAGTCCCTGGCTGGTACCTTAATTCCCCATTTTAGAATATTGACCCACCAAGTTTATACCTTACTAGTGCCTAGACAAGTAAAAAAGCCATTGCTATCAATTCACCCAACGTAAATTCACCCACCCACCAGCAAGCCATTCTCATTCATGAAGGTGCCACGGTTTGGTTGGTGGTTTTTTTTTTTTAAATACCAGGCTCCAAGTGTTTGCTTTGATTACTTCTGACTTGAGTATTTCACGGCACAGGGAGGCAGGCTGTAGACACTGAAAACTCCAAATTCAGAAAAATAAAAAGTAACTCCAAGTCTTAAGACTTGTGCACATCTTCTCCCCACACAGAAGTACACAAACTTTACCTAATTTAGATACTTTACTTACTCTTCAAAACAGTCACGGTACTGTTCTCACCCAAACACCACACTCACTCTGCCCGAAATATGCAAAAGCCTTAACAAAAGCTTGACTGACCAAGTTCATACCACCACCTTTGCCCTTCCATCTGTAAGGAGAGACAGGTTGCAGGAGTGATTTTCTACTTTCTGGGCTGCTACTCTTGGAAAATGATGAAGTAATGGATCCACTAACTTCCTCTGAAATCTCAAATGTTCACCATACAACAGCGAACAGGAATTTTCAAGACAAATACCTCTTTTGAGAGAAGCGTTATTGTTTCCTCCCCCCGCCAAGGTACGAAACTCTGCGTTCAAATAAATCAAATGCTATGCTCCCGTATCATTCATTTACTTTTACTTCAGACAGCTTCATTTGCACTAGACAAGCAAGCCTGGATTGCCACCTGCTAACGTTCCCTTGTCCATTTCTGCATTTTGCAAGCTCAAAACCTCCCTAGCAGTTAATGCACCAAACCTGTTTGACGCTTCTCTTGCTCTACAGCACAAAAGCAAGACGACGATAATCCCAAGAACACACAGCTCTGCTCACACGTAATGTACAACTGCAGAATATCACAGTTTATTTTCTGATATAAGATTGTATTCACATGCACACTCTACTGTCATGTTTGTGTTCACGAGTGAGCAAACTCTCAGTGCCTGTGGCTATAAAGCTTTCACTTGCAATTTAGGTTTAAACTTCCCTGAAAGGGAAATGATGTTGGAAACACTTTCATAATGTGGAATCCTGGGATAGACAGGTCTACAGATGATTCAAACGCATCCTTTATGTGAGTATGTGAAAATCATGGATAAGATCTATCAATTAGCAGGTCAGTCATCTCCCCTTCAAATTTTACGTTAGAAATGAAGCCTAAATAAACAACAACCAGATTTTTCTTCCAGAGGAAAAACCAGTGTTTCAGGAAAAAGCAACTTTTTGGGGACAATACTTGCCATCAGTTTAGCTTATGTGAAAGAGTCTTCTACGTGTTACTTTTAGACCTTTTCATAGATTTACCTGGCATTAAGGGTAATGCTGCAATAAAAGCAGTGCCTTTCACGTAACTGTGAGAAACTTAAATACTGACTGACTTTTAATTTGGGCTTGTTTGCAGACCTCCCTAACACCACATACTAGGGAGAGTTAACTAGACAAATAGGTGAACAAAAGTAACCAAGGACATTAAGAGCAGGACATACACATGGAGAGACAAAGAGTTTCAAGACCTCCTTTGACAACTGCTCAGTGTATTAGAAAAATGTGGTTTAGCTTCAGAATTGGCCTCTGACAGTGAATTTTCTGAAGAAAGATTTTAATACAACTTTCTAAAACTCTGAGTTGAATTAATACTGCTTGAAGGGATTATCTACCAATGGAACAACCATATTGCCTCTCTTTTCCCTCTCTGTCATACTAAATTGACCACAACCTATATCATATCTCTCCTCCTTTCACCCATCACCAGCACTGACAGCTGCAGGTTTCACCTTCCAGACTCTTCCGTGGTTTTTTCCTAACATTAACAGTATCACACAGATTTCAAATCAAGAAACAGTAGCAAGAAGCAATGTTTGTGCTTCCCCCCCCCACTTCCCCTTCTAACAGATAATCCCAGGTGGGGGAAAAAAATAAAAATAAAAAATCACTGTTTAAATTTTATTTACAGAGCTGAAAATTTCAGTTAAGAAGTCAACTACAGAATCAGGAATGGAGAAAAATTAGATTGAAATAAGTCTGCAGCTAGTGGCCTTACCACCACTTTAAATGAACAAATGTTCTCACTGTACAGACGCCTTAGCGAAAGCAAGCGTTTAATTGCATTTTTTCTGCAACACAAGTGGACATATTAAAACTACGCATGGGGAGAGAGGAGAGTTAATTTGATAAATCTTCTAGGGCTGTGGAAAGGACAGCTGGTATTTAAAAAGCAAAATATAGGCTACAGTGTGAGCTTCCCCTTTCTCTCGCTCCCTACTTACTCATATCAAGCATCCTAGAGCTCTTACCAGCTTTAACACCCTTCCCACCTACACTGCTGTTCCATTCAAGCGTTCATGTGGGCTTGTGCACGGACCCAACAGCTCACTTGCTGCTCTTTCTTGTGCAGATCCTTCTGTTCTATTTCTTCTTTGATGAGCAAAGCTTGGAGGGGGGAACAAAGCAAAATAAACCCAACAACAGTGATTTTTTCATGGCTGTGTAAGAAAACAACCCCTGGTTCCCACTACTGTTGTACAGCAGGTAGATAAGATACTGGGACTTGAATCCGGCATGACATGGCACAAGAGTTTCTGCAATTCCCTGGCTTTAATACAGTTTCACAAGCAAAAGTGTCACTTAATCCCTTAGTAAATTACTTTTTAAAAAAATTCTAAGTACAAAGAGCTTTCCAGCATTATGAGTAAGATACTATAGAATTGCCAGCTCTGTGAAACAGAACCCAGAAGTGCCAAACTGTACTTCATCCACCCAATTTCCTGGCGTTTTTATCCCTTTCCCGATTCCAGCATGCAGTAAAGCAGCAATACTCTTTCACACAAATGCAATCAGAATGGCAGAGCTCGTTTTAGTGCAAAAACCTGAACAGACTCGCAAAGTTTTTGCTTGTGCCCACAAGAGTTTACACTGACCCTGCTCAGTAGTAACTTACATACAAAGCAGCTACTAGGAACAGAGTAACTCCACAAAGATCTTTTTGCTATGCATATAAGGACTGACTACAGCAACGTTTGGGGCTACAGGGGAATATAACATACAGAAACATGAATTTCCTAAAGATGCATTATGCTGCTGTCTCAGATGGAGCTATCCTTTGTCAAATACACATTTGCTTAAAATTCCTATGCTCTTTTCTCCATGCCCCACCCCACACTAAGCATCTGGGGTTGGTTTTTTCCCCCCCACTTTTTCTTTTTTTTTTTTTTTTTTTTTGAAATAAACACATCTTAAGTGTCTGAAAATTTCTGAATTTAAAATACCAAAGGCCTGATAAAAATTTCAGCCAGCAGCTGCCGCTAGCAAGAAGCACTCTGGAGACAGACCATCATGGAGTACTGGGACGAAAAAACCCAGCGTGACGGCAAAACATTCATTTGGTTTGTTGCAGTTTCCAGAGGAGCTTATCTCACGCCACCACCACCTGCAGCTTTGAGTGTCATCTGGAAAAGAGAGCTACGTGGGGAAATAACCACAGTCATTCCCGCCTGGTGCACTCTTCCCCTGTGTGCACAGAAGAGCTGTGGCCATCAGGAACATGGATCATCTTCCCCTGTTATCTGAGCTGCAATTAGGAGAGCCAGGATTCCTTCTACCTTCATGCCATGCAGGAATACAAGCAGCTTTTGCTTCGCAAGGAATATCCTCACGCTCACTGCATTCAAGCAATGACTTCATCTCATAATTCAAGAATTCCTCAGAGATTATTTGATTGTTCTAGAGGAATACAAGTGACTTTAAACTGTCTTTCAAATTAAACAGCATCAGTTCCTCCCAGAGGTTAAGATAGATGTGTCTGCCTTACGTCACAGAAAGCGACTGCTGCAGCCACTGTTTTCCCAGGCTGAACAGAAATTCCACAAGTAGTGCAAAAATGGAAAAGTCTCCATCGTTCTCATGCTTCTCACAAATCAGAGTGTCGTCATCTTGAAATGCAATGCTATGTTCCATCTCAAAATCTCCAGCAAATCTACTTTTTCTGGTTTGTAGAGCCTGGGTCAATTCATCTAAGCTTTTAGGATTTGTAAATTTTGCTTTACAGACAGCTGACCTGTCCCAGAGCACTGTAAGGCAACTGCAATTGTCTCTTGGAGCAAAGTTGCACAACACATCACCTGCAGAGACGTTTCTTTGCTCTCCCAGTGGTTAAGAAAAACCATGGTACCAGTACGGCAAGTCCTTCACAGGAACTGCGGGGCAGCACAGACCCCTAACAGACTGCGAAGGGCCAGCGCTGGGCTGTCTCAGGAGAGGATGGGTTTATACCCACAGGGACAGCTACCTCCAAGCAGCACACGCTGCCCCGACACACCACTGACTTGCACCATTGCAACTTCAGCCCTTTCTCCAGCTGCTGAGATTGCCCACAGCAGAGAGACTCATAGAATCTTTCAGGTTAGAAAAAACCTTTAAGGGAGAGTCCAACCATTAACCCAGCACCGCCAAGTCCACCACCCAACCACATCCCTCAGTGCCACATCTACATGTGTTTTAAACATCTCCAGGGATGGCGACTCCACCACCTCCCTGAGCCTGTGCCAGCACCTGACCACCCTTTCCGTGAAGAAATTTTTCCTTATATCCAATCTAATCCCCCCCGGCACAACTTGAGATCATGTTACTACACAAATCAGCAACAGTGCAAAAGAGAAACAACCAGCAAACAGTAAATAATGCTGCTGAATGCTCTGAGGTTTTTACACATTGAACTTTGACAATTTTGTACTCACAGCTGTGACCCTACACATGCTACAAATGGGAGTGCAGATCAATTCCTAATTCTCAGTGATTTTTACAAAGCCTTTAAGCCAGTAAAGCTTCGCTAAACTCAGGAGTCACAAAATCTATTGTTTCCCTACCCTGAAACACTTGCAGAATTTGTCAATATTCAGAAAATCATCACTCAGACCTCCTGCTGCTGCAAGTAATTGGGAAACCAAAGTGAGGGAATTAGGATCAGCTGGTTCAGGTACTGAATAGAAGTGACAATGAAAATATAATAGGTTAGAAATCTAAAGTTTGTCTTAAGTCACAAGGCAAAAACTATATGAATTTGCAGGATTAACTCTCAGAAAGAAAGAGCGTTCTGGCACTTATGACATTTGGGATTCCTGTGCATTCCTTTCCCACTGATAAAGTGGGTGCTGCAAGCCTTAATATTAGAAAAGTGCTTTTACTAGAAGCGCCAGATACATCTAGCAGCTCAAAAAATTCCTAGATTGTTACTTCAGTTCCCTTTTCTTCTGTGTAGCATTCTCCAGGAAGACAAACATGAGAAGAAGAAACCACCTCAGTTGAGCAAAGAAAATTAATTCTCTTTCCTGTGAACTGTATTGTTCAGACACCCTCCACACGAGAGGAGGTTTCATTAAAAGCCTCAGTCTATTCAACAGTGCAACAACCACAGATAGGTGTCATCAGCCATTTTCCTGATCTGTTTTGCAAGCAGCAAACCAAACCCCAAGTCCTCAAGCTCTGTAGACCTGAACAGACCCAGAGGCACAGCCGGTAGGTAGGAGAAAATTTTTTCCAACACTGTAAAAAATACAGACAAGCCAAGTAACCTCGAATTCCAGACTTAACTGACAGCAGAATGGAGCAAAAGCACTGCTATCATTGGCACGTCAAAAATGATGCAGAAATTAGCACTTTTCATTTGGAGCATTTACACAAAGCCAAACTCTTCCATTCCTCATCCATGTCCCAAATTCAATTTCCTAACCACACTATCAGCGGGCTAAGCAGAGACGTGCAGGTTGACACCACACTGCTGTGATCCCGCACTGTTCAGCTCATTCAAACCTTCTCAGTTGCCCCATCACCTCCTCCCTAATAGCTATAACCAGAAAAAGAGTTAGCCCCATGAAATACATGCCTTGTTTCAGGCAAATGATCCAGCTCCTGAAGTGATGAGGATACAGGAGAGAATACTTCCTTTCTTTCATCCTTACCACTTGCCCAGAGTAAGAAGAAAACATACTGCAGCCAGACCTCTGCTCTTCAGAGGACAACAGGGCGTCTGGTTGTTACACTCACTTGTTTGAAGAAAACAAAAGTAAATTTAAAAAAAAAAAAAAAAAAAAGAGAGAGAGAAGGCAATTTGGAACCAATAACTTAAAACTCCTGGGTCTGGGGGACACGGCTAAAGCAGTTTTCTGGTAAGCCACTAAAACATTTACCTGCCGATTCTACGTACAAGATCTTCAAACTTGCCTATCTAAACCATGAGAACTCAAGCAATCTGTACTCGAAGCAGCTGATACAGTGCCGATAGGGCCTTAACAACAAAGGCACAATCTAAATTTACAGAAACAAAACCAGGGCCACCATGGCAACAAGTTAGCAAACAGCAAAAACTCTTTCTAAAACTGGGACACAATCTTGCCTCTAATCACACTGATACCAGGTGTACAGTTCTTAAACAGTCATTTCTGGCACTCTCTTTGCGAAAAGAAAACATTAAGCTGTGTACAAATATTCGCTGAAAATATGTTTACACATGCACACTGTCTTGCATTAAAAATTGCATCTATAATACTGCCTGAGATGATTTTCATTCGGGTAGGAAATAATCAACTGTGTACAAATCCAGGATTGCAAATAAGCACAAGCTTTGAAAGAGGTACACATACTCTGGAGCAAAAATACTGAGCACTGCGATGTCTGTAGACAATTCCAGCTCAAAATGCAAAAACAGCAGCATTTGTTCCCAAGCTCATGGCTGTCAAAGCAGAACTCCTCTCTGCTCCCTTCAACGTCTCTAACCACAGACACCCAAAAAACGCAAAGGCAAAAGGCTACTGCGACCCAAACAACACTTGACACAACCTGGAATCCTTTCTTTGGGTTTTCTGGAGGTAAGACAGGAGCCTTGGGGGTTTGATTTGTGGGGTTTTTAAAACACAGCATTATTAGAGGCTTACACAGACAGGAGACGTGTCCAGCTGTAGCTCAGAAACAAAGCAGCATGAGCAGTCCTGCCTTCGAACAAAGAGATACACACTGGAAAAAATTACAAGAGCAGGTAAAAACAGTTCTGCTCATGGCGGGGGTGGTGGTGGGGGTAATCCCTTTGTAACAGTTCACTGAAGCCAGCGGAAAAATACCAACTTCAACCTGACTTCACCAAGTTGAAGATCAGAGTGGAGTGGTGCAGCATAATCCAAAGCAGAAGCCTGCAGCGACTGCGCTGCCTTTCCCCCTTGTTTGGTTGAGGCCAAATAGTAAGGCAAGCCAAGTGGACTTCAGAGAAACAGCAGCTAGGAAAGATTCAGCCTCAGCATCAGCTTTGATGACCTTCAGTAAGGAATCATACCTCAAGGCAAGCATTTCTTCATCAGGAAGCCAGAGAGGGGCTGGAGGTCTCCACTGTTGGGGAGGTTTCAAAAGCCCTTCAGTCATAAATAATTGGCTCCACACACTTGCAACCAACAATTTCAGCCTGAAGTGTGCCAGCCAAAATGAACTTTTTGGAGCAGTTATGTAGAAGCCTCCATGACAACAAGCATACTCCGCTCAAACCCTTTCCACGGGTGAAGTCAAATATCTGCATTTTTAACGTGGTGCAACTTAGCATTTAAATGCAGAGCTAATTTGAAAGGAACTGTAAAAGCAGCCTCAGAGCTAGGCTTACCCTTTTGGAGAGCAGCAGGGCAAATACCTTCCCCACTTTTCAGCATGGTGTACGTACAGCAATAGGAACGCACAAACACACACCGATGGCTGCTCAACCAGGAGGCTGCTCCTCAAAAAGGGTCACAGCGAACGGGCTGTTAGAAGTAATAGTCTGAAGCAGAGTTAATTATATTAGGAATTAACAGCGTAATTAAAACGTGCCAACAACAGGAACAACCAACCACCAAAAAAAAAAATAATACGATATTCATCAGAAACAAGATTTCTGAAGTGTTGTCTCTTTTATCTCCTTAAATCCCCACAACGCAATCACAGCACCTCCCCATCTCCTCCTCACACTGACCTGAGCCGCGCAGCAGAACCCAGCAGAGCTGAGGACCAGCTCGTCTGGTGTCTCCTTCACAGCACCCTCCCAACACTTTACTCAAGACTAACTCCTATTTGGAATTGTGTTGAGGTCGGTTATTTGCTCAAAAATTATCAGGGAAAAGGGACATAGCGGCACTGGTAAGGGTAACTTGCCATGGAATTGAAGTTTTGGAATCCCAGGGTAAAAATGCTTCATGTTATTACTGTCAGCCGTGCTTCAGCAGCAGCTATATTGAAAACATAGATCTTGCCCATGTAGGTGAGGACCTGTTCTTACTTGATGAGAAGTAGGTCACAGAAGATGACTGATCTGGCCAGCTAAAAATGTCTGTAGAGCCTCTCCAAGGTCTCCAAAACCTGCAAAGGCACCGAACTGCAGCGCATAGCTCCCTGCTTCTTCTGCCTGCCCTAGGGTGGGTATATGATCTCACATGGCTTTACTGTAAGTACAAAATACGGGCATGGGTCTCATTGTCTTGTGGTTTGAAACGAATGGAATTTTGAAGTGTGAAATTGCAAATTATTGCTACATCTTGCATACCAAATACAAATATGTACAGGTCTCAAATTTCCTCTTGTGGACAACAGTTCTGTTGGAGGGTTTATAAGCTTCAGTGAGCACTCCACTGCTGGTCACATAGCTGCCACTATCCTGTCTGTAGCACAGCTTACTCATCTGCCTAGAAATACATCTGAAGAATTTTCTTCATGTGAACAGGGAGGAAAGAAAAACAGGGAAGGTAGCCTGCCCTCTCTTCTCCTGATTCCCTGCAAGCCACTTCTCTTTCTCTCAAGACCTGAGAGTTGTACTTTCCCACTTGTAATGAGTCGTTTCCTACTGTAGAGACATGGCAGATCTGGATTTCTATCGTAATGATGTTAAAAAGTTCAAATAAACTCTAAGCCAGTGCATCAACAGAAAGTGTTTGTTACACCTTGTGAACAACCTCAGTTGTTTTTTTTTCTTTTGGCAGTTTGCACTTGGCAAAACAGTTAAACATCGCTGTTTTATCATGCCATGCGACTGCAGCTGTCTCCTGTCTCTTTTTCTTTTTTTTTTTTTTTTTAAATTGAGACCTTAGTACATAAAACATAAACCAAAAGGATCATGCAGGGTTAATCTCCCTGTAACCAAAGAACTTGCAAGTTGCAACAGATATTCCTTAATAGTTACGGTTTTCATGACTTTTAAAATGTGAAAGCTTTTGATACCACTATAATAATTAACTGATGGCACTGCTGACATTCAGAAGGTGTAACTGCCCGAAGGAGGACCTCATTAAAAGTACGTTCCTGTATACAGACTAACAGTAGTCACAGTTATTGGTGCAGGATTTCAGCTTTCTCTCTTTTATCTGACACGAATTCAGAAGGTACAATTGTAAGCTTGAACATTCCCACTCCTCCCCAGGGACCAGGACTTCCACTCTTCCTCTGCCATATGTTTCACTCAATGAAGCTGTTGGATTAAGCAATTCCTTCTTTGTCCCCGCAAAATGTAATTCAAGTTCTCCCCAACTAGCAGGAACCTGTAACCTCTGCAACAGCATCAGCTTCTCCTTTGTAATTTCCCATCTACCTACTACAGGTTAGGATGTATTGTTCCTTACAAGCCTACGTAGCCCCCACAGCCCGATTGCTGGGCGATGCTGCTGCTACGCCTGGAAGCGCCAGGCTCAGTCCCCACAGACAATACTTAAATTTCTGTGGCACATGGCACTTTGCATCACGCATTAACATCAGCTATCCAGTATTTCCCCCCTTCCCTAGTCGCTGTTTTATACGTAGTGACGTTCTACTTGAAGTCTGCTCCAGGGGAATGAATACTATGGGATGGATTTATAAACACAAGTTCCAGAAGTAGGTCAAAGGCAGGCACCAGCTCCAAACTTCAGCAGGCGATGCTGGCTCCCGGAGAGACATTGAGACCCACAGGGGGGTTGGCAGCATTTACATGGTGTTTGCAGTAAAGGTGTCGTGGCCAACTTACAGTAAAAAAAATTGCTGGTCCCAGTGTATGTGCATATAAAACATCAAACAGGTAGTTAAATAAGCACCACTCTCCCCTCCTGCTGTCACCACTGACAGGAGAGCTCACTCCACCTGTGGGGATACTGACAGCCACATCTCGCAGCCTTCTGCTTACTTGAGCCTTGTTAAGCTCTTCAGATGGCATGGTGACACAGGAGAGGGATGGGAGCAGGAGCACTGTTTCTTTTGCACATGCTTAAAGTAGAATTTTCACAAGAAAACACACACTTCTTTCCCCTGACAGTTGTCAAGACCCATAGGGAATATTTAGCTATTGTAGATGCTGCTCCATCCATCAAAAGTAGACTTCAGTACACAGTTTCCTTCCCTCTGCCCAGGATGGGAGAGCACAAACAGGAGCAAAACCTGCTCCTGGGACAGCCACGGAATCCAAAGGGAAGAATTTGCACAGAGTTCCTGGCAATCATGCCATCCAGGCTGGAAAAGCACAAATGCGGGGGGCCAACTTCCCAAGAGCTTAATGCTAACCTACATTTTTGTTGTGGCGCTGAATATTTCGTGACCAGAATTAATTACAAGGTACAGGAAGCAGAAGAGAGCAAAAAGATTATGCCTCCACCAAAACGCATCGAGGGTCACAAAGATACCGTGGACCCAGTTACTTATTGGGAAGGGCAAAACTGCCTTGCTTCTGGGAAAGGGAGGATGTATTCCATCACAGCTAAGAACCAGAGAAAAGAACAGCAGACATTTCTCTGGAGAGCAAAGGGACTGTGCTGGAAAAATCTCGTTCAAGACATCAGCCTGAGACAAAGCAGCTCAGTTAGGCCAGTCTGCCAGGCTACCATCTCGTAAAGCTTTTAGACAGGCAGAATTTGCAAACAAGCCATTTTCTTAATCCTTGTTCCCCAATGCCACGAAGTGACCCAACCTTTTATTCTTTACGGTGCCTTTTTCTAAAGGCTGCCTCTACATCCTTCATACCCCATTCATCACACCTACAGAGAGGACAAAGCTTCACAGGCACCAAACCTCAACTGATCAGCCAGAATAGTCACGCTTGTTGCCTGTGACCCAGATTAAAAAGCAAGAAAATTATGAGATGCCACCACGAGAGACCTGCAAACCTGCACCGTCAGTTGTGAGCAACATCTCAACCCACCGCCGGAGCAGTGCTGCCTGCCACGTAACCAAGAAGATTTGCACATATTGGGTGACAGCAGGATACACGTTTGCTTTTTGGTATCTGCTGCAAGCAAAGGAAACATTTACCTCAGCAGGTATTACGCAAACAGCTAAAAATGAAGAAGAATGGTGGCGGTTTTCCTCATTCTTAATGTATTTGTGTTTTCAGCCATGTGTGTGGGTGCAGCAAGTTCTCATGCAACCATAGCTGTTCCTAAACAAAGCGTGTTTCTGTAAACTAGAGGAATCTATTACAGAGCACAGAAAAATATTTTTACACGCACAGTCTAATAACATGGTTTGTCAATTAGCTCAGTCACCATTCAAAGGAGGCACAATCCTACCCTCTTCCCCTTCTTTCCTCCCTAGAAATAGAAAAAGCAGCAGTTTTAGAAGGAATTCTTCAACACAATTAGCATTTATTATAACTTCCCAGGTACAACCTACGCTTATCTCGCAACAGCATGAAGAGAGATCCCTTTGAGAGGTTATGATAAAAGTAGTCATTTCACAGCTGATCTCCACACACTGTTTTAACAATCCTGCCCATTTCTAGAAAATCCTGTCAACCCTATAATCTTCAGAAAGATTAAAGGTACATAACATAGCTTTAAAAACCCACATTGCTTAAGGTCTCTTATTAGTCAGGTTTTCCCTGAACTCGCTGTTCATTATTTCTCAGCCAAGAATGGAAACGAAGCTCCTGTAATTCCACTAACACGTCACTTTTAACAGGCAGCGACAGGCACGCTTCCCCGCTGCCCGGGGATGAAGGAGCGCACCAGGACCATTCTGTGAAGGAAAAGGGGAAAACAGAGCTGAATACCTACGATCTTCCGAGGCAGTCTCAAGTATACTTCATGTAACCTGCAGTTTTCTGCATCTACCCCTTTTCTGCCTCGAGAAGGAGAACTCTGTGCTCTTGAGAATAAGGATGTTCATCATCTTTAACCCAAAATCAAAGCCCTGAGCACTCTACAGCTTGCTGTATGCCCCCCAGAAAAATGAGATATTAAGCAATGCTGCAATAATTAGAGAAGGATAACGTGTTCCCTTTTTTTTTTTCTTCTTCTTTGTGAAGTTGTAACATCTGCCTGAATCACTGTTTTCTCTCATCTCCCCCCTTCACCCTCTCACTACGGTTTTGTGAAGTGGCAGCCAAAACCAGAGGGTGCTCCTAGGCTGGAACATGACATTTAATTAGGTGCTCCCTTTCCCGTGAGGATGAGGTGGAGAGAGAAGAAGGCACAAGATCCTTCTGGAAGGAACCCAACAAAATTAAACTGCAATCAGATCAAACAGTCAGAGAGAAATGCTCATTAAAGAAAATTGTGTTGGTGGCGAAAGAAACCTGTGCTGGTGGCGGAACAGAAGAGATGTTTCCAATCCCCCCGCTACTTGCCAGACATCCTCTCTCATTCATACTTGTTTGAACCCTTCTCTTCTGTTTGGGAAATCAGCTTTGGATAACCGTGGGCAAAGGTCATCAGTCATTCCATCCTCACTTACAGCTCCTTAGGGCTGAACTACCTTCTTATCTTACCCCATAGATGGACGCACCACACAAGCAGAAACCCATTCTCTATATGCTGCTGCTGTTCAGGATTTGTTCTTTGAAGGGCAAATGGGTGCTGGATTCCAGCTGCAGGAGAAAAGTTTCCCCAAAATTCATTGCTTAATGATGCATCATCCCTCATCCAGATGCTCTGCAGCTTAGCAGAAAATATTCCCTATTCTGGGCAACTTTAACAGCTGTGGAAAAATGAGGAAAGAGGGCAGCCCTGATTACATGGCCTGTTACAGCTCTGATAACCATATTTCTTGTACAAGCACACTGTTATCTTGGTTTGGTTTTGGCAAAAAAAGAACCTCATGACGCAGGTTCTTTTGGACCAAAATCAATCGTAAATATTTTTAACCCAGATGAGAAAACCATGATCAACGCTTGGATAACTGCAGTGATAGGACCACCACTTTGTGGGAAGAGTAATACAAGCCATCACCAACCATTTAAAAAAAAAAAAAAAGCCTGGAAATAAATATATTGGGAACCTTGTTTTTTTGATACACATGGAGAAAGGCAAGTGGGAGGCTCTTTAGCTTTAACTCAACCAAATGAAGTGGAAGTGGTTGAGAGTATGAGAACAGAATCCAGTTTGAATTACAGCAACTGTGAAGTGGTGGTAGAGTTTGCAGCTCATGAAAGGAAAACAGCCAAAAGAAAGGGCTTCTGAAAAGGCAGATTTCAGTGGGTTTGGGTGACTGGCAGATAACACGCCACGTGAAACCAGCCAGAAAGTAGCAGCAGTTTGGGAAAGCTTGCAGTTTTTTAAAGCAATCTCTCATGGCACATAGAGCAGATAGCAGCAAGAAATGGAAGTAAAGTACAGAGTGCAGCTGAGCACGATGCTGAAAGCTTTGGAAGCCTCTGGAAGCACTTTAGAGTCAAGCAATGGCACCAGTTTCTCTGGGAAGGCTGGAAAGCTCCTGGATCTCCAGCACTGGACCTTTTTTTTTTGTCAGAGGCACTGACAAAAATGCCATACTGAACTTCCAACTTTAATTTCCTCATCACTTGAAAAGGTTGTATAAGTGCTTATGAGTAACAGCCCCAGTACCTCCCTGTAGAGGTGGCTAAATGAGGTAGCAAACGATGACATGATGAGTTCAAGGTTTTATCAGCAAAACCAAGCACTGAATCCTCCTGCAACTCTGAGCACTCAGACTGGGTTAATTCTTGGACTAATTTCTGCAGGGTACAGGGAGCAAAAGAACATTTATTTACCTCTGTGGCTGGAAGAGGAGGGCAAGTGGCTGGTGCAGGACCCAATTCCATCGCTTTTCTACTCAGTAGGGAGAAATCATAGCCCTACTGATTCATCCAGCCAGCATTCGGACTTAGCTGAAAGCTTGTTTCAGACAAGTGCCACATCCAGACCCTCGGTTCTTGCCCTCGTCTCAATGGCACGGGCAGAGCGAGAACATCCAGAAGGATCATAATCACATCATCTCTGCTCGACAGAACCCACCTCCCAGCGCCGTGGTTTCTACCCTGCCGCTTCACCCAGAGGAGCCCTCCAGGTCTAGCAGAAATAAATCCTGCTCCGACACCACGGTGAACAGATGGATGCACTGCTTTAAAGGAATCGTTTGTGGATGGATACTTTCCCAAGTATGACCCACAGAACATACAAAACTATTCAAAGCGACAACCGTACCAAGTGATAAAAGTATTCCAGAAGGGGCTGCATAAAGAACCCTTGTTAAATTTGCTTATAAATTACATTTACATTTTGGTAGTTTGAGACCTCTGAGATTTTGCTGCTTCTGTCAAGCAGATATGAAGACAGAACACTCACATCTAAGCTTGTACCAAGCACCTTAAAGCTCAATTTTTTTTTTTTTTTTCCCCCGCTCCAAACATTGGCCTCTGCCTCCAGAATCTACCTAGAAGCAGAAACAGGTATGTCCAAATTCACCAGTTAGGGTTGTTCAGAGCATTTTCAGCCCTGCCATGGTATGGTGGTATGATACCCACTGACACTTCTAGACCAAGTCTGAACAGACAGGTACACATTAAGAATTTAAGCACTTACCTAAGAATCAATATTTCTTAATTTCACCTGTGTCTAACAAAACCGCACTGCACTGGATAACATACAGGAGGAGGCGAGCCCATGCTGCCGTCACCTAGCCAGCTTTTCCTGAATATTACACACACCAGTTCATACCTCACAGTTCACACTTTCATATTACTGGATGTTGTGCTGGGAGGAAAACAATCCATTTTTAATCCCTAAGTTTTTTTTTTATCTTACCTTTCATCAGCAAGAAAACAGAGTACATCCTTTTGTACCAAACCCACTTTTGCTTTAGTGGCTATTTTAGACTTCATTCGTTGCCACCAGTAAAACAGAGGCACATTTAGCAAGACAATCCTCTTTCCCCCAATTCCCCTCATTCAGCAACATGTCCAGCAGCAGGGGAATTATGTGGAGAGCAGAATACAACAATCATAGCATAAACGCAATATAGCTCCTTACTGATACATGACTGGTAGGTTGTGGCAATGCAGAAACCCTTCTCTACGCAGCAACAAAGAAATCCCAAAGTCCTTTTGCAATACAAGTTCACAGGCCTGATTTTACAGTCTAAAAAACACTCCCTTTTGCCCAGTCTCATGGTAAAAGAAAGCATCAGGACACGGCCATAATGCTGAGACATTACGGAAGGGGGGGGTGGAAAAGGGAACCCAGCCTGACAGCACGTCTCCCCACCAGGACCGCTACAGCCATCCAAGCGCTGACAAAGTCATGCTTATGGAAAGCTTTCCCTCTCCCCTTGGTACAAGCGTCAGCAAGACATCTCAGCAGCTGCCTACCGAGACAAGATTAAGAAAAGCTCGCACTTTTTTTTTTCTTTCTTGACAGAGCGTATATAAAAAAAGTAGCACAGTTCTGACTTTACTTGCCCAGACTGTTTATTCCACTGGCAATCTATGGATCTCAATTATTTAGCCTAATTTTTACGCTCCTTAGCATCAAAAGATAATATGTGCTGGGTATTACTGCAGCTTATTAGAAACAATCTGGAGGACATAAGGTAACAAGGTGACCAGGCTCGCAACCACAGTGACTCACAGTTAACGTGAAAGAGAAACGCTACCTTTTTATAATGCCCCGCCACAGCAGAGCTGTGTGCGTGAAAGGCAAGCTCATGGCTTTCCGAGCCCTTCTGTGTGTTTAACTTACACACCAAAACTGCAGTCCTGACAACTTCATTTCCATTTCCAGCTGAAATCCTTACCAGACAACAGGCTAATCGCAAGCTGCGCTGACCCACGGGAAGCGATGGCAGAGCATCACTCCCAGGGAGCATCCTACAGACTCGGGGCCAAATCCTCCTCCGGAGACTGTAGCTGAAGCATCCCCGGCAAAACTAAATGCCTTGGCCAACACCTGTTTCCCTGGATTTGCTGTGGGAGAGTTTGCCAGCCTGCAAAAATCCCTGGTTGCCATAGAAACAGAAATACCCATAGTAAAGCAAAGGGAAGAAATATTCAATTGTCAGCACAGAGAGATTGATTGTTCAGGTTTCCCCCCACACGTGTAAAACCAACACAGGGCTTTGTGTCGTTTACTCCCAACCTAAATTCCTTCCCGCTGGTTTCATCTGGTATTTATGAGGGCTGTGATCTAGTAACCTTCCTCCTTCTCACAGCGACAGCCTCCCCTTGCTGCAGTCACAGTAAGCCCAAAGTACATCGGGAAGGGGGAGGGAGCCCTGCGCCGCGTACATCTCCGTCAAAACCATCACGTAGGCAAAGTGCTAAGGAAAGAGGAGAAGAGAAGGATAAAACGCCGTAATTATTTTTTAAAAATTCCCTTTGGGTAGCACTCCTTGAATACCGATGGCCGCAGCGCAGCTCTTCGCTATGCAAGTGGCATAGCCGTACAGAGTCTTTGCGAGCGAAGCCAGCCCAAACTCTGCAGTTCATCTGATATATTATTCCCGTGGGTTGTAAATCACTCGCGTTCCCTATTAATGAAAAGCCTGAACAACTTTATGACCAGTTAATTGGTGTACTTAGGTAAACTAAGATTAACATATTGGATTAAAACAATGGAGCAGCTTGTCCAGTGCCTGGCCTCCAACAAGAGCTGGCTACGGAGGAAGGGGTAAGCAACCAGCAAAAGATCATTATAGGCAGTAACAAGGCTCCTGGGGAGGCAGGCGGTGCCTAACCCCAGGCAATGAACGGCTGGCTGATGTCCTAAAGCTTTATATCTCTCCTAGAACTTCATCCTACATAATTTAACCGTGGATTTTCAAGCAAATGTCTAATCTTTTGCCAAGCCTACTAAGTTATTTTCCTGAAATGCCTCAAGACAGAATGGCACAAGTAAAAAGCGTGCTCCTTTTTATCAGTTTTAGATACGCTACCTTCCAAATTTCTTGGATGTCCCTTCGTTCCCAACACTACAAGAGCAGCAAATAGCTACTAACAGAGAACTGCACAGATGTTGCTTTCTCTCTGATGGATTTTTGTGCATTATAAGCAAGATGCACAAAAAATAAACATTAATGATTCATATTTTTATTCTGGATTAGTTAATCAATTGAACGCATGGTGAAAAAAAGCACAGAAGAAATCAGTTTGGAAAGGGGAACTGGGGTAGGGAGGATGTTCGGTGAACACCAGGAGCAAGTGGAGGTAGGCTGGGATGCTGAAGGGAACTGAGTGTGGCAGGACACTTCAGGATCATCAAATGACGTTAAGAAAAAGCTCTTTTTCTGCGACTAGGAACAGGACCCAAACACCATGAAGAGCAGAACCGGCAATAAAATAATACAAATATAACAGTTCGCAGCACACAACTGAAAATCTTCGGTTTGGTTATGAAGACAGTATTATAAGAAGGGATCAGAATGCCAAGATCTTGTTATTGTTCAGGAGTTTGAAAAAGCCCACTATCATCCATGAAAAAAAAAAAACACAAAACCTTGGCTTCTTCCCCCACATTTAGGTAATGGCAAACAATCAACTTAGAATGAATGTCTGCGGCCTGATCCATGCAAATTACTGTCAAATACCCCCACATATATCCATCTTTTCAGCACTTACACTCCGGCCTCAGTCAGTGACCTGCCCCACTCCTACATTTCCCAATTACATTTATATACATTTAGTTTTCTTCACTGTAACCAGGAAATAGAGAAGCTTGTCCTGGCTACTAAAACCTTAAATGACACGCAGTGCCCATCACAGGGCGAGGAGCCTCCCGTTGCCGTCTTGTGCACAGCAATCCTTACACACATCCAGGAGAAACGGAGAAACATCCCACACACAGAGTGGACCCTTGTTTCAGGGTTCAGCTCACTTCCTTGAGAAAGCTGCTTCAAAGTGAATGCAAAGAATTAAGAGGCAGTTTTGGTTAAGCTTTACCAGAACCAGCACACATTGGGGAAGAATCGGCCAGAACTTCAGCTGTGGAAGACCAAGAACAGGAGAAATTCCTGAAACCTAGAACTACAACTGAAACGCTTGTAGCTTCTGTTTCATTTACAGAAAGAATTCAGAGATGGACTACAAGTAGCATCCTCAGGAAAGTGCTTTTTCTTGCAAAGCCAAAGGGCAATCTCTGTTGCTGCAGAGCACTTTGTGGACTAAGCAGAATTTCTGGCACTTGCAGAACACTCCACCACTTTTATTTGCAGCATGTTCACTCCCTTTGAGTGCCAAGGAACAGTGTGGTGCCTACCAAAGCCTATGCCGCTATAACAGCAAAGAACAGAGCATTCCCATTATATGCTTGGAATTAATAGTTTTTACTTTTAATTAAAGAATAAAAGGTTATAAATTAGAAAAGGGCACGCATTTACATTTACAAACCAATGCTATACCACAAAAACATGAAAGTGACACTTGCTATAGTTACATACATTTTTCGATTACCACTTCAGACTTGGCATACACAATGTTTCTATCTTCTCTTCCTTTATAAATAGCACTGATAGGTTTTTCAAGGCATTTAAAATTGCTAGAAAATGCAGACAGCTTTCAAAATCAGCACTGCAAAGCCAAGCTGTTTCTTAATACAAATGTTACCTGAGGTAACTTCCAACAATATATTACATACAAAAATTCCATTGCAGACAGGAGCAAATCACTTACGCCTCTCCGGGTACAGGTTTAAAAAAACCCAAAACAATGAAAATTCAATGCAGCATTTCACACAATTATTTGGACCTGATGCAAAATTCATCGATATCAACAATAGCATTTGCAACAAATTTCAAGAGAGGATGGCCCAGCATCCCTTCAGACTGGGCTTGATTTCAGGAAACCTAAGCAAAGGTCAACACATTTTCAAATACTAGTACCACCTCTGGCACAGCTGTTCCTTACAGCTTCAAACCAGTCACTTTGCAGTTCCCCCACCTGTAACATTGGAAGAGTTTTTCCACACTTTCCTGAAGCAATGAAAGGGATTTGGCAGAGAGTAACCTGGAACACATGCAAGGCACTTTGAATATGAACGTATTACGTCTTGCTGAATTATTCCATTTGAAAAAGACAAGCCCCAAACAATTCTGCAGAAAACCTGTTTGCTGGTCCTCAACGTTCAACCCCTTTCAACTCAGTCGTGTTGTTTTTACTTATGCACTATGGCTTCCTCAAGTTCTGCAAAATTCATGGATTTAAACTAATTTTAGTGTAAGAAACTAATTTCTGTAAATTAAAGTCTGCAATGCTCCAGGGTTTTCGGAAAAATGAAGCATTTTGTCTGCTGAAAGGAAAACTGGAGATATCTCCTAGGAATAGCTAAAATTGCTCAGTTTCTCTGCTAATGCCCTGAGACACAGCAGCGGAGAGAAACAGATGTATACACACAGGGACAATGCAACGCACCCCACGGGGATAGCCCTGAGCTCCAGAATTCGCTTTCCTTGACTCCGGTTAGAGTGAGAGCACACTGCAGGGCTGAGCCTCGCTGATCCGTCTGCCTGAACGGGGCAGGAGGGGCGGCTCCGACGGGAGGGTGGGCAGGAAAGGAGAAGTTCTTCCCCAGCAGCTGATGACCATGGGTTGCATAAACACAGACACAAAATGTATTCGATATAAGCATGTAGACATTTAGCTGTACAAGTGCTGCAACCTTTCACTGAACAGCAAAGATTTTAGAGGAAGACAGTTTATCCCAAAGAAGCTATTAAGCGCATCCTGCGTTCTTTGTGAGGTATGTAAATCCCAAAGGTTTAAAGGGAAGACTCACAAAGGAGCTTAAAAGTTGACTCAGTGGTCCACCCCACTAAAATTTTAAGGATTGGTTTAACTCAATCTCTTCTATTTTCTCCTCTGTTATATGCTCCATAACTTGGAGAAGAAACATCAACTTTTCTGAAACTCATACACGCACACTATGCTTAGAAGAAAATGGAAAAGTTATCATCCACTTCCAGAGTTTTACAGAAGTTACGAATTCCCTTTCTTCTGTGATTTCTCCCAAGCGAAGGGGGAGAAAAACCCTGCCACTTGGTGTTAAAGGAGTGGTGCACAGAACTTTGCCTGAAGGAATTGCTTTTAAGCCAGCAAAACCAGAATTCAGCAGAAAAAGAATCCCCCTTTACCTCAATTAGGAGATGAAAGGGGCCCCCTCGGGTCCCTGGGAACCCGAAAGGATGGGGCAGTCAGAGCAGCGGGGATAATAAAGCTTTATGATTTTACTTTAAATGTTGCAACTGCAATCTGTGAGAAGAAAAGTTTTCAGTTCGCAAGACTTAAAATGTGACCAAGGGCATGGGTTTTGGCTCAGTAACATCAGTGTAAGCCTGGAGCCACCCCCCTGACATCAATCACCTCGCACACATCTTCATCCCTGTACACGCAGGGGAGAACCAGCAGCGGTGGGTCCTCAGCCAGCCCTCACACCCTGCGTTTCCAGTAGTGCATTGCGATTAGCATCTGTCACTTGAGCTTTGGGTTTTCTTCTTCTCCTGGGACTGTGTTATGTGCAGGACAGTTTTTTGCTTTTATATAAGAGAGCTAAAGCAGGTGAACGATGCACATTTTAATGCCAGACTGTTAAAGTAAAAGATTAGAAGTCCCATTGCTCAAGTTAACTCAAACTCAGCATTGAAGAGCCGACCACGAACAAACCCCACACTGGCTCAGGATGCTCAGGTCTATGCTCAGGTCTGTCGCTGGAGTTTACATCTGCTGCTAATGCCCAGGACTCAAGCAAGAGGGAAAAAACAGTAAGAGTAACAGTAACTATAAATAGGATGGATATCTCAAAGAAATACACAGTGTCTTCCGAGTTTTAAACTCACAGAGTATCAAATTCAAGTAATTCAAGTAATAAAAGGATGGCAAGAACAGGCCCAGGCAAGAAAGAGATAATTGTGAGTCAAAAGCAAAAGGTAAGAGAATTGACCTGTGATTTGCAGATGTGTGCGAGCTCACTGGAAAAAGAACAAGGAGAAAAAACCAACCACCGCCAAAAAAAACCCCAAGCTTTTCTCTAGTCAGCAGTAACGATACAACTTTTTTGTGACTTGTGTATAACTCAAAGGCCAGGACCAACCCTCCATTCCCTACGCCACTTAACGAGCGTTGCTATCCATCCAACACTTCTGTGTGTTCTTTGATGCAGAGAGAAGGAAGATGATGATGACAACTTTTCACAGGTGACATTTTATCCATTAATGGTTCTCCACATCCACCTTCCTTTTGTCAGCCGTAACACAAAGGCACAGCACAACTCCCCTGCAGTTCTTTTCTCTCCGTGCCGATTCAATGCCACACGAACACACTTTGCTTTCCTCCTCTCAGCTGCCTCATGAACAGTGCTACTTTGCCATAGGTGCGCTGTCTGCCGCTTAAAAAAAAAATATATATAAAAATCTAAAGGAAATCATACAATGTTGGCTTTAAAAAAGTCAACTGAATACTTGGTGAAAAATCATTTTCCCTTTCCAAGCTGCCTGACCCCAGCTCCACGTCAGCAGACACAGGGGAAATCCTACATCGCTCTGACTACCCAGATCTTCTCTGAACGTCTCTGCTGTAGGATACCGCCAAAGGTTCAGCCCTGTAACCCAAACTGTTTCAAATCAAACCAAAGCAAACAAACTTAAACTAAACTTACCGACAGACATACAGATACAGGCTGAGAAACACAAGCAAAAACACAGTCCAAGTTCTAGTTTTCACAAACTACATATAAAAATGCAAGGTGATAACCTTATTCATATGAAAAAGCTTCTCTCATCTCAGCTCATGCTCCACACGTCAAATAAGATGAAGGCATTTACTTAATGACTGCAGCTTTTCCAGCCTTGGCAGCCAGCACCTCCAGCCAGCAGGGAAGAGCCCCCACGCCTGCAGACAGCATGTGAAATACCTTGTCTTTCTGCCGCTGGAATTTTAATCTTGACCTGTTCAAGTTACATTGAGCTTTTCAAAAGGGATAATAGCAATGATGTTTTTAAAAAAAGAATAGTCCTCCCACTCTACATAGGCATTAATAATTCCTTTTGAGCCCATTTTAGATACAGCACACTTTAGAGCATAGCCATGAGTTCATTTTCACATTTAATACCCTCATCTGTGCACTGAAATCAGAGTCAAGCAACTTCTTGCCCAACACACCTGCATACTCCACAGCAAATCTACTTTTGCAAGAAAGTACTATGCAATATTCATTCCCAATTATCAAATACTGCATCTTTAAGTCTGAATCTTGCTCCAAACTCCGGTGCAAAAGTTTGTAAATTAACTTCTTCCTCCCTTGTTCTGTCATCGGAGCGCCGACATTCAGAGAGAGGTATTTGCAGTTTAATGTGGAAGTATCACTTCTGCAGGGTCGTCAGACGTAGAGCAAATACTTTGCTCTAGGTCAGTCAATATAAAAGAACAGATTGATTTGATAAAGCAATAGTGAAGGGGGAAGTATTCAAGTCAACACAACCCCTCCACTCCCACGAATACGACCCAGAAAGAAAAATCTCCAATTCAGTATTGCTCCAAAAACAGAGGAATAATTAAAATTCCCATTACAAAAGGCCTAGAATATTTTTTTTCCTGTTTTATTCCAAATTGCAAAAGGGTGATGTGGTTAACCAAAGCACTTTTAAATGCTTACATTATTATTCAAGCTTATATTTCCAAACAGACACATTTAGTAGATTTACTGCTTTTAGCAAAATAAACTGAAAAAAGTCTGTTAGCATTTTTGTTGGGCAAAGGATGAAAAAAGGAAAATAAAGAACCACTATATAAATTGGCTGAAGCCACTAAGTCTTCATCTAAATATAGTTCAGCAACTACTACAGAAAGTTTACTGTACTCCTAGACGCAGCATCACATTAAGGTGGTTCACACAGATTTGACGTTGCAAATTCTCAAACAGGCAGAAAAGTCTCTTGCATTTACCGGAACAAAACACCCCCTAAAAATGAGTTTACATAATAACTATTTGTAGAAAATTAAACCATCCTCATCATCCATAAACCAGTCTTTCACATCCTTCCCAACCAGGACAGTGATTTTCTTTTAACTGATGTATAAACTTCATTTTCAAGCCCCCAGACATCTCAGCATCGCGGGGAGGCTGCAGGCAGCACTGCTGGTTGTTCCTCTTGAGATCCTGAGCTCCTGCCTTTCCCGGTGTGAAAGGCCCTTTGTTGCAGGTGACAAATCAAGACACAAATAACAAATCAATCATTTCATGTTACTTTGGCCCTTCATTCCTTTAGATACAGATACCCAGAAAACAATGGAAGAAAGGTAGAGAAAGCCAAAGACTACCTCTGCCTCCCTTAACAAAACGGGAGAAGCAGACGTTGCTATCAAGGCAAACACACAACACGTCCCCAGGAGGATACCTGGATTTTGGAAAGTAACAGAAAAAACCATCACATGCCCAAGACAGATAAGAAATGCAATGGTTTATAGTGAATGATCTTTACGATAACGAGGTAGGTCACATAATACAAGATATGCCTGATCCAATCACTCTTAATAGCACCTAGTGAAGATGAAGGTTTGTTCTCAGCATCCTGATAGCGAGCCACTTAATGACAGGGCCCACTTCAGTCTCCTCTAAATCTAGAGCTGTGATGCTAATAGCATTAAAATTTTAAAGACATCAAGTATTTAATTTCCTTCTTATTACTTTATGTTGAGAAGCAGAGGTGAGACTGCAGACCAAGGACATAGGGAGGATGAATTTCGTTATCACAGTTTCATTATCCAGCCATGTCTCCATTGTTTTTCTACTTTCTTCTGTTTCCAGTAAATAAAACAAGACCTGGAACGGGCTGATCCTCACAGTGTCTTCAGGACAGGAATATACCCCCAGGAATGCCACACAAAACATACGTTCTCAAAAACAGAGACAAAGTGCTACCTCTAGAGCTGCCATACTTCTAACATACTCAGACGTGACCAAGTAGCATATATGACCAAACAGACATGAAAAAATGCACTGGCAAATAAGACACTTGTACACCAGCAAAGGAACAAGCCATGCAATTAAACAGAAGACTACTTACGTAGCACCGAATGATACAGCTAATTAGGCTGCTTTTTAAAAAAAAAAGAAAAGTACAAATATCCACCTTAATTAGGCACAAGGAGAAAATCATTTAGGTGGTATCTCTTAGTATTTGAGTCTCACCGCAATCCCAGAGAGGCAAATATTTGCCCTATATCCCGGGAGATAGGGCACAATGAGGTGTAATAAAGGAAAGGGACTTAATAACCTGAGGTATGTACAGAACAGCAAACAAAATATTGACTTGGCAGGACAGAGAGGACATCATTTGGAATAGTCTTCAGGTCAAATCTAGTGTGGCAGTGGTTGAAAAAACAACTATTTGATGCTGAGGTTGCTGGGAAAACGCAGGAAATTAAAAAAGGGAGATGCTGTGTCAACGTTTACCATTATTTTTAACACACAATTTAGATTATGAATTCCAATAAACCCACCAGCAGACAAACAAAGAACACTTACGCACACTCTGCTCTACCGATCTGCTGATAATGCAATATGCATGAGGAGAAGAGAACCAAGTGCATCAGATCAAACCAAAACGTGAGGCCAGATTTCAGGTTACAGAAATACCGACAGCTCAGTCCCTAGACCCGGGGCTCAAAGAGCACGAGTCAGAAAAACGCCGCCAGTCCAGAGGAACTCTTTTCCTGCACTGTGTGATACAGCCGTGGGAAAGGACATGGACACGCTGCATTAGAGAGCTCCTAAATCTCCAGGTGAGCTGTTACGTGCTCTCCTCGCATGAGGATGGATTCTCTCCTTGGAGGCACATGAAGAGGCAGCAGCTACCTTCCATATTTTCCTGGTTAGTTTTTGCTAAATGAGCACTTTGGAAAAAAAACATAACATTTCAATATTTAAAATGTTTGAGCCTCTATCTGTTCAGTGCATAGAAACTGTACCCCAGAGGACACCATTCTGCTTTGTTACAGCAGCACAGATCCAGATGTCTTCATTTATTTTTTTAAGCAGTGATTCTACATCTGTACTAACGCATTTCAGAACAAGATTTGGCTCCAATGCATGCTGTCAGCAGCAACCATCCCATGCCCATAATAATCAGAAGGGTTTTTCCTGCTAAAACAAGACACCACCTGGATATCCCGTCTCCCCAGTGCCTACAGTCCCAAAAACCATAAAATTAAAGCTACCTGGAACGCCTCTCTGCTAGAGAGCAAAGAGCAGAAGGCAGAGCTACAGCCTCAGCTGATGCGATCTGGACAAACTCAACCCAGCAGAGCTCTGCAGCGTCACTGCTCTGGGGGTTAGATCAGCAGCTACCACTCTTTCACAGTGCTGCTTTTAAAGTTTGGCTGGTTATTTAATGAAGAGAAGTTCTGTCTGGTTCCTGAAATAATTTTGTCACTGCTTTTTTTTTTTTTTTTTTGGTAGCGGTGAGGTTTCAATGCTTTGGGAGAGAAAGGTGTGCAAAGGCAGCACCAAACAACTTGCAGAGGCTATAATGAAACCTGGGTTTCACCGGGTCTGTTTACCTCCCCATCCTCCTCAATAACTCCCGTTCCTGCCCTGTGCCCCGCAGCAGAGATGGCATATGGAGTCAGCCTGGAGCTCTGCACGGATGGACTGGCCAGGCAGCGGCCACCTAGTACAGAACTGCTCAACACTGCACTTTCTTGCAGCTACCCACAAATTTCAGTCTCTCTCTTCTTCCAGCTACTAACCAACAGCACTTGAGCTGACAAAAAAAGAAAAAGGCTTCCACTCTTCCACAGTGACCAAATTTAAAAATTGCTTTCAAATGGTTCAGTTGGCCAGGATAGCTAAAAACCATTAGGACTTAGAACACACACAAAAAAGGAAAAGGTTGAGAAAACCAAACATAATTGTCATCTCACTCATTCTTCTCTAGGTATGCAAACACAGTATTTCACTTGATGTCCCAAACTTCGTAAGAAATTGGTTAAAGAGTGATCGCAGCAAGAGAGCTCATAGACAAGACAATTCTGCCCACGTCATTTGAGTCATCTTCAACTGATACGATGGTAGATGCAGTTGACAAAAGAATAACTATTTCCAGAATGAGTCGGAGAAAGTCAGCCAGTGTGCTAACATTTCAGTCACCCAGCAGCAGCAAGGCAGAGAATACAAATGCTGCACAGTTACAAACAGCCTGTCCTCCCCAGTGAACAGAGATTTTAAGGGAAGTATGAGAACTTCCTTGGAATTGGTTTTTTGTCCTTCTGCCAGCACAGGTTTGAAGCTTACTGTACAGTAAAATTGTCCAATACTGCACAGGTCTGCTCCAACAAGTGAAAATATATCCTATACAGCAAGCCATCCACATATTCAATCAGGACAAGCAGCCCTGCAGTTCTCATTGTAATCTTACAATTGACAGTAAACCTGGAATAGGAAGTATGGACAGGGAAAAGAACATCTGTACAAAACGGAAAAATTTCTAAGGCAGAAATTTTTGCCCCCATTCATAGTGCAGTTACGACTCGCAGAGAGCTCTTGCACACCAACTAACAGCACCATTTGATGAAGGCACCTCAACACAGAACAGCATTTGCTTGACAACAAGAGAACCTTAACCTGTTGATGGCAACCCAGTGCCCCTGCCCTCACGCTCCTCCCTCAGAGGCAACACAAAAGCAGCACCGGTTCATGACACCATCTACAGCCAACATGCTCTCCGGCTTTGCATTTATGCTCTGAACACTGTGGGGCACAGATCATTCTCATGTTTGTATTCCACACAGCAAGATTTACTTTTCCAACCACTGTTACAGAGGGATGCTCATCCAGATGTATGGTCCTGGCATTAGAGGACAGCTATCTTGTCCATTAAAGAGTAGGAAGTTACCAAAGGGCTGAGTAAAGAAGCCTTATGATTGATTTCTGGAACAGAAGTAAGCCTGAGTTAACAACTACGTATTTGTCAATGAAAGGGCAGAACTCCTCTGCTCTTTACCAGGCACAGCTACACCTGCGCCAGATGCTCACCTCAAAATGCAGAGGTACCCGTGTCTGTGAATCAATAGTGGTTTATCAATAGCGGTGTATCCGTCTGAAAAACACGGCTGGCCTTTACATACTATTTTTCCTTCAGTGTATGCACACCAGCTTCACAAAGCTGCTGTCGGATGTCTCTACAGGGTCCAATCTCGTTAAGTGCTTGCATTCTACGCAGTTTCACAAAGTATAAAATAATCCACTTCAGCAGCCTTGCTTAAAATTCATGGGATAGCAGCTGCAATCCTAAATCTTTGTGTTTAAAATAAAAAAAGAAGGCACATAAATTTTGTTCCTGATCAGGAGCCGACTTCACCAATAGATGACTTTTGTTTTATTTGAAAGCCTGCTAAAGCTCTACACTTACCCGAAATGAAAGAAAAACTGTAACTTCAAAGTCAGACAGAAATATGTAATTGGAAAGTGCTAGCAAGCCCCGCTCCTCAGCTCTTAAAAATTCCCAACAGGTGAATCCATCAACTAATGTGAAGAGCCACTTTTCAACCTTCCCCAGCATTAAAGTAAAAGAAACCTAACTTTGCTACTGCTAGCAGAGAGTTAGCAGTTTTCATCCCAAGCGTGCAGGAAGGAGCTCCCTGAGCTGCAGAATCGGCTCCTCCCGCTGCAATCGGTTCCCATTTGCTTGGTGGGCACCAGCTCCAGAGGTCGTTGCTTTCTGCCCTACAAAGGATACTCTGCGGCACTGGCAAGGGACAAGTGGGGAAACAGACCTCCAACAGAAGAAATCCTGTCTTCAAGGACAGCCCTTTGAGATAAGCCAACCAAAAATCACAGGGAGAAACAAGGTAAAGAGCTGGCAGGAGCAGCCGTCTGAAGTGGCTATAAAAACAGCGCATAGATTTGCTGCTCAGCTGTAATACTGCTTTTTCTAAATGCTTGACTTCTCAGACTTAATGTGGTGTGAAAGCTGGGTTTGCGTGAAATAGATAAACATAATTATCTCGTGCTCATAGAGAGCATTATTTAAAAGAAGTTTTACGTATTCACAATTCACTGGGATAAAGAGGATTTGTGGCGATCAGGAGGCCAGCAGAAGTGAAAAATGTGGGAATTAAGTAAAAATTTGGAGTGTGGATTCATCCAAAAGAACGTTTTAAAGATGACTAGCAAAGTATTACAGCTTGCTAGGGAAAAGCTTACTAACTTGAGAAAGAATTTGAAAGGCAAATAGCCCTCGATCTTAGAGCACGACAGAATTCCTCAATTCAGAGTGAGGATTCGCACCCGTTTGGGCAGAACTGTCACCAGCGCAGGAATCCTCAGCCCCCTGCTCATCCATTTCTGCACGCCTTGCCCCTCCTGTCCCCTCTCACAGGGCAAAGCCACCGCACGAGCAACCTCCTCATTTCTTCTAAGTCATACTCAAATTTAAGTGAAGTGTCTGCATAGCTCCTATTACATCTATTTCAACTTTATATTAATAAGTTACTTTAATAAATCAATTTTCATGTAAAATTACTATAAATTTATTTTCTTCTTCTGTAGACGGCATGTTTAAGACAATGTCATGTATCTAATCATCTTGAAACACCATTCTTTTTCCCAATTTCAATTCAAATACACATAGACAAACCAAAAGTAACAACCAAACATAATGAAAACAACACACAACTCACCCACTGACAGAACCACACAGAAAACCAAGGACCCATATCTGTGTTAATCTCTAAACCTGCTTAAATAAGTGCTTATATCTACATTGGAGCAGAAAAACTGAAAAACTCAGCTCTAAGAACATATCCTGCATTAACCTTTAAATGGATTTATCATCCATTGGGAATCTTACCTGGGAGAATAACCAGGTAGAAAAGCAAAGCATGCTGCTTGCCAGTTTACAATCGTAATTACAAACTGCAGCGTTAAATTCAAATGTAAAGATCAAGCCGCTCCAGCGCTGGTTGAGCCCAAGCACTTTAGCTACAACAGCTTTAAAAAGCAGCCTGCAGTTTTACCACAGCCAACCTTTACAGTGTGGAGTTGCCAAAGTGTTCTTCGTTGGCTTATGTTCGCTCTGAATGATGCCACTTTTATTTATTTAGATTTAAAATGCTCTAAATTTCCCCACTGACCCTGACAGCAGCAAACCCAGGGCACTGCGGAGCACGTTCTTGAAGATCTCGACCCCCGCTAGTATTTCCACCCAGTGCTGTGCCTGCAGTCACCAGTGATGCTACAGTTTCATCCTAGTTTCTATCCTCTGTTTCACCGCCTGTCAAAGCGGTATTTCAGCTTTAATTGACACAAAAAGAGCAATAATAAATCCTGCAACTATCATTTTAAGAATTGAAGACTCTTAACGTTTCTTATAAGCAGGAACAGATTTAAGTAGCTGGTCATATTCATGCTTTCCTTTCCAAGCAGGCTTATCTTTTTAGTGTGTATCCAGGTGTCGTCAGAGAAATCAACTGTGCCTGACTGGGATGGTATGAGGAAGACAGGCACCTGCACAAGCAACCGGTCCTAAGTGATTTCACTAGAGAAGAGCCTTCTGTTGTAGCTGACAACAAATTACACATTGACAGGACATGTGTTCCTCAGAAGAGGAAACTGCATCATTTTCAGAACTGCTTAAGTCCCTACTGGAATACCTGGAACTTTGAAAACAAAGAAACACTAAAAGAAGAAAACAACTTCTCTCCTCCTGGTTGTTCCTATCACATTGCCAGTCAAGCCACTGCCACCTACACAAACCATTCTTTTTTTCTGCCTCCCATTGGCAAACAGATGAAGGATATTGATTTGACTGGCAGAGAAATAAAAACAGAGATTCAGCTTCACTGAACTTTAATATAACGTAATTTGAAGTTAAGTGCATTATGGACTGGTATCCAATAAAACAGCACTTCCAAATCTGAAAAAAAAACCTGATTCCACTTCAAGAAGCATTACAGGAGATCAAAAGCAGGAATGGACCAAAATATTTTGTTTTGATGCCAGAGGTAGATCTTTCATGTAAAAGCAAAATACAAATAGATTGCATCTCATACCAATGTCTAAAGAAAGATCCTCTCAACTCATAACCAATATTGAGTTTCTCTGACACTCACAATGTGTTTGCATAAAAGCCACACACCTGCTCCATCATCTTAGGAGGACAACAAGAAATCAGACTCAAGGTATACGGATAATCACAGTGACTATTCCAATATAGATATAACACAAGCATTAAAAGGAAGGGATAAACTTAATCACTATTCCTCTAATCCCATCCCTTCCAAAGCTACTGGAAGCACAGTGAGATCGCAGTGGTGCAGAACACAGTCTGTTAAGTATTCTGTAACGAGATGAAATTAATTCAAGCATTCCCTCCCCTCTCAATATCCTCTGTGCCAATTGTAGTTCTCTGAAACATCCTCTGCCCCAGCGTTTCAGGCTCATAGGGCATTGCTCCAGAGGCAAGATGAGGACAAAACTTTGGGTTTTCATACAAAACTCAGCTTTCAAATTAAAGACAAAAATCTTTCTGGTGTTGCCGAGAAAACCAAGCACCTAAAGTTATGAGCACTGAACTGCTCATGATCAAGTGCTGTTCAAAGGATTAGTTTAGTGTATAGTCCATGATTCCACAGAACTCAAGAACCTAACAATTCTTCATACGCTCAACCCTTTTCATTACTGTGAAAAAAAAAACATTATCCCTATTGTATGAGTGAGTTAGCTGTGATATAGAGACCACAGGACATGCTTTTAGATGTAGTAATGTACCTAAAGCTATAGGATGGTCATTAGCAAGTTTCAAAGCAGCAGCACAGCCAAGCATATAACTCCTGTTGAAAACCAGTGGGAGCTAATCACTTAACACCTTTCTACAACTGGCATTAAGCTCCTACATACCCCCTGTGTCCTTAACATCTTTGAAATTTCAATCAAGTTTGCACAAAACCTCTAGAGGACATGAAAGAACTGAATCCAGATACCCAACATGCAGACTCCTGTATCTACCTGCCACCAGGTCTTTTGTTCTTCTCCCAGAAAGCCTGGAGAAGGCAAAAGATGATGAGCGCCAGATTGTAGCTTCGACACCCAGTCGGACAAGAACTACCCAACAACTGAGCACGCACTCATGTCCTGCTACAAACACGCAGCATCTCTGTGCTGCTGAACCAAAACCTCTAAAGTAGTGCACAGAGATTAGCTTAAGAAGAAATTAATTTGAAGTAGAAACCATAAGAGTAGCCAAGGCACTGTATTTCTCAAACAGTAGCATTCTGGGACTGGAATCCTCTTTATTTCAATTTCTCAGCGTGTTTCTACACTCATCATAATAGACCCAAATGACCGCTCCACCACCTCGAGTACTTCAGCACAGCGGTAACAGGCAAGCAGAGAGCACAGCGCTTGCTCTCAGGAGCCTGCAGTGCCAGCAACATTGTCCTTTCATCGGGTTTAGGCTATTCCGAAGCAGTCTGTGCTCTCATTTAAAAAAAAAACAAAACCGCCAACAAAACACAAACCCTTAGCATCTAACACTTTGCAGAAGTAGAACTAAGCACCGCAATGGTTAACACATCTCCAAACAAGTAGCTGCATCTCGCCTTTGCACCGGTTCCAGGCTCATGTCCCCTCACGCCCTTCTGCTCTCCCCCCCACTTTTCTTCCAAGCAGTCACACAGCTGACAGACCTCTGGGGCTCACTTTTTTTTTTTTTCCTCCTGACAAGTTCAGACACTGTTCACATCTCTCATAACCACCCCAAAGCTACTCAGCCGCTCTCCTCTAGAAGCTTTGCTTCCTCTTTGCTGCACCAGAAGCTCTTTGGGGCATCTCACAAACCCAGGGAGAGACAACATGTAACCTTTGGGCACAAATCCTTTATTCTGCCTCCAAATCCATGTCCCTCAGTAAATAACAAGCTCTTTCTTTGAGTGCCACCAAAACTCTAATTTATGAAAAGCAATATAAAGCAGCACAAACATACTTGAAGCAAATTTTTGGAGAGTAACAGAAGATAGCTTTTATTTTTAAAAAAAGACAGCCTTGAGTTGAAGCACAAGTCAGTGCTACGCTCCAGGTTTGAGTTTTTACTTTTCTAGGATTGGCAAATGCTTGCAACATTTGCCCAAATCTCATTACTATTTCTATCCAAGGTATTTTTTCCCCCTCTCTCTAGGACAGCACACAGAATGTGGAGTCAGAATGGATACAGGGATGGAAGATGAAGAACCCAGCAAATACACATTTACAACAATACTCTAAAGCACAATAAATCTACTGCGTACCTACCTGGATACCAAGATGTTAGCCAATTTCTAAAAAAAGTCATCAAAACTGCATGTATGCAAACAATACAAAAGTGGGGTGTCCTTTATAATACAAGCTCTCTCATTGCAGTCTTGTAAAATCTTGGCAACCCAAGTAGTCCACAGATGTTAAATACTATTAGATCACTTCAGGGAAAGATCATGAAACACTGCTCTGTCAGATTCGCAGCTGCTGTTCCATGGAATTTCAGAAAATTTCAAATTAGAAACAAGGGACACATTTTTAACAGTAAGGGTGATTAACCACTACTGCAAACTGCAAAGGGACAGGCTGTATCTTCCACATCTTGGTATTTGAGATTAAAAGTTTCCAAAAGGCACGTAAGCCAAAATATAAGGTAGACTTTGGTAAGAGTTACAGCTCATTCCTTGGCTCCAAGGGAGAGAAAGTAAGTAGCCTGACTACCAGAAGATGTGGTACCAATTGTTGGTCCCTCCTGTGCCTAATTCCTGTGAACCTGAGTTTTACTGACAATTCTTGCACACAATTTTGCAAACTTCTGACCTTTCTATACCTTAACAGAACAAAAAGAAACTGCTGAGACCGAGAAGTCCTTGGGTGATCCTACTCATAATCCTAATGTAAAGTCCCTTGGTTTAAAAATAGCACACTGGAGGCAAGTAGTAAGTTTGCTGTCTTGCTGGAAATAGAGAAGCCAAACAGCCTGGGAAAGACTATTTCAATAAAAATCAAGGCAGCCACTCGTACAGGAAGATATTTACTGAAGTCTATTGGTTACATGAAAAGCTTTAAAATTCAAGGCAGAAGTTTAGTGAAAATTAATAGGCAAGCAGTAGAGCAAAGGAAAGGAGCAAGACAGACTAGTAATTCTTAAGGAGATGACTATAATGGGGAAAAACCCCAACTCTTGCATTTAAAGAAACAGGTAAAAGGGAAACCCCAAAGATGTGTAACAAGCAGGCTTAAAAAGATTTTCTAGTGAAGTCACTCCTGAAGACATAACCTTACTATTGAGAATAAATACAGCCATTGTTGGGAATAACCTAGGCAAAACATATATAATATTATTTATGTGCTAACACCTTAGGGTTTTTTTTTTCTAGAGGAAAACTACCCAAAACCCTATTGATTCTATCCCATTGCTGCTCCTGTTACTTCCTTTGTACTATTGGAGTAGCAGCAACATAACTGCTAGAGTAAGAAGACATAGACTTGGAAGAATGGCCAGATCTGACAAAAAGGATGCTCTACCTCTGAAGTATGGTCAAAGTTTCCAAGAAAAATCAGCTGGAAAAAATCAGGTGTTAACAACAAGATTCTCTCCAGGTCTATGACCTAGATGCAGTTTGTAAGCATACCTTTGGAAGGGGGGAGGACTAGAAGAGTTAATACAGAATTAAAAAACCCAACGCCACGAAACAAAAACACACAACAGTAATTTAAGATACACCCACATAAAACCTGCGATGCTGTGAAAACTCTTTCATATCCTTATCAAAGATACCCAACCTACTGTTATTTTGTGTTTCAGGGTAGATCCACTCATGAGCTCTAGTGCTGAATTCGTATCAGGGCAAAAAATATGTGTACGCACGACAAAAGGGAGGAATGAGGAAGGGAAACGTGCAAACGACTTAAAGCTGAAAATATCACCACCACCACCCAAAACAAACAGTAAGCACAAATCTGGCAGCATGAATTTAACAGCTGGACTGATACCCCCCTAGAAACGTTAGGTCCTAGAGGTTTCATGTAGCATAATCCATAATGTACTTCACAAGGGTCTCCTTAGGATGGTGACATGCTTCAGTAGACCAAAAG
Source organism: Ibycter americanus (assembly GCA_035590275.1). NCBI lineage: Eukaryota > Metazoa > Chordata > Aves > Falconiformes > Falconidae > Ibycter > Ibycter americanus. The sequence continues at coordinate 3,015,305 of JAVJGI010000002.1, read as the reverse complement.
AGCATCCACTTCTGAAAGAACTGCAACAAGACCCATTTTTTAGTGAGCTTATGGATTTTATGAGAGAGAATCTTAAGGCAATAACTTGAGATTTCAAGCCTACCGAGCCACAGGATGTTAGAACAGTCTTATTTCAGATAACATAATTCTTTCATTCTTAACAAGCATTTTCTTATCATAGCACAATAAGCCATAGCTTGAGTTTGAGCTATTCCTTTGTTTCAAACAAAAGTAGCTGCTATGGCTCGAGCACGAAAGCAAAGAGGATTCAATAAACTGGCTAATCTGTTCTGTCTTCTGTACACCAGTTCAGATATCCCGAGCTGTAAGAACTTCACTCAGCCGAAAGCTGGTGGGGGGCGGAGGTGGATGAGGAAAGAGAGAGAACCATCTCCATCTTGGAGCGCCTGATTTCACCACCACCCAGGACAAGAGTTTTGCTTCCAGTTCACCCAGCCTTGAAGGTTTATATTTCTAACCCAGCCCACCTGTCCCTGCTTCCTTGCAAAAACCAGCTCATAGGCACACAGCTGCACTATGTTCAGAAAAACACGCCTGGCAACGCTGATCCCTTCACAGGGTACCATAAATTTGAAGATATAAAAAACATGAATGAAAAGATTTGGCTAGAGAGAACTATTTCAGGTTTATTTCAACAAATACTTTGGAACTTTATTATTATTAAGTAGAGAAAAATTGTGATTTTGCTTTAGAAGCATGTTTTACTCTTATTTCTTTAAAAAAAAAGGGGGGGGGGGGGGATTTTGCAATTACCTTCCTACGCAATCAGAAAAACCTTGCTCGTACACAGCTAAAATACTCTGTTGCTTAGCAGTCTTCATCTCTTAAAATGAGAACATGCACGAAGGGACCTACCGTGGTCTCAAAAGCAAAGAGTGCGTTATCTCAGCATGCTTTCAGAAACAATCTCATCTTCACCAGCGCTAAGCTTTGCAGTTTATGGATCTGTGCAACTGGATGTTTTCATGGCTCTTATAGGATCTCTAGTCACTTCCTTTTCTTACATTCCTTCTGCTCTTTCACAATAACATGTCACATATACAAGAATTCTTAAACCTTGATGCTACATTAAGCTTCACACAGAAGCACAAACACACCTTAAGCCTCAGGCTCAAAGTCATTCACACGCTCGGATGTTATGGATGCAAATAATAACCTTGAAGCCATAATACAAATTACACACTTAAATCAAAACAAAGACAATATTTGTAGCAGTAAAGTTTCAGGTAATTAATCCCTTAATATTAGGATTATATTTTTTCACCCCAAAATACTACAACAAGAACTATACACAGTAAAGACTAGTTGCTCCTAGATAAATGACAGTTTGAATTTCTGTCAATTATTTAGTGATTAGTTTACATTCAGATAAGATAGATCAACAGTTTTGATAGATGCACAGTGAAAGAGAAGGAAGCACACCTGAACAGGGTCTCTTTGTAGCCTCAATGTCTCTTTCTCAGAACCTCCTTCATTTCAGCGGGATTCAGCACGGCAGTGCTTGTTGCAACAAAGCAAATTGTGGAAGATCTCGTGATTCTGCCTCTTCCATTACTTCCATGCTGGTGATGCTGTATGATTTTGCAGTTCTAACAACATTCTTTTCCTAAACTTTAAAACTAAGTCTCAAAAGTTCATCATTTTCTGGCAGCTTTACTGTAGCTTGGAGTGACCGATTGTGTAAACTATGGCAAATTCTCTATTTTAATCCCAAATCTTTAAAATTATACTGATACTCATTTATGTAATTGGAAGCACTCTGTTCTGAATCAAGAGTCAAGCAACACCTGTGCGTGTTTGACAGGATAAAAGTGTTTTACCTCTTACAACACTGATCTCTGCTAGAGCCTACTCAAATAACAAAACTAAACAAAAACCCCAAATTTATCAGTATCAGAAAGCCAAAACCTCTAACACAAAAGCCAAAGCCAACATTGATTTTTAGTGCATTACCATCCCCCAAAAGTTCTGACAATTTGCACCACAAGAAGAGAACCAGCTTTTGTATCTGTTTATTCTCTTTAATACACAAATCCCAACCCAAAACTCACTCCCTGTGGCACAAACACATTCAGCAGGGCTCTGCAGGGACCTAATGCAACATGTGTGTGACCCGTGTTGGGGGTCGGGGTACAGCAGGCACTGCAGTGAAAAAAGTGACAATGATTGTACGGAATAAAAGTAGAAAATGAATCCTTGTGAAGAAATTTAACAGAGAACAACTGATAATATTGCTTTCAAGCTACACTTCCCAAGCCTACAATCTTCACTTACCTGGACAGATACTACACAAATTTACAAAACTCCAGAGTAATAGCAATCACAATTTGACTTTATAAAGCAGTTGAATAGGCATGAGCAAGAAAAACATAGATACATCTCTGTCACAAATGCAGAAAGGCACCCAAAACTATGTACGGAACTGTCATGCAACCAAGTTTTAATTGGTATATGCAATAAATCAACAAAGGGATTATTTGCTCTCTGTCTTGGATTTTAATCTAAGGCTACCTTCAGGTTCTCACCTCTTTTTGAGCAGGACAGATTAGTTTAATGACACTTTGAATGAAACACTCTGTAATGCAAAAAGATACAGAAACTATTATCTCCCCTTCCCAGCCTCTCCCATGATTTATTAAATTGGGGAAAACAGCGACTGCATCCTGCTACCGATTCAACAGAGGATTAGGTACCAACCATGGGTACTGGAAAAAACCTAAACCCACCAGACTGAACTTCAATGAATAAGCAAACAAATCTTAGCTAAGGCATATTAACTGCCTGCCCCTTTCCAGCTGAAGCGGTAAAGAGAACATCCCCAAGAGTTACACGATGACTCTCCTCCTGCGTTGTTCACGTGCTCCCGTGATGCACCCCACGACAGACATTCTCAGGAGAAAACAAGTGGACTGGGCAGACCCTTGGTCTGGAAGAGGTACTCAGCGAATTATTCCCTGCCAAATCCAAACGCAAAAGGTGGTCTGCCAGAGAATTCCACTGTAGTTTTTTCCCCCTCAACTGCCCCACCCCATCAAAAAAACACCCAAGAGCCTTTTTTTTTTTTAAAAAAAAAAAAAGAAATAAGTATAGGTACTTCCTATTATTCAAGCACAGTAATATTTTATCTGATTTATAGATTCTGCTGTATCTCTCGCTATATAAGCCAAAACTGTATGAGTGATAAATTACAGGGATACACAAAATTACAGACTACAGGGGAGGTGTCGTCAAAGATGCCAAAGAAAGGCGCAATATACACACGTTCAAAACAGCCAGGGAAAAGGAAGTTTGTCTCTTTGCATGGGAACTTCCTAGATGAATGAATTCCCTTCGGCTGCTGATGTGTGAGTTGGGAGATTTCAGGGAGGGAGAGGAGGAGGGGAGGAAAGGGAATACTCACTCTGAGCTCCTACACTGACTCTAGGGTTCAGACAGACATCAGTAACATTCGAAGCCTATCTCCTGGCATGCTTCAGCAGACCCCTTTGCCGAGGTATCCTCAGTTACACACACTGAGGAGTTTCTCCTCTTGATCATCCATGGCATTGCGCGCTGATCCGCGTCCTGCCCACTCCTCATCTGCAAGGGAAGCTGCCTATATGGCACAGCCATTTATTCTCTCTTTCTTCCCTCACTCTTTCTCACTTGCCAAAAGCTACGTGCACCAAGTCCAAGCCCAAAAGCCCAGCTGAGAGGTCGGACATATGTGCTCAGCTCAGGTTTTGCCTTGGTGCATAACCTGAGGTTCTCCAAAGACTGAAGGAACTGTCAATGTCATTAACATCGGAGGTACAGGTCTCCATGGACAACCACTGCCGAAACCTGCTTCTTCACAAGATACAGGCTGGGCTGGAAGTTACCACGAAAGCCATGCTGCAGTACTTCCGTAAGTCAGGCTGATGGGACAGGGGGAAGAAAATTACCAACTGCTCTATGATACAAGAAAATTCACACAAAGAACCTTGATAAGATTCAGAAGAGCAAGTCTATGCCTTAAAGATCAAACCTATTCCTTACTCCACACCCTCTGTATAACGCATCTTCCCTCTCACTGATTGACACTCAGACAAAATGCCAACAGAAAACTGGTGCTTTCCCCAGATCGTGGGGTTGTCACACCCAGCAGCCCGGGCAGGTGTAACACATACTCTGTGGACAAGAAGTTTCAAGACTGCCTCAATTGCAAATTCTGATCTGTCACCCAATTCCTAGGAAATAACAGCTGCTTACGAGATGTCCTCCCCAGCAGGCACAACGGATCAAGGTGCCAGTGGCACGCAGAAAGGGAGAACTGAAATGAACTTATTAACTACGTGTCAAAATAGCACTATGACAACATAGATACGACTCTCTTGGAAATGCTGAGAGAGACCTAACCCCCCCCAAAAAAACAACCCCAAAGTTGCTACATCAAAGCTGTGACTCAAAAAAAAAAAAAAAATCACAACACTGAAATTAAGTGAAGTCACCTCACTTCTCCGAAGGGGATCTCAACCATCCCAACCCAACAGCAGCAATGGTTGCTCGTCAAGATGAGCTTGCGGCACCAACCTCGGTTCCAGGCACTCGCGTCCCCGCGGGCTGGGGCCGAAGGGCTCCGCCAGCCCTGCCTCCGGCGGGGCAGCCCCGCGGCACAGCACCACTTCCTTCGCTCAGGACAGACAGCGGGCTGTAGCTTCCAGAGTTCTTAATCTGCCCCTTTTCAAGAACACTGAACACGTTTAGAATTAAACGGAAAAAAAGACGCTCAGGATTATCCCTCTGTAAACGCTTCACGGGCTCCGCAGCCGGCCACTGACTGCAAATACAGGTGTTTTGCTGGGAGCAGGCTTTGGCTCTGCAGCATCATTAGGAGAACGCTGCTGTGCTTTCCAGCTCATTTGGCCGGGGCAATGGAGGCTGGTAACTAACGCCTACAATGTCTCAGTTGAGTGAAAGACTGTACAACTGTGGGACTCTTCCAAGGCTGTCTTTGCTTTCCAAATTTGAAGGGCTATGTTCCCTTGTTGATGCTGCATGCCAAAGGCATACCTGGAGACCAAAAGCCTGCCTTCTCCTCTGGGGTTCCACGGCTCTCAAACATCTTTCAGAGAGAGATGAAAAATCCACCTAATAAATATGGAAAGAAACATTCTCACAAAGCTATCACGAAGCACAAGAGGAGCTAGAGAAAGTACTGGAGGGACAGAGGTAGATTTTCAACATTTTTCCCATTTCTGTTTTCCATAATAATGACCAAAATTTACACAATAGTAAAAGACTCACATGCAAATGCAAACATCACTATAATCCCCGTTAACAAAGCACACGGAGAAATTAAAGCAAGCTTAACTAAGCAATGTTTGTGAATATTAATGAACCTAAAACCTAAATCCAAGCTTTAAAAATTTAAAGTAAGAAGAGGATTGTTTTCAGACTAATTTGTATTTAAACTGAATGCTTTGCATGTGAAACGCAAAGAAGAGAATGAACTACGTTGCCCTAGAAAAGCATTAAAATGAGTATAACAAAGTAAGATCTTTGAAAATTCTGAATATCTGGATATATTCAGCTTTAAATTGATACACTGAGCTATGCTCAAATATCACCGGACAGTGGCTCATTCCAAATCTCCACATTATATGTTATTGCAGAGATCAAAAGAATACATACATATTTTTCTTACTGTCATAGTACCCAACAGTAATGGTTTTCCACCTTAGGAGTAAAAAGCAATGCATTCACCACCCACAGAAGTTTAGGACAAATGTGGAACAGCTTTCACATCTCACACAGGCAGTTCAAGCTTGATTTTGTGAATGTTGAACATCCCTTGCATCAAGCTGAATGCTTTGAAATCCTACCAACTTCAGAGAGGAACAGAAAGCACATCAGGTGGGATTTATATAAATTTTAGATGTTTATAACAGACACCCATATCATCTCTGCTCTCTTAACAGTTAGCAAAGAGAAACTGGTGCTTTTATTCTGAATGTCATCTCATCCTCATGTAGGTGTCTAGGTGAGATGTATCATCCTTGAGAACCACCTATTCTCTCCACTGCCTCTGCAAGAGGGAGCTGAAGGCTCACTCCAGTGCAGCTGTCTACATTACAGACATCTAAAAGCAAGCAAGATGAATCTCACCCTTCACGTCTCATGGTTCAGAAGCCAAACATACCCTACCCATCCACTGAAATTTGACCAAGGCATTAAAAGTACCAGCTCAGTTCTTAGAACAGTCACATTCTTCCATGACCGGACTCGCTTCGCTCAGCCGTCCTGAACCGACACAGCTCCATTAGCTTCAGTGCTTTTTGGTTTTGTTGTTTGTTTGGCTGTTTTTTTAAATGAAGGATCTAAACCCCGCATGAATTTAGTTCGTAACCATACCAGTTGCAACGCTTCTCATTGAATTGGGCAGGAGAGCCCAAGCCACCTGACCCCCTAACAAAAATACCTGCCTGCTCTATTTTATGCCTGGAAACCCACAGTCCGTAAGGCATAATCCATATACTGTTTAATATTGATGAATGAAAAGCAGATGAGAATTGCAGTAATCTGTGAAAAGAGTTACAGCATTAGAAGATGGTTATTTTGTTTGCCAGACACCGGACCAAGCATTCCCATGAGTGCCAGAGTGGCAGGGAGCATCCAGGCTGAGGCAGGGGAACTCCGATCCTTCACCTATCCATGTAGGCACAGCCAGAGATTCAGGGGAAAACATAAAAGCAGTCACCAGGCAGCCTCAACTATATTCTAACATCTATTTATAAATACACTCCAAGCCCAAAGGAAACAAATTCATTTTGTAGGGGCAAAGGACCCACACAGCGCTCTTCTACTTCTTTCTGCTTCAGTGGAAGGCAGCAACCCCAAAGAATGAATTACTGATAGAAGAAAATAAATAATAATAATAAATTTTAAAAATCTCAGGCCAGTTCCCTTCTATAAGCTCACCTACTCCTCCTTTCCCTCCCCCCCACCCTATCACTCCCCCTTCCGCACTGATCACAGGAGCACGGGCAGCTGCATTATTCAGCTCAAACTGAGATCGGTGGTTACTGGAGTTCAAACGGTTCATTAACTTCTTCTGCTTGGACCCTGGAGATAAGAATCCACTGTCTGGAGCAGAAATGTACGAAGGCAACAAAACATAAATAAAATGATAAAATAATACATGATAAGGGGAGCAAAGCGGTACTTCCCCACACACACCCCCTTCTGTCAAAACCCTAAACAAAGGGGAATTCCCATCCTTCCCCTGCAGAGATGAATGTAGGGGAGAACTGTGACCTTCAGGCTTAAAGCCAGAATTCACCTCTTGCATTCATGCACAAATAGGCTAATAGTTTGGATCCAAGTCAGAACCACAGATGTGTATATCCTAAAACACAACTGCTAACATGTTTGGCAGCCTGTGCAGCGCTGGTACGAATCAGGCTTCCCTGCCAACTGGTCTCCAGTGCAACCCAAATGTGCACGATAAAACACACTCCAACGTTGCTCAAGTTGTGTATTCCTGCTCCGTGGGAGAGGAGCGGGATTTAAGAGCAGCAGCTTTGTCAAAGCTTCGCTCCCTCCCTCACTAGCGTACAGCATCCAGCGACACGACATCCAGGTGTTGAAAGTTACATGAGCCCAAAGCCAGCTCATTTATTTCACTCCTGACAAAAGCAGTGACATTTGCCAAAGTTTAATTCATCCTAGGCTGAACAGCCCTGTTCCCTAGAGGTAAATATTGCTGTCTAATGAGGAACAGTCACGCACAATTACGCTGTAAGGCAGCAAATGGCTGAGGATCTTGAGAAAGCTGATTTGTTAGACTAATTGCTGGGGGTAAGGACTTGGGTAAGCGATGGCTCAAAATGCAATCTCAACACTTCCTAAGGGGATGCTACAGAGGGAATCCTTGGATCTTCCTTGAGATGAAAAAGGTACAAAATAAGAACTGTGTGAGAAACTAACACGAGCCATCTCGTTTCTTTACCTATGAATTCCTTCACCAAAGAAAGGAGGTTTGTTTAAGACGTGCATTTTCTAAGCTGCAGCAGGACCTTGCCTCCAGCTCTAACTGCTGATGCCCTGATGGAGCAGCACACCTCTCCTGCTCTCATCTACCTCCCAGGCTGTGTTCAGCCGAGCCTCGGTGCCAGGCACTTACAGATGGCAAGCAAGAAAATAGCTGTTAAGGTGAGGCTTTAGTCTAGGGCTACAGGGCTGCAGGTTTACCTTCCAGAGCAGCATCACACCTGTCTCTCCTGCCCTACAAAGCCAGAGCAGCTTTCTGCTCCTGCTGCTGCCACACGGGCCCAGCTGCAGCTCCTAATGCACGTCGTTATTGCTCATAAGGGTCATCTAGCACACAGGTAGGACGAAGTAGAAAAGCAGCCACACAGACTTGTATTCTATAGCAAAGACAGTCTGGAGAATAACAAATATCACTGAAGCAGGATACACAGCATCTCTGCCCTGAAGAACAGCTCTCCTTCCCCAAGGTACTCTCCTCTCCTGCAACTCACCCCATTCCTCCTCCACCTTCAAAACGCCAATGAGGAACTTTCTGGCCCTTGAACGAAAACTACCTGGGTCTCCTTTTAATGTTACAGAGCTTCTGAACTTTTTGCCTTACACCCATTAAGAGATATTCCAGTTGAAGAGCACCTTTCAGGAGGTTGGGGGGGAAGAGAGAGAAAGGGAACAAGAAACCCCCTTAGCAAACCCAGCAGCACAGACTTCTTTAATTGATCCAGGAGGGAGACGAAACCATAATTAATCCATTTGGGAGATGGTGATGTCTCAAACACACTTTTTGGGGAAGGGGAGGGGGGAAGCACCTGGTCACGTTCACTTTACAAACAAGCAAAAGCTAATTGCTTTGGAGTGCCAGACAAAAATCTATCCAGGGAATACATCCTCTTACCTAATGCCACCTGCAGCAGGACTGCGCTGCTCAGAATTACAGCCAAGATCAAAGAGCATCTGTGCATAGCATTATTGTATACCCCCCTCTCCTCTCCCTGCTCCGCAAGACAGGTTTGTATTTCTGATCACTCTGTCAGCTAAATTACTACTTTTAATTGCGAGACATTCCCACTTCTCACACATCACAGGGATGCAAAGCTCAACGTATCCGTCACGGTTTACAGCAAGGGGAAGCACGACAGCCTCAAAGCAGCAGCTCGTCGCAGGACCGGCTCCTGGCAAAGCGGCTGCTGCCAGGTAGCTCTTCTGTCAGCGTACAGACCAGCATCTGCAATTCATACACTTGCTGATTCCCTCTTGCTACTGCTAATAAGGGGCAGGTTAGATGAAGAACAGCATTAATTAGTTATAAATTGAAATTAATTACCATAATAATGAAAGGATGCATAAGTATAAAGTTTGCTGCTTTTGCAGTGGTATTTACAAAAGATAAATTAGTAAGGTAATTTTTGTTACATTTTTACTAACAAAACTGTGAGGAATTCAGAACACAGTGCAAGGTAACAGCTACTCGGAGGCACTAATTACTAGACCACACCAAACCTAACACTTTCAGGAGAATGGAAACACTTCCGAGAACCAAATGTCATAAAACAACAATAATGGAATACCGTGCATCATGTCTGTTTGGCACATGCTCAGTCGCCTGCTTTGACCCTCTGTCATTGATTTAAAGTACATCTGCGTTGTTGGGAGTTGGGTTTGCATGGCATCTGGCAGAGCATGCTGCCCGTGGGCACCGACGGTGCTGGAGCAGCACCGCGACAGGTTCCAGCGCCCAGGACTATGGGTGCCTTCCCGGGCAGCCCAGCTCCACCAAAGTCTGTGCCAAAGCATTGGTAGCCACTGATCACACCTCAGAGCCCCATCTCTAACTGTGCCTCTGTAGGTATCTATTTACCAGAAGCTGTAGCAGAGAAATAGCTCGCAAAATTATCAGCTGTAAAACACAGCTGAGAGCACCATGCAGAAAGACATCCAACGCCTTGGAGGACAAACCGCTTCCTCCACATCTCTGGTGGGTGTAAGGTAAAAGAAACTCTTTGGAGGTTGGTCAGTGGTACGACTTCTGTAAGTTAAACACTTCCAGTCTCCACGACTGGCTGGAAATGAGCAGTTTTACCTGCAACATACAGAGCTCACTCACCACCCTCCGCTTTATTAGGCTTTGCAATGGATTCGGTAACACCAAAACACTCGACACCATTTTACATAGCACAGTAGCGGGTGGCAGCGGTGGCAAAGATGAACCCAGCATTTCAATCAGCAGCAATTAACACAGCACGACTATAACTAACGCGTAGCTGCCCCTGCTGCCTGCGTCAGCCCGACCGCACACTCCCGCAGCACCGTGCATCCCACACCTAATCCTGCTCCAGCCAGCACCCCACGCAGTAGCTGCGCGCTGCTCACAGACAAGGCAGATGACAGTCATTAAGCTGGGAAGCTCCAGTTACAACTGCAGCAGCTGAAAGCAAGACACTTCTGTGGGTAGATCACACTCAGCGTTGAGGAAAGGCTCACAACGCTGGCTTAACGCAGAGGGTTGGCAAGCAGGCAGAGAAGAGAAGCAACTGCTGTTAGAGATGCCTGGACTTGCACTCACATTTAAGGCTCTCTCTGAAAAACTATTTGCTCTACGCTGGGAATCCACTGCAACCAAGTCACAAGCACATTCCAAGCCCTTTCACTAGATCCCTTCAGCACAGTAACAAAACACGCACGTCGCGAGCCAGAAACCTGGGCGCTGTCACACCACAGGTGACGGTGGTCAGGGCACTGGAACAGGGCACCAGGTCTGCAGTGACACTTCTAGAGATGAAGCTTCGGCTTTTGCTTGGTTCAGCTGACAGTTTATGGGCAGCAAACTTCCTTCCTAGAATATCCACTTTATTGGGCAGGGGAACAAGTTTGGTCTTTTACAGTGATGAAAGGAATGGCTGCAACTAATGCCAAGGAAGGGGGAAGAAGTTTTAGTTGATGCTTATCTGACCAAGGAAGACATACCTATATATTGCCTGCCAGGGACAAGCCAGGCCTGCATACGTAACATGCCGTGTAAAGCAAGCATAACTTCCCATCAATTCTGTAAAAGGCCTTTTAGTCCTGTAAGTGCAAGTTTGTATATACTTCATTCATTTACCAGCACTAGTGGGTTTTGTATTAAATTAAATGTTTGTACAGAGCTCTGAAGATGTAAAGCACTGAAAGTGGCAAATACTTTCACTAGACATCAGAAAGCTAACTATAGCTTCTAGAGATAAGCGGATCCATCAGCTGAAATAATTGATGGCATCTAACACTATGACAAAGTAGAATGATATAAATGTCATCATCCCCTCCCCAGCATATAGACAGGAAAGTACAGAATCACACTCAGATTCGCTCTTGGAGGAAGCAGATGACGACAGAATTATTTTACCAACACTATCACCTTGTTTGCTGGGAGCATTGCCTTCCTCTTAAGGATCAAGTGTTGGACATAGCTGGAAACAAGACACTAAAGATGACAGATAACTGCTATAAACCATTATGGCAAATACACTGTCTTCAAATTACTCCTGTTTCACCAAAGCTAGGCTCTGCTGACTTTGCTGTTCTGGACTCCAGGAGCAGGCAGGTTAGGTACAGCTGAGACAATGCCTGGAAAATATTAAGACAACAGGCAACAGGCATGATTTAGAGTTACACTTTCAATGTTTCTTTAGTATCCATATGAAATATGAATGTTTTTCTGCAGTGGAAATATGCCCTGGATTACTGATACTTTAAATTTCAATGTAACATTCAAAATTATTTTGGAAGATTTTTTTTTTCTTTCATCACGTTATTCTGAGATTCTTGAAGATTCCCATTCTATCAGGCTTCATCAAAATGGTTGCTATCATCTCCTACTACCAGCTGTAGTGAAGTTTGTAAGGGACCCATCACTTTCCCTGTATCTGTACTACAGCCTCTAAATGGCAAGCCAGGAGAGAGGGGAGAAAAAAAAATAAAAAGGCAGCAGATTAGCACTGCCATCACTAATTAAGCTAAAAATACACCACCATGGAAATAAAGGGGGGGGGGAAGCAGTAGGAAAGACACGAACATAGCAGCAGCAAGGCAGCTCCAGCTGTTCGGGCACATCTGGTCAGTAAAGATGATGCTACCACCAACTTATTTATCCTACTGAAGGACAGGAGGCCAGAAGCTGATTTTGCAGGAAGCAACTATATAATGTGTGGCCAGGGATCCAAAGACGTGTGTTGCTTCTGTTGTTCGTGGACATTTTCTCAGGTTAAATCTGGCAGGTCAGAGCAGTGAACCTCCCTTCATCAGCTGCAATTAACAATCCTAGCCCTCTGACCTGCCAGGGACAGCAAGGGTTAATACCCCTTTCCTCAGATGCTTTATATACGCAGTGAAATGCAAGAAAACAGTTGCCTCGCACCTTGTAATGAAAATAGGGATTGGAGAGCTTTTCTCCCCTTACTAATCCTAAACAGTTATTTTATTTACTAATCCTTCTTTAAATATCTCCACATATTTTAACTCAGGGGTTGGAGCTCTAATTTGTTTAGATTAGTTGGATTTTGTGTCCTCATCCTGACTCTCCCCCCCACGAACTGCAACTGCATCGCTGGGAATCTGCACAGCTCTGCTGATAACAGCTCACAAAGGTTACCGAGATAATGCACCCAAATCTCTTCAGTAATATCACAGCTCTAAAATACTCAGGTTTATTTAGACAGTGTTTTCAAAGGAGATAAAGATTTAAATTGATTATTTAAAATGCTATTTTAATCATTTTATATAAATGCTAATAAGAAAATCTGGGAAATATCTTGAGGAAGGGCAGAGAAGATAAAGCAGAAATTGTTCTGTGGGAACTTTCTGCTATCTCCAAGTACGAGCTTTAGCATCACAACCACTCTGATTACTGTTACCATGTTTAAATAGCCTTTGATTCACACTATAAATTGGCTCACTGTTCTCATCTAGGTGTGACAGTGATCCTCAGACACCTGCTTTAACTTGGTAGCAGCACGCCAATTACCATACATTTACAGAAATCTGTTTTCAGATTTGACCAACGATTTTACAGAAATCGTGGCTCATACAGCGCTTCTGCAAGACAGAAAATTGAGGCAAGGAAGAAGGCAATAACCACCAGGAAGGAGCTGCAAGAACACCGCAGCGTTAAGCGTATTAGGTGATTGTACTGACCCACGGACAAACTATGGGAGCAGCTCTGCAGACCGTGCGTGCCAGTGCAAAGTGATACGGGGTCCTGCAGCTCTCAGGGGGTTTGGGCAGCCAAAGAGCCAAGGAAAGCAGCAAACACACACGATGGAGATACAGGAGTCCCTTTTCAGCCCTGTGCCAACAACAGGGTAAAAGAAATCAGAGATTAGCTAGTGGCGAGAGAAAGCCTGACAGCCCATGAACTTGACAACAGATAAGCAAAAAAAACCCCAATTTAGGCAGCACGCAAGAAGGGATGAAGGCACCATGATGTTCTGCTAAAGGGACTGTAGCAAGGAGCAGCTTCAGGGTTGTGTTGTTGTCAGGTACAACCGCTCCAGCTGACCCACACATAGAGAATAAAGACGATGGAGGCAGACCCTGCGCACTGGTGTCCAGTGGAAGGACACGATGAAATACTGTTAATTCCATTTAAATGTAAGCATTACTTTCTTTTTGTGATAAGCTTGATTGAACACTGAAACAGGTTGCCCAGAAAAGCTGTGGAGTTTCCATCCTTGGAGATACTTAAAACTAGACAAGGCACAGAGCGAGCTGCTCTAAGTGACCCTGCTTTGAACAGGGTGGTTAGACTGAAGGAACTCAAGAGACACCTTTTAACCTCAACTGTTATTCTGTTTAACCTCATTCTGTTATTAATTACCACCTGGGAATAGCGGGTATAAGGGAGAGGACCTCGGACCCCTCAGGAAGCAGCTCCTCCCCCAGCTCAATCTCTCAAAATCAGAAGAAAGGGCTCAAGATGCCTTTAAGATGTAGGAGGCTCCAAATATGAACTCCACTTCTCTTTCATTATAACCCCAAGCTCTTCTCCATCTCTCAGAACCCCATCCTTTTGATACCAAATTCCTTCTCATCAGATATGGGGGCATTATAGCCACGCAACTTCATTTTCCCTTTAGCTCCATTTTCAATATCACCTTTCCAAATCCACAGTGAATGTCACATGTTAATGAAATAACCCTCCAGAGAATGAAAGCCACAATGCAAACATGAACTTCTTTATCAAACATAATTTTTGTTTCGGGAAAATTTCTCTCAGGGGAAGAGTCGTGGTTTAATGGCTCCAAATTTAGCTCACTAGTGCCTCCTCACAACTTTAAAAGCTTCTAGCCAGTCTACATAAGCATATGGACTTTATAATGCCCATGTTGGCCATTCAAAGGGAGGTTCTTAGAACTGCAAGTAGAATATAGAGCAAGCATGCCCTGTATCCAAACTTTGGATTTTCACAACGGCAGCTGGCAAGACGCCAGCGATGGAGCAGGGAATTCAGTACACGACAATACTCTCAAGGAAGCCCAAGGTTGTGCCGGGCTCTTCTCCTCCTGCAGGGAATTGGGAGCTCAGAAGTTGCTGCACGTAGAAGCAACTGGGCTAGTCCTCTATCAAATAATGCATAAGGAAAGTTACAAACTGAAAATTGCAATCAGAAGCTTCCTGCGGTGCATTGCAGACATATTTCAGCTTCACACCACTACGAGCTATGGGCACAGCGTAGTTCACGCTACGGGGTTCGTTCAGCCTACGACCGCTTCCCCAGGACTGATGATCTCTGCTAGCCGTTAGGGCACGGCTACTTGCTCGCGTTAGGTTTCCGTACACAAGGAAAAAAAATAATAATGCCTTTCTCACTGCTTGATCTGGCTTTTGTTTTACCTGAAGGAAAAGCAACAACAAAAAGTCATCTGAAACTCCCCGGCCAGAGCTTTAATAGACTTTCACCTGCTGTGCAGCAGGCACAGAAGGCAACCCAAGGCACATACTTCCAAGAGGTTAAAAAAAGCATAGCGTGCCCGGGACTGAAAACAGCTATCCATCTGTAGCAACACGAACAAGAGAAAATTAAGGTAGAACACATACTTGAAAAAGCAGAGAACCCATATGTAGAGGTAAAAACACAGGTCAGCTCTGAACCGAATGCAAACCAGAATAGCACTGCACTGAACAGGTGCATTTATTTTTAAATCAGCATATAAGAGGAGTCAATAAATCATTTCCACATGAGCCACAAGAGAGCTGTCAGATGGCAGTGACTTTCAGAGGTTACCAATCCAGCCTGGGATCAAAACTGCAACTTTGAATTTTAGAGACAAAAGCCTGTACTTCCCCATCCAGAGCGACACCGCACATAAAGCAGCTGCGGTGGCAGGAGCGGCAGCAGCATGCTTTTAATTTACATTCTTTATGATCCGTATCAGTCACTTCGGAGAGACGGGGCTAATTAGCACTTTTTCTAACCTTCCTAATAAAGGCCTTATCCCAAACTTTATTATACCCAGCAAGCCGCAGTGTCACAAGATGCAGGCAGAGCAGAGGAGAGCATCCCATATCCCAGCAGTTGCTACATCTATCATTTTATCCATCTCTCTGCTGATCTCATCAAGAACAAATCTGACAAATTTCTGTTAAGTCAGGGACTCGGAGAAAACTGTCTGGGCCAGCTTTCTCCTCTACCTTGCATTAACTGCAGGAAGTACAATGTTGCTACCAGTGCAATGAATATTATATCAGCTGCTAAAATGCACAGACAGCAATCTCCTGACCTACACTGACCTTCCCTGTTACTTACTGCCCAAGTCAGACGCAAAATATTGGAGAAATAATTTTTTGTAATTCTATTACTATGTAATGCTACTAGAAACCCTGAAAGAAAACTCGTTTCTACATTTTACTCAGTAAATGCCATTTTTACTTACGTAACTAGAGAAAGTTAGGAGTGGGAGATTTGTAACAAGCAAAGTTCAGTTCCAGTTGGGACCAAGCTGGCACGAGTACTGCTACAGGCTTACGTGGGGGAATAAAAACTAAGACCATGTCAAGTACTTCTTAAATTCCACCCTAAACTGATAGGCTTAAGGAAAACAAGATGAAATCTGGCTTTGCGCGTTACTATCTTTTCTATTTCTATGATAGAAGCTAATGTCTGCAGAGAGATTAGCGCATTAAGCATTCTTGGGAGTCAAGTACTATTGCTCACACTTTACAAATGAAGAAAGAAGTGATTTGCCCAAAAGCCATAAGACAGACAAGGACTTAACTGAACACACAGCCCACAGCCTCTCCATCTGGTGCTTTTCTGCCTGCTAAACAACAATACTCTTTTAGGCTACTACCAGTGAAAGGATAATGCAATCTGGATTTCTTTTTTTTTTTTTTTTTTGGTCTTGCTACATTTTCAAAGAGGAAATAGATCTATATTGGAACACACATTGATTGTTTGCTCTGAGTCCCATATTAAATGAAGAATTTCTCATGTGGATAAACAAAAAAAAAAATCTCATCTTAATTTAACATTTCTCTGTAATGAACAGAAGGATCAAAGACACAGGAGATTTTTGCCAGACTGTAATAGCAGTTGAATTAAATTCAAAATTTCTGGCTCAGGAAAAATTCAAACATGAAAACATTTCTCTGCATCCCAAATCAGAGTAAGGAGTTGAATTTTTTTTTAACCTCTAAAACAGGACTTTGTCAAACTCTGTTTTGATATTCCCCTCGTGTCTTTAATAACATATTTCAGTAATTCTGAAACTGCTTTCAGTTCTCAAAGCTGCAAGTCAGCCCGATACTAAGCAATGCTTTCCTACTACGAGATGGAGCTCAGGTCTCCTTACAGGCTGGCAGAGCCACATCTCCACCAGCGCCCCGGTGATCCCTCAGAAGTCCAGAACATTATTGCAGGAGATGAAGCTCAAGCCTTTTATCTGTACACCGAGCTCCTGGCAGCTTCACAAGTCCTAGACAGTCAGGAATTCATAGCAAAATAAAGCTACAGACAATTTTTCCTATGCTAAAGGAAAACAACGGAAAACAGTTCAGACACTTTGGTCCAAGTCCCAGTATTTTTGTACTGACTGTGAAAAAAGTATTCTTGTTTTTGTTTTCTTTAAAGGGGAAGGGGAAATAGTTGCTTCCTTATGTTCAAGACTCTAGGCTTGAAACTTTGACAGGGAAACCGGCTTTTAAGATATTGCACTTCCTACCATAAAATAATTGTGATTAATAATTCCTAAACAGGTTTTATGTAAAATTGTAAATTAACTCATGTTTGAACTGTTCATTGCAGCTTCTCTTCCCCTCAGCATTCCTTTCGGGCTGGGAACTGGTTGATGGGCCACAAGCACTCCCTGCAATTAATTCCAATTGTCATTAATCTTCCAATTGCCTTTTTTGTCTTTTCTGTCTGTTCTGAAGCAGCCAGCAAAAACATGCGAGGGAGCCGCAAACACCAACAAACAATGCCTGAATATAGAAAACACGGTTTGCAAATTCAGCAAGCTTAGATATTCGTGTAACATCTAGGGGAGCTGCTTTTCTTCACTTTTCCCATTGTAGCAGGAGGAAAGGTCAAATTCATTTAGATACAGAGAGGAAGCTTCCAGAATGAACGTGAACCATTGCAGTCACTGAGGGTTTGGTATTTAGCAGGATGCTGTGTACAGCATGGGATTGAAAAAAGGCCACCTAGCATCTCGAGCCATCAACTACCATTCACGTCTTTCTCTCAAAAGAGAGATCCAAAGGCAATATGTAATTTTTTTAATTTCTTGTGGCATCCACCTTCTTTCTCCCTCTTCACCCCCAACGGTACACTCTTACTCTGAGCACACATGATCATTGAAGGAAGGATGTACTGACTAACGCCACGCTCCAGCACACAGCACTGGCAGCGCCTACGCCCTAACACCTGATTCAAGGAAGCTGCTTAGCACCACAGTTTGAAGTCAGGGAAAGAAAAGCAAAACACAGAGATCACCTTTTCTCCTCTCCAATTGTTAAAGCAGGTGATGTGATCAGATGCAGCAATGTTTGTAGCAGGCAGACACGGTCATGGGGCTGGGGATGAATGCTTTGGGATTTACTAAGAAGCAGCGTGGGGCAGAAGACACATCTTCTGATCCCCACTTTGCAAAATCCCACACTTCAGTCACGCTGATCGGCTTGGCAACAAGCAAAGCAATTACAACCATTTACTGGAAAACAAACCCAGTGGCAAGATGGGCAATCTTTATGTGGTCACCAAAACCTCTTTGGTTTAAAAGACGAGCTGTAAACAAGCTCCCAGTTACCAGGACAAGGAAGAAATGAAGCAAAATAGACCAGTGGGAGTCCGTGTAGCCCAAAGTCTCATTTGCTCTTACGCCTCAGCTCATACATGTGTTACTTTATACGCCAGAAGTTGTTGAGAACAGCCATTGTCCAAAGCTGGAGGATACTTTGGCAATACAACTAGTTGAGTTGCTTCCCGCAAAGCAGCAGTGGGAATCAATCTTCAGGTCTTTACACTGCTTCTCTACAGCAGCAAAAACACTGCAAATGATCCACGACTAATTCTTGTGAGTAAATGAAGAGAGAATTAAATCTATCCTGCTCTCACTCACCACTTTACAGGTCAATCCATCGCTCAGTTGCCTTTTTGTAAAAGCTAGCCGGCCCCGTCCCAGCGAGCGAGGGGCAGAGGAGGCTCTCAGCTCTGGAAGCCAGCTGTCCAGCCCTGCCCAGCCGCACGCCTGCTGAGGATGCCGACAAGCAGCCAGAAGCACCCTGGGCTGCGTTCCCATTTCTTTCCAACCTACCACTCTGAGCATCTCACATACCCCTCATTTCTTCCTTAATTACTACAAGTAATTTTATTAATATACTTTGCAGCACCATTAACTATTACCTGAGGCTTAACATTAAAAACGATGAGGCAATATAATTTTAATGGTATTAATTAATACTACAAAGACTTTCAAATTTCACAAATCCAGCCAACAAAGCATGTAAAGTGTGTTTTGGGGCTTTTTTCAGTGGTTTGGTTTGTTTTCAAGTAATACCTCTGACAACAAACAGGAGCAGAAAGGTGGAGCCTATAAAAGCAGAGAACTAAATGAAAACCAAAATAACTCCCCCCAAGCATCACCATGATGAAACGTGGCAGTTTGTCCGGGACATTCTCGTGCTTTTGTCAGTGAAGGCAACAATGCAAAGACACATGGAGCCCCTGCAAGGTGCCATTTGTTTGGGATTTTTTTTCCCTCCCTCCTTTCTCGTGCTGTAAGCACAAAAGCAATAAGCAAGCTACCTCCTGACATCATGCTGACGGCCAAAGGCCACTAGTGAGACAGGGATGTAAAGGCTTCAGGAGCTGCCAAACTGGCCATTGCAGCCCTCAGGAAACTGAGGGTGGGACAGTAGAACAGAGAGAGTCTTTGTTCCTTCAGTGACACATTTAAAATTTAATCTGCACAGCACATCGTGTCAGAACCGAAAGGCTAAAATTGTGTGTCCTCAGCAGAGGATTTATCAGTGTTCCAATTTACGACTTTCATGACTAAACTGTCAAAAAATCTGGCACCAAGAGTTCACACTGGAGATTTCTCCTTCTGCATTTCTCCCTCCTTCTCTCCCTCTCAGACTGAGCAGGGAGGTTTACAAAAAAGTAAGTTTACTTTAATCCCACCTCTTGGAATTCAATAGCTCATCAATCAGAGTGATAATTACCTGAACTGTAAGTATTGCTGGTGTGATTTCCAGGGGCACTGAGCTAACAGCTCCAGGCGCAGCTATGAGATCCACAGCTGCTCAGCACCGCTGCAAAAATCATTCTTGTAACAGTAACTAAGTACAGCAGTCAAATGGCTCAACAGACATTATTAATTATATTGTCAACTGAAGACAGATATATTTACTCTGCAGTGATACTGCAATTATCAAGACAGTGCCCTGCCTTTGCCTAGTAAGTGCTGTGTGCAGTAATTAATTTTCCTCTGCACACGGATGTTTGAGAGTATTATGTAAATCACAAGATATTTACTACCTATATTTAAAAAAAAAGAAAGATATTCAGTCATACTATTGAAAGCATCTTAAAACAACATTTAAAAGTCACATGATTGCAGAAATACAATGTCCTTGTTATATGTCTTCACATCAGGCTTTAGGAAAAAAGTCTGCTAGAGCTGACAAACACCTTGAAACTCCAGCCCTGGTTTTCCAGTGGCTTTATTCCCGATAACCTGTCATCACAGCCAAGTCAACACCCACGCGCTCAGGCACAGGGAAGCACCGGTTATCTTGGGAAACTCTTGTGTCTGAGCTCCCCGCAGACCCGCTGCAACGGTACCACCGAGACCACCGCAGCTTTCTGCTACGCAGAGGCCAGGGAGCCATCCCACGGCCAGGAACCGCTCCGTGCCACCGTCCGTGAAGCAAAGGGTTCAGTCTCACCTCCTCCCACCCCAGGCAGCACCGGGCCAACTCGGAATTTGCCTTAGCAAGAGCCATTTTGCCACTTCCTTGCAAGTTATTAGCTTCTTGGCTTTACATTCCTAAATATAGAGCAGAAGCTACAGGTTTATGGGAAATACCCATAGGTGGGAATCAAAGCAGCTCTATACCTGGAGGGGAACGTTAATATATCATTATCTGGTGTTGCAAACCTACCCAGTTCAAGCATAACGCTTCTTCTGCTGGAGACCCAGTGTCATCCCTTACCCTTCCCCCGCTCTGCCATCCCCTAACCCTGAACAACACAAAGTTCTCCTGCATCACGCAGATGTGTAATTAACTCCTACGTTCAGCCTCTTCAGCTATAGAGAGCAGCAATAAAAATATTTCAAAGGCGATTTTCTCAGCCTCCACACTTGCAATTTAAATCGCAGGTTGAGATTAAGAAAAAAAAAAAAACCACAACCAACAAATGAACTGAAATTCTGAAAAAATGCATGGTAGCATCACACCCGAGGGCAAGCACCGGCCCTGTTCCTAAAAAACACCCTTCAGTCTGTCCTTACAGCACAGAAGCATTGCTTCTCCGTGATTTCCAACAAGAAGAAAACCTGTATCATGACCACACAGTTGCAATGACTATCCATTGCTGCAGCTCTGCTTAGCTGCAGTGAAATTATCTCCAAAAATTTAAATAAAGCCCAAATACACTATTGTCTTTTGCTTCCCCTTTAAGTGTTCTGAATTTGAATTTTCAGGCTAAAGAACGCTGTAATAGTCACATCAGGGCTTTGTCTTCATCTGTGACTGGCTTCTGCATGGGCAATCTTGTATTTCTCACTCTTCAAGTAGAACTTGATCTTACAGAAAACCTGTTGCACGTTTGCTTTAATAAAGGCTGCAGGAGGCTTCCGTTGGGGATTTATTCAACTAGAAGAGGAAATTATTTTTCAAGAAAAAAAAAAAAAGGAAAAATATGTAACTCTCCCCCCCGCAACATACAGCTTAATTGGAAATACAGAATAAATTAGGACAAAAAAGCCCAGGGATGTTTAAGGCAAAAAGTCTTTAGCAGCTTTGCATGCTTGAGTATGAAGCACAGGCAAATTAACTGATAATCTTTTCCGCCAAATTTATACAGAAGACAAGTTATTTTACAGAACATTCTCTAGAGTGGTCTTTAAAAGAAAAAAAAAAAAAAAGAAGTTAGCATTTTACTTGACCAAAATTATTTCCTGCTTAAACGATCACAATTATCCTTCTCAACGCTAGGCATTCTTTTTATGGTGATCTACAGAGCATCTCTGCTATAGCTACTGCACAGTACTCACAAGGTCTAAAGAACTTAACAGTATGCTGTAAATGCTTGATACAAATTTTTTACTATGTTTGTCATTTGACAAAATTGGATAACAAGCATAATAAATAGATGTATCAGACATTAATATTACAAAAGACTTTCTAAATCTTTCTATCCTCCTTATTCTGCATGGGACATGAGAGCCTCTGGCTTCAGAAAAAAAGAGATCAAATTATCTTCTGTTTACTACTCTCCTAGAAATGCCAACTGTTAGGAAAAAAAAAAAAAAGAAAAAAACACCCAGCCAAAAACCCAAAAGGAACAAAAAAAACCACCCATCACAGGCCACCCCAGCACACAAGGGCTACAGTCCCACCTTTTCTATCCTAAAGACCGTAAAACCATTTTTAAAATGAGATATTCCCGGCAATTCCCCACTCCAGAGAGTCATCATAAAAAATTTTTTTTTTTCTTTTTTGGAAGACACTGGCACCCAACTCCCCAAGCTCCCCAGGGAAAGCCTTCCCCAGAGCACAGGGCTGGCCAAGGAGCTGCTTCCAGCAAAGCGACCATTTGTCCACCCACCCTCGTCTCACTAAACATTTTTATAAAGTGCTTCCACCCGAGACTGACAAAATCACTTGTGGAAGAGCCTGCAGAGGTGGGCTCCAGACTGACACAGCAGCTGTGAGGGGCAGCCTGTGCCCCAGGGCATCTCCTGGCATGTCCCCACACAGGCCACCCCCAAGAGAACCACCACAACCATGCCAAAAAAAGGGAGAAAGGGAGAGAAGGGAAAAAAAAAAAAGGAGACTATAATCAATTACTTATTCAGGAGAAATCAGTAGTATTACAGACTTTTATCGTCTTGTGACAGCGTTGCTGGGAGTCAAACTGGAGGAGAGATGGAACTCTGAAAATCCAAGCCCAGGACTCAACTGGAAATGCCGTAACGCACCCACCTGCCTTGGGACGGGCAACCAGGGCTTGTTCCCCCCAGAACAGCTTTGCTTCCCAACAAGACTCATTCAGACAACACAAGTCCCTTTGATGCATCAGGATCCACTGAATGTTAATAACCTGATTACAGCGGAGAAATCTCTTTATTAATTCCCTTAAGACAGAAAGATTCTCTCGTGCAGAAATATTTACTTCCATTCCAACCCCTACTTCAGCCAGGAGCTGCCTCTGGGGAAAACCCAGTCCCTGGAGTGCTCTCTGCTGAGTAACCCTGCAGAACACCCTTCTCCATCCCCTCTCCTCGTCTGACTTGCTGACCCACCAGGAACAAGTCCTGGTCGCAGCTCAACACTCAGTTTTAGAAAACATCACTTTCCAAAGCAACCCAAGGGCACAGCCACGCTGCTCTGCCCCAGGCAGCCCCCAGGGGACACGGGGGTCGCCACATGCTTGTCAATACAGCGATTCATAACGCTCACCATTTACTCCTTCGCTCCCACGTATTTGGCGGAGCTAGTCACCTTTTTTTGCTACACATCTCCAATTTGCTGGCTGATGCTAAATTGAATAGCTGATGCTAGATTTCCTTTTGTCACAAGGTTACTATAGACCTTACAAGTCATTTTCTTTAGTAAGAAAAGTCATGTCATCCGTTAGCGGTTGTTTATTATGGAGACTTCATACTGCCTCCCGATATGGATGTCTTCGATTCTGAAAGAAAAATCAAAACAAGCACTTGTGGTGTTCTTTGAACGAGGGCAGCAGTGAGGGAGCACAGAAGGACTACGTCACTAAGTTACTTTGGCTACAAAACTCAGCAGAGCCCAATCTCAGCATTATTATGGTCTGTTCCGATTTTAAATTTCAAGCTTAGAAGGATACAAGATTAACCGTTCACGGGCTCGAGTCTCGGCTATGAATTCCTCTTTTGCACAGCTCTCTCACGGTTCCCAAGTTTCCCTGGGTATAAAAAACCAGGGACTGCAGGAGTCAGCTAAAAAGAAACCCCCCACCGCTGCCCCGCTCGCCGGTTCTTCTGGAACTTCACCGAGAAGCACAACAGCGTCTTCCTCTGCTCACAGCCAAGATTCCGGAGAAAACCTTTTGGGCTTCTGGTCTCCCTGCAAGCTCTCCTTGCTTTCAAAGCATCCCTCGTCTCTCCCGCTCCCCCAGCATATTCTGAATATATTTTCCTTTTCTCTTTCTCGTTTCCCCTAGAAATAAACTGAAAGAGCAACACAGTGATCCCACAGCTGGAGGTAGGACAGCACCTCAACACGCGGGCTACGGATACAACCCCTTCACCCAAGAGCACGGCACGCACCACCCAGCCCTTCGCAGGCAGAGGGGTACCCATTAAAGCACGAGTTTTGATGCTGTCATTGGTTTAACGCTGTTTAATGCTGAGCTTGCATTCAGTGACCACAGTTACACAGAGAAACCATAAAAAAATTGAAAGGACTGGCAGGAGCTCTCTTTATTAGTACACAAGGTAAACCCACGTTTCTGAAGTAGAAAAAATCTCCTTTGAGTAATTCAGCTGCTTTGCTGTGATGAGCACATAGATATGCAGCTACACACACCGCATGCAAAAAGAAGTATAAATAGTACTTGCTATAGAGAACGATTTTGGAAGTAGTTTAGGGGTTTTGAGTCTACACATATATAAATAAAAGATTAACTCAAACTTTAAACAAGAGATTAAAAGTACATTCTGCACCATTACCATAACATTTACAAATCTATAATGGGGTGGAAAAAAACAGATTATAATTGCTTTATTATGCTTATAGTTTTGTATGAAAGGATTTTTGATACTACTAACACAAAAAGCAAGGTTGGGAGGTTTTAAGGCAAGAGAAAAGGAAACGAAACCCTGCCAAATGGCCATGAGCAAACGCAGGGTGCATGTAAACCTTGGTAATACCCACATTGCATCCGATCAGGATGGGTATGTACACCTACAAACACACAACAGATGTGCAAACTGCACAGACGATCCCTGGGGCAGAGCACGAAGCACCTAATGACCTCCAGCTGTGTGCACGGGCCTGAAAGGAGCCCCCCGGGCTTTCTCACAGCCCCGCAGGGTTTCCTGGGCCACCCCACCGCCGCGCCACCCCTGCGCCGCACAATCCCGGCATTCACCACCCAGAGCTGGAAACACAGCTCGACTGTGCAGGCAGCGCGGCCAGGAAACACTGGGGCTCTCAGCTGCCTCACATCCCACCTCGCACTGATGCCAGGCTCAGCTCCCAGCCAGACAACTGCAGACTGAGTATTACCGCACAGCAACTGCGCGCTGCAACATCTGCATGCTGCAGTTCTTTGAGGACACCTTTTCTTTTAATTTCCCAGGTTCAAGACGCTAGATTTTGCAGTAATCTCATATTTATTTATTTCTTTTTTAACATTCAATATTTACTGCTTTGTTGCCCTGGAACTTATTCTGCCTTTAAATAGGAGTTTCTGCTGTAAATGAGCAGACTGAGATACACGTGCACACAAGTTGTACAGGTTATGGGTATCTATAGTCGCATAGTTCATTTCCCCACCCCACTCAACTACCCGCACTGAGTACTATGGCTTACTCCAGCACACATGGAATGTCTCCCGTATGAGAACAGGGACCCAGACACCCAGACCCACTGCAAATGCAGATCCTGAGCCTCCCCTTGAGTGCTGCGTATGGCCAGATAAACTGAGACCCCATATCTCAAAGTATAAGAAAAAGCCAAAACTCAGAGATTTGCAAAACTCTCGGCAAAAACTGCAGAGAGTTTTTGCAGAGTACAAAACTCCGCAGCTGCTGCTGCAGAGGTCAACTGCATCAGAAGCCAAGAGACTGGACTGATTTTCTTTTGGGTTTGGTTGGGGTTTTTTTTTCCCCTTCAAAATAATCTGGTGGTGGTATGTTTATATTGTGGTGGTTGAGAAAAGGCTGCAGTATCTTGCTCCCTGTACTAGGCAGCGTGCAAACATAGCTGTACCTGCCCTAAAGATCTTGCAACATCAAAGAGCCTGCTTTACTGAAGAGAAAGCAATTGTACACTTGAAAATTCTTTGTTAGAAACCTTAGGGTTCAGGATGGCAAGTATAATAACATCAGTCGACGCTTTCACAAAAACACACAGTAAAGAAGAAAAAGATTTGAAGGGGGAAAACCCCTTGAAACCTCGTAACCAAATATTTTGATTTCTACACTAAGGCAACACTTCCAACAGTTTCAAATGTGAATCCGAGATGACATCTTCAGCCCACCCAGAACAGCCTCCACTATTTCTTCTCTGCAATGCCTTTTCTTCCAGTCCTACAACATATGTTCTAGATAACATCTGAGATTGCAAAAAAGTACCAACTTTTCAATGTTAGTGGCTATACAGCACATCATCCAGAGTTATGGGACAGTACTTTTTAAAGATGACATTTCAAGGAGACAAAAAAGTGCTACTCAATCTCTTCTCAGGAATTCCAGTAAGAGATTTATTCTTTCGGGCAGCCCATGACAAACAAACTTAATCATTTTTATTCCATTGAAAGTAGACGTTGCATTTATATTCAGGAGATCTATATTCATTTTTGCTAATTGTGCAATAGCACAATGTTTTCTTGAGCTGTTCAGAAAGCTGTATGATAAAGGGCTGAGAAAAAGCAGGAATTTTCTGGTAACATTGGCAGCAACAAAAAGATAGCAGAGGGTCATTTACTACTGGTATTGTGGTTGCATCCAAAGTAGATCAAGGCTGCTGAATACAAATTTAGAGAAAGGCAATACCTAATGGTTTGCAGACACTCAGGAGAGGCTGTAAGGGCAATGCGACAGTGCTACATCTGCGCTTACTTCTCAATACTACTGCAAACAAGCCAGGCTTGAGGTCAACCTCAGCAGCTTACTCTCATCAGAAACATACCCCACTGCTCACCATAGTTGCTGGAGGTGGCAATGTAAGCTGGCTGTGAGAGCTGGAAAATCCTACCTAAGGAGAGATCTAGTGTTTTTTAAAGGCATAATATGCTCATATTTTCATTCCTTAAGCAAATAAGCCAGCCAGAAATTTTCCATCATTACAGCCTAATTTCCAGCTTTTGCAATTGTCCTGGACACCAGTTGTGCACACTGAGGACTGTGCCACATGGGCAAAGGCTAATTGCACACGAGGATTTGGCTCCACCCTGCTGGGGTCAACGATATGAAAAAAACCTGCAGCTTGATCAGGAGAACCTATATCGCAGTTACACAGATAGGGATCACAGCTTGGTCTCCGCAGGAGCATCCACAGGTACGTGGTGCTCATCAGTAAAACGTTCGCTAGCCCTTGTTCTCGTGGGGGACTTCAGCTTAGCAGACATTCGCTGGAAACACAACAAGCAGAGAGGGACCAGTCCAGGAGGTCCCTGGTGTGTGTGGAAGGGAACGCTCTGACACCACTGGGGAGGAAGCCCGCTAGGGAAGGCGCCCATGGGACCTCGTTTGGACCAGGGAAGAACTGGTGGGTGATGAGAACTTCTCAGAGAAGTTAGGAGGGGGGTCAGCAGAGCTGCCACCTTGGACTTCTGCAGGTGCAGGAGCCGGCTGTCCCCATGTGCCAGCAGACCAGCCGGCAGGGGAGACCAGCCTGGCAGAACAGAGCTTTGGCTGGATCTCGGGGAAAAAGGAGAGTGTATGCCCTTTGGAAGAAGGGGCTGGCAACTCAGAACTGCAAGGATGCCAGGAGGTTATGCAGGGAGAAAATCAGAAAGGCCCAACAAGAACTTAACCTGGCTACTGCTGTAAAAGACAATAAAAATGTTTCTATGAATACATCAGCAACAAAAGGGGGCTAAGGAGAATCTCTGTCCTTTATTGGGTGTGGAGGGAAACAGTGACAAAGGCTGAGGAAAAGGCCTGAGGTACTTAATGCCGCGTTTGCATCAGTCTTTAAGAGTAAATCCAGTTGTTTTAGGGGTACCCAGCCCCCTGAGCTGGAAGACAGGGAGCAAAATGAAGCCCCCGTAATCCAAGGGGGAATGGTCAGCCACCTGCTGCACTGCTTAGACACACACAAGTCCATGGGACCAGACGGGATCCACTCCAGGGCACGGAGGGAGCTGCCTCTTAAAGGTCTTTTCCAACCTAAAAGACTAAGATTCCTTCCACCAACATAAAAGGCTGAAATAAGGAATGCTAACAGTTGTCCTCATAGAGCTAGAAAAAGCCCTTACACCGAGGGTACTTAGCAGGTAGAAATGGCACACTCAGGAGTGGGATACCACCTGCTATTTCTCAGAAACAGAGAACTTAAAACAAGCTCCCACCAACCCCCTGCACCACCTGCCATCACAGCAAACATCCCCAGGGCCCCGTAACGGAACGCGCACACAAAAAAAAATAAAATAAAATGCCCAACCTGAATATGAAGAACTGACACACAGGGCACTCATATAAGAAGTTAACACTCTGAAAGAACAATCAATATCATTTCCCATTAGTTGTCTCTGCAGATTTATCATTTAGGCTTTTCCTTAGCAGCCTTGAGGGGAAAATGAGATGTGTGTGACTGCACAGGAACTAAAAAGACTCTCTTAAAGGCATTTAGAGCTATTATTATAATCATTTCCTTTCAACAGATGAATGAACTGAAGACATTAGACATGAAGAAAGTTCGTTTTCTATAGGATGCCACCTATAGATTATGTTACAGCTGGATGGCTAATCTCTGGAGCTGTACAAACTGCCCAAGCCTTCAAGAGAAGTTTCCACACCAGAGCTGGTGGCACCTCGCCCTGCTGATGGATATTCTCCATCTCTGACAAGGGCCAGGTCTGACGCCACTGAGGGTTTCAGCCGTATGTCTACTTCGGCCACAACCCAGAGGGCAAAGGCAGGCTCCCCTCCTCGAGCTGAAGCTGCCTGCTGCTGGCTCCTGCATCTTACTTCCCTCCTCACTCTGATAAACACAGCAATCAACCTTGCAAATCCCAGCCATAAAAGGGGTTTCATTCATAGCTCATACCACCGAAACATTTGGCCATCCATTCTCCTCCAAGTAACGCTCTTACAGAGAAGACAGGAAAGCAGCATTAGTAGAAACCCTCAATAATACAAATAGATCAAAACCATTTTTCAGAGCCTTCAGCAGAGTTAGGTACTGGTTTGCATTAAGGAACCACTGGCTTGAAACACAACACAGCTGCTGGAGCACAGGATGCTACCAGAGCACAGCCCCAGCGCCCAAAGCCGGCGGCATCTCCTCTGTAGAGATCCCAGCGTATGATCCGGGATCTGTTCAGAAGCTCGGTTTGACAAGGCAGTGCTCACACACAGCTCGCCCTACAGCCAACAACATACCTCTCTCAGGCCACCACATAATTCTGGGATCATTTTTGCCCTGGGGAGAAACATTGCCAAAAATGTTTAAACTATGCTGTAGGGCACACTGCATGTATACACTTCACTACGCAGAGCCAGAGAAGTATCTAACAAGACCCACTCATTTTCATTTTTTCCCCTCCAACTCTTCCTTGACAAATGATAAAAGCCTCTAAAACTATGCCTGCTAAGCACAATATACATAATATCTGACCATAGTAAACCTGTGCTGTTGTGAAGATGGGCTTCTCCTGTGGCTGAGATCCCAGGTTTTAATTATAAAGTCTAGCAAAGGCTTCCAAAAAACCTGCAGTTGCTGCATAACTGAAGGGAACTAGTCTCAAGCATGAAGGCAGAGCCTGCTGTAGGAAATGGTCAAAAGGGCACTGAAACAGAAAAAGAGAATTAACTTTAATAATAGCAGTTACCTGGAATTACTTGATGCTTGGAATGCTCAAAATATATCCCAAAAGAGTGAATTTCTTTAGCGTGTGCAGAATTTCTTTAATATGTGCAATACAATTTATGTATGCACACTCACAGCCTGCATTTCTCTGTAAACCCAATAATCTCCCTGAGCAATGGTACACAGGCATTCAATTCCCCTGGCACCAACAGAGCTGTGACAGCTCACACTAGCAGTACTCTTAGGTCAAATCATCACATCCAGACCCAGGGTTAAAAACAATTTATAAACCTAAACTGCTATCACAAAGCTAAGTCTCTAAAAGTTAGAGAACTGAAATACTTTGAAAGCTGGATAAGACATGTGCTATAATCAGAATTAAGCTAACTCAGTATAGATCTACATTAGTGCAGACCAGGGATCATTTCTCCATAGTAAAGAGAGCAGAGCTACGAAGCTAAATAAGCCTCATGGAAGTCAAGCCCTATTATCTTTTATTTTTCCCTTTAGGTTTTGTTTTGAACAGCTAGTTTCCTTCAACATTCTTCAAGACAAAGCAGCATCATAGAGTGTAGGGAAAGAACAAAGTGGTTTCTTTTATCTGCCTCTCTCTCTCTGAGTAAATACTGCATCATTGTTCTCCCTAGGAAACATCTTTCATCTTTGTTTTAAGGATGTGGGTGAGCTGATGTAGTTGTGAGAACCCATCAGCCTTTTACATCTGAAAACTAGAACTCCGAGGGCATCCTCTTTCCATAAAATAAAAGCATGTGCAAAGATTTCCCTGTCATCTTTGCCCACCACGCTGGCATTGCTCACCAGAGGTCAGCTCACTCAAGGCTTCTGGCTGCTGAGGGTAGATGCTAAACTTCCCCCCCGCCCCCGAGACAGCGTCAAAAACAGCTTACAGAAAATCAAAGCATGCGTGTGGCTAGGTGCCATCTGTTACCCTTTCCAGAAAAGGTGCCGTGATATTTATATCCCCTGAGAGTATCCACATTAGCTGTGGGTAAAGACTCTATTCCTTATATACGACTCTGCACAGAAACATAACGGCTGCAGAACAGATGGGGAAAAACAATAGAAGGATATTATTAGGACAAACCCATATTATATAGAACAGTTCTGTTCCTTATATAGTTACACAAAGGTAGGGAATGAGTTGTAGAAGTATACTGCAGTTTCCAGAGATTTAAAAGTTACATGGAATAGATATTAAATATCCTTTACAGTAGAACAGCAACAGTATTTACGTTCAAAACGTTCCATATCCAACTTGGACGAAAAGGAAAAGGGAATATGGTAAACTAGTAGTAGTTTTTGTGGCCCTTTTCCAAGGGTTACTCCATCACTATGCAACAGGGTCATGGAACAGAGAGGTGGCACCATTCTGATGGCAGACTCCTCTTGCTGCAGAAGCACAGCCACAGATGGATGCACCTGCCTGCCTCGGTTCTTTCATGCCAAATGCTTAAACTGAAGCATCATTACCTCTTCAGCTCCTAGCTGATCATAGGAGAGATATCCACACATCCCTCAACCTCTTTCATCAGATGGGTTAATCATCACAGATGCTCTTAAAAAGAAATGTTTGTTTTGTCCAAGAGGTGCTTTCTGACATCCCCTCTGCCACAAAAAACATACGCCTTCTGCTCAGTCTTCCCTTTTAAGGTTCCACTGCTCAACTGTTGTAATCAACACTGGTAAAAATCTAGTCCCCAGGAGCTCCAAAGACCACCCACTCTACAAGCAAGGCTTAGTTCTCCACAGAGAAGAAAGTTCTGACATACTAAAACTATCTCTTAGTTTCTGTCAGTG
This sequence comes from Ibycter americanus, assembly GCA_035590275.1. Classification (NCBI taxonomy): domain Eukaryota; kingdom Metazoa; phylum Chordata; class Aves; order Falconiformes; family Falconidae; genus Ibycter; species Ibycter americanus. Next base: position 2,984,024 of record JAVJGI010000002.1, on the reverse strand, counting down.
TGAAATATAAAAAGTACAAAACAAAACACTATTTCAGAAGTCTAATGCACAGCTTAAGATCAGTGTAAATGATACTTCTATAAAAAAAAAATCACCATCTTAATGTACTGACCGCACTTTTTTTTTTTTACTGCAGGCACGTATATGTTTATATAGTTCCTTTGATCCAAAGCCCTTTCTTCTTTGTTATAGTTGGTGTAGTGGAAGCACTGGTGCAAGGTCCATTGCTAGTAGATATGCAGGACAACACACACCACAATTTAACAAGACAACCCATTCAGTGAAATAAGTATTTTCTTGCCTAATAATGTTTAGTCATATTGCGGCACATATACACTGTAGACCACAAACAGCCAGTTGTGTGTAATGGCAGAATCCTAAGAGAAGTAGGGTAAAATATGCAAACTAGGTTAGAGCACTACCTACCTCTTACCCATGGCTACGCCGTCACCGTGGAGCGGACACAGCATTGCCCAAAAGCAGAAGAACTAGTATTAATATTGAGGAGACTTGCCAGTTTCCTGATTTTTGTATTAGCCTACATTAGCAGAGGGAAGATTTGGAGGAAGCGAAAGGGAAGAATCACCCGCATCCATTTCTGGGTGGCTGTTGCCCTACCTGGCTGCCACACAGTAACGATGCACGTGAACGCTCTCCGCTCACGATCAGAGGGTTGATACAGCCTGGCTTAACGATCTGCCATGGCACAGCCACGCAGAAGCATCCTGGATTTGCTACGAGTCAACCCCCACAGCCAACACATGCTAACTGAACAGGTAACAGACCTCAAATTAACTGCACGGACCGTAGATGACTTTTGGAGATCTCTTATACTGCTCCAAAGAGTGACGGAAAGCAGGCATCCCCCTGGTAGCCCTGCCCCTTCCTTCCCATTTCAAGTTTAGTAGCTTCCCCCCCATGTACCCCTGCCCTCCCAATATTTCATCCCATAAGAAACACATCCGTGTTCTGCAATCCACACCTTAATTCTACCTTGTATCACGATACAGTAGCAGATCTTGGATGCAGTTCCTATCTGCAACTGCATGAAGGAAACAATTCTGCACTAGAGTCAACCCAGATGCTGAGGCATTTGCTAAGCCTAGGGAATTTCTTTTCTCTCATCAGTTACCATTCTATAAAAAGAAAAATATTACATATATTCCCCAGTCTAAGACTGAGAAATGTAACAGCCCACCTTCACTAGTCATCAGCAGCTTTCAAATTATTCATGCAGAAAATTACTTAAAACCCCTCCCCCCACCACATATAAATGCATCTGTTTCTGATTTAAAACAAATTTCTATTTCCATTTTTTAAAAAGCTTTTATCTTAAGGAAATATGGAGGCTTCAAAGTTCTGTAATTTGCAGTTCATTTGAACATTAATGGAAAGAAACGTTCTTCCACTTCAAACTATTTCCTCAGTCAATTAGACAAATCCTCTAAGTGGAGTTTGTGAAGCAGTTCGTGTCCAGGAACTTAATTAGTACCGAATTCCAGAACTTGCATCCACCTCACCCATGCCAACAACTATGTACAGGCCATGCGGATGGTGAGACCACACCAGAATGGCACCTGTGGGAGAGCAGCCGTGGGGACAGCTGGGGACACCAGAGGGTCCGTTGGGTCAACATGCAGCAGCCGGGGTGGATGGAGAGTGTTACAAGACATTGCAAGAGGCAGGCATCAATCAGGAGGGAACAGCTAATTAAAAATGGATGAAAGACTCAACAGAGGTCCGAACTGCCTACGGTCATTGAGAAAACTCCTACTGCAAATTTTAAGAGTAATAGTTTTCCCCAACGCCCTTGCTGAATTTCTCATTGACATTTACAAACTATTCCTGCTACACTCCCCTGCAGTTTCAATTACACTGTCACTGGCACATTTGTTTGTCCTAGTTAGCTGCTCTGTTCTTAACTGTGGTTCACGGCACTCCTAATTAGGATCGCTAACGCAATACCTTCCAACACCAGAAGTAACAATCCAGAGCTGGCTCACCAGCCTGAAGCCAGTGGGAACCAGTGCGAAAGCAGAGCAGCTCTGTACCGACAGAGCAAGAGCCGCACTTCATTCTCTGGGTAGCTGCACTTCCACGGTAAAGGTAGTGCAGAAAATACTGAGCAATTTCTAAAAATATTCAAGGTCTTTTGGGAAGAAAGGACTTTGAACAATATTTATACAGAAACTGAACTAGGAAAAAGCAAAAAAAAAAAGAGCAGCCCCTATTGCCTGAACAGTCCTTTAAGTCCTGGTGATAGTATAGCTACAATATTGTGATACATTCCAATTATAGCAGAAACTAAGTGAACTTCTCAGTAAATTGTTTCTCTAAAGCCAGCTTGCCTCATCTTACGGGGGGGCTCATCCCAGCTTCCCCGCCAGCATCACTACAGCCAACGCACGGTGCATGTGTGGTACCAGCGGACCGCAGGGCCACAGGCCAGGCTAGAAGGTCATCCCCTCAGCTGCTCTGGTAAGGAACGGTCCAGTTCTTGTTTCTTTGGCTTGGGTTTTTTTCCCTTTTGATTTCAGCATCCACAAAAAAAAAAAAAATTTAAAAGATAGAGTCTGTTGGAAAAACCAGCAACAACAAGGTGAGCATAGCCTTTGGTGCAGTAGTAAGACTTACTCACCAGCACACCTAGCAGATGAATTCACTGTATTCCCTGATCTGGTACATAGCAGCTTTGCATTTTTAAATACAGGACAGGGCACTCTCACTTTTGATTTTTTTTTTTTTTTTTTTTGGTAAGTCAGGCATTCCATATATAAGCAAAACACAAGAGCTCACACTCGTACACCTACAAAGCTAACATTTCATACTCCTCCACCTCTGTCTTGCAGATAGTAGTAGTCTAGCAGAGGAAGTTTCCTCTTCCTCCTAACCTTCAGGCAAGTGTAACACTCTTGAAAGCAAGTGATAATTATGATCTTAAATTAACAGAAAGCATTTCTGTAAGTTCCACTAAAGGCAGATTTTCTGTCAAATAGAATGAAGGAGAGAATACTGGTTTTGAACACTCCTTTAACATGCTCATGTATTTGAGCAAACTGCTTTTTAGGTCACACATCTAAGACGACCCATAGGCAAACTAAGAGGAACCACTTGACCAGGTTTATTCCACACAACCCTTACTCCTTGCACTTGATTTAACACTCTCACATGGGTAACATTCAAAGATACTAGCATCACTAAAACTTCCAAACATCAGTCCTCAGAGTCGTCTCTGAGACTGGATACTGTCTGGGATAGGAAACACATCTACTATCTGGCGTATAGCCACTTACCAACAGCAAGTTACATCTACATCAATTATGTAGCCCCCCATGACCATAGCATCTGTGCACATCACCTCTTTTTATTAATTACCTTAGATCCTTGGACACAAAAGAACTTTTATTCCGATAGTACACCTGTAAATAATTCACAGGAACCACAGCTCAGATTTGTCAACATAAGCAGGTCCCTAAACACAGAGAGCCTTCGCAGGCAGCTCTGACAGCTCCAAGAGACTTCTGTTATCCAAGGTTAGGCAACAAGCTTGTGAAGAAAAGCCAAGTGAACCTGGTCCACAGTTCAGCCTCACATCGTTAAACAATCCTTTCCATACACAGAGGCAGGACACACGCAACCCAAGGAAGAGCCCCGAGCAAAAACACATGGCAGAAGCGCTTGATCTTACAATCCAATGAACTATTCACTTCAAGTCTATGCGATCTGCAGACTCTTTGCATGCTGCTGTACCATTTTATCTGGGGGAAAAAAAAAACCCCTAAAGTCAGCATCCAGCCCTGTCTATCCCTTCGCCCATGAGTTTCCTTTGAGGGTCCTGGGCAGCTGCCTGCCCTTGCACAGCCTGCGGAGCAGCTCTAATGAGGGATGATGAGCTGTGATGAGCAGGAGCATCCATCTCGCACAACGTAACCAAAGGGGAAGCAAGCAAATGAACCCAAGAACCATCTCAGGGGTGGCAGTGTCAAGAATCAAGGGAAAAACGTGACTAAGGAACATAACAACTGAAACAAGCCCAAAAGCATCCACTAAATTTATTTTTTTTTTGTAAGAGCTCATATTTCTGTTTTGTTTATTATCAGAAAGGAATACAATATATTTCTTATCCCATAAAATACACATATAATTTTTGTGGTAATAAGACCCAGGAGAGGCATAAATATTCCCAAGGGTTCCTGCAGTTCAGAAGAACACTGTAAAACAGTTTGATAACTTGGAGATTACATTTCCCTCTATTCACCACATACACAGACACTCACTCACACACACACATATAAAAGCCTGCCAAGGGGAACGTTATTGATGCTTTATAACTACAAGCCAATAAACCTCATGAATTTCATTTATTTGAAGACTGCAATAGAAGCAGAAAGATAAGTAGCATCCTTAAATTTGGGATCATTAATTTAATCCCCACCCCCAATACATACCATTCAGCTTTCTACATTAAAATCTTTTCATGGTTCTTTTACCAAGAGCAAGCAAAACCAGTAAACGGCATTTGGGAAGGAACATTACAAGCCCGCTCAGCAGAGTATCCCTCCTGAATTATCCATAGCAAATGGTGATGGGATGTTTCTTCTGGCAGAGCTTCTGTTCTACTCCCAATAATAATTAAAGGTTGGGATAGAAAGGGGAGTGGTCTTTGCCCCTGAGCAGCTGAAACCAGCAACCCCATCCATCTGTCCCGACCTGCTCCCCCATGAACACCAGAGCCTCCCTCCTGAAGGTCCTACTCAGCTCACAGGTCTCCTTTCCTCTACTTCACCCACTGGAGAGGACCCAGTAACAACTCTTCTTGGTGATGTCTGGCACACAGCACATGAGGCATTTGGGGGGGATGGGGGTGCAGAGCAAAGTCAGAGCTGGCAAAAGGGTTACAGCAAGGGATTCTCCTCCCCTCCCCAAGAGAGCTACAAAGCTGACACCAGGGGATTCATAGCAGCAGCATGCCCAAGACAGTCTGCTCAAACACTATGAGATCACCCAACCTGCTATTACAGTGTTTCTGTAAGATGCTCTTACCAAATATGACCCACCACAGCCACCCATGCCTTGCATCAGCTGGCTTATTTGCGGCATTTGGCACCATCATTCACATTTGCAAGGACACGGAGAGCATCAGCTGTGCCTGCTCCGAATTGCAATAAAGTTGCTCTACATGGAAAGAAAAGGTAGATCAAATCCTTAAACCACTGAAGGCTTCAACGGAGAAGAAATAAGATGCTGTGGAGCGGGGATTGCCAAGAATCCATCAAACACAGGTTAGCTATCTTGTCAGTGGTGCTAAATAGGTATAAATGGACGTGTTCATTCAGGCAGAGACAGCACTGTGGGGAGCTCAGTGAGGGAGAAGGAGGAGGGAGGCAGCTCCCCTTCCAGATGGGATAAATCAGCATCTGTTTTGTTCTCTGCTTTGAACGCCTAAACGCATCTTTAAAAAAAAAAAGGTCACCACACAGAGGCAGAGAACCCCAAGACTGAAAGGCAAGGGGACTGAGATCAGGCAGCACATATTTTGGACAACAGGAAAGGGCTGGTGATCCTTCACAACCTGGGCAACATCACTTGTTTTGTCCTTGCACATTTTGAGTGCAAACCCTTATTTTATAAAAGCAACTGCTTAGTTATACGAGTTTCTTGTAAACTATCTCTACTCAATAAGGGTGCTAAATTTAATAAACCCCTTTACTCCCATTATTTCTGCTTTAAAATTTCCAAGCAACATTTCTCTTCCATGAATCATCCAATGACCTGCCCTGCCCAGCAAAATAATAAATTAAAAAAAAAAGTAACAGCTGTTCCATCTGAAGCATCCCCATTTCCCAGCTGCCGCTGCCCAGCTCACATTCCAGAAGGGAAGCACGAGAAGCCCCGCTCAGCCGAACGGCCACCACACAGCACAGGGGCAGCTCTGCAAGCAAAGTTCATTTCCACCTAGAATTCTCCCCCAGAATCTGACTCTGTTCCTGCTGCAGACCAAACGCGCAAGCAGCAGTTACAAGCATCACAAAAGACCTTTATCTGTACAAAATTTAGTTCAGAAAGCTATTTACCTTGGCAGTTAAACACCTCCCATCCTACAGAAGCTAACCACAAACACTGACCGTGCATCACCCAAAAATCCCAGGGCACAGGAGAATTCATCCCAAGAAACAGTGATTTTAAATCTGACTAGTTGTCTGGATTCTGCTGCTCTGGCTTTGGGTGCAGCTTTCAGATGACCTGCATTCTGCTCCTCCCAAACACACCACCAACAACAAAAAAAAGACAGGAAAAGTATTACTTTATTTAACAGCATATCTTTCAAAAAAAAAAAAACATACCAAAAACACACCAAGATTTCACACAAAAGTGTTTGACACAGAAGTTTCTCAAACCAGAAAAAAAACAAACAAAAAAACATCCTTAAGGCCACTGTCAGAATATTAACCACCACATACAGAGCCTGTTTCCCCCAAAAGCACGTTCCCAGGGCAGCCAAACACCCACTGAAGCCGCTGCAGCGGGAGGACAGCCCACGAAGACTTTTGGGTGCACACATGGCTGGAGAGCCCTCAGCCACCCACCCCAGCCGGAAAGGTCCCATCGGCTGGACCAAATGGTTACACCAGGAACTGAAGTCTGACACTGCAGGTAGGTACGTACGCGATGCTTCCTTCCTTAAATGCCTGTGTCTGAAAACAAGCTTGGCTAATAAATATGCAGGAGCAAAATTAAGCATTTGGCAGAGCCAGCACCACATTACCTGACATGGACAAAACCTTAACATTTCCTTTAATTCTTTTTTTAAAAAAAAATAAATTTATGATAATTCAAGTAAATAAGAAAAGGACCAAAATTATACACTTGAAATACACAAAATTGTGCCTTATTCTGAAAATAAATTATTCAGTAGTTTAAGCTAGCACCTATTCAAATGTATTTCCTTGAGGCAAAATGTCTCTTCCCCAGTACCATCATTCTCTTTGAAGGCAGCATTCATCTTATTTGCCCATTTTGGAAGGGAGGTTTGATAAGCTAGAACAGATCTTAAGAAGTACTCATTTAACTTCCTGACTCTACACCGTTCCTCAGCCTTGCCCTACACATCACCTTGCGGCTCAGTCCTGGAAACAGCACGGAATTTATAAGCGGCTGTCAGCTGGATACCAGCCACGCGGTGTCTGTGGTCACTCGCTCAGCTCCAACGGGAAGACGACAGCTTACGGCCACAGAGTCGGCTTCCCTTGGACCGCGAGGCTCCTATAGCGCAGAAGAGCCATTTAATGCCTTCGAACTCCTATTTTCCAATGCATATCGGCTGCCAACTTCAATTGTTACTATCACTAATTATTCTTTCCCTTAAGCTAAAAGAGAAGTGGTAGGAAAACACGTAGTGGGCACCATGATACAAAACCCACCAAAACTACGGGCAAGTCAAGCTGACATCCAACATCACCTTCATCTCCCTAGAGATTACCGGGTCTTGCAGCCAGCGTACCAGTTTGGGATCGACCACACACAATATAAGCATGAGGTTTGACCTGTGGATCTACGAAAACTGGTTTTCCTTAATACAGATTTAAATGCCCTAAAATGAATAAAAGCTGGCATTTCATGAAAATGATCAGAAATATAGACCAGACAAGGCTAACCTTGGATGAAACCAGTGACCAAGCCCGTCTTCTGGCTACATTCACTGAAATAAAATACAATTGCTCTCGAACATTCCTGAAACATAATGAAAGTGCCAGATAAAAGACTGAGACATCTCACAGCAATGCTGGAGGGGAAAATATTGGAAGATTTATACACGTCTGGAGGTAAGTGGTGGAAAACAGTCTGCAGAAGGCACAAATTTCATCTTTCCAGCTATTCATCACCTTAAAAGACACATGCTTTGGGCAGAGAGACATATTACAAATTTGTTACTGATTCATCTTGAAAAACATTTCGAGAGTATTTCATTTTCCAAAACCAAAGTAAATAAAAGCAGTGTTGCTATCTGCACACCAATGCAGAATGCACACTACACATGCAACTTGTGGCTTGTGTATGTATTAAAAATGTAAAAAGAAAAACATAACAGGAGTGCTTTTTTTTAAAAAAAAAAAAAGGCAAAAAAACAAACAAACTCTCAACTATCTGCTTCCATAGCCTTGTCAGAAACGTCAGATATTTCAATCTCCATTCATTTGCTTGTAGGATGATCAGCATTTTCGTTTATAATGCTTGCAACTCAGTTTCTTCAGAGAGCTTGCATGGATTAAGTTCCTCCTAAAATTACTAGGAGTTGCAATGAAGAAGTTGAGAAGCACAAAGATGAGCCCAGTTCATCATTACCTTAACATTTATCACAAACCACAGAACCACACAAGAAATGGAAACATCTTCAAACTGCAGCAAATACTAGATATTCTACACATATGGAGCAGAAACAACTCGTTTTGGTCATCTGGGTTTTTACACCCGTCACCAAGGAAAGCATCTTGTTAACCCTCAAAATTGAAAGATAATTTAGATGGCAACCCAGATTTTTTTTTAATCACAGATTGTACTGCCAAAGACAACACAGAGGAGCAGACTATTGCACACCTGTATGTCTGTTTTTCACCACTCGTGATGATCACACACAATTAAGTCTTATCTAAAGCAGAGGCAGCAAGCAGGCTTTTGCTTCTTTTCCCTCCAGGTCTCAAAGAGCACGAAACAAAGCCCAGACCACACCTCATCACCACCTTCTCTCCAAAAAGAGGAAAAAAAAAAAAAAAGAGGGTGATAGAGCCAGTGGGATCACTATGGCCCCTGCGACTGTTCCATTCACACCCCTGACTTGGTTTGGGGTGGTGATGCTTCTGGTGGTCCTAGCTAGATGCCTGCTGAGCTGCAAACACCCAGAGAGCTTAACCTGCCGGCTGCAGCCGCCAGCAGCACCGAGCGCACTCAAGGAAGAGCAAACAGACCCCAGGAAACAGCAGTTTTATGGAGACCTTGAACCTGCTACATTAATAGAGAAAACATTGAGAGCTACAACTATTTTGCTGATTCTCGATTAAAGATCTCTTCCCCAGAGCAGCAGAAGGGCCATCCTAAAATTTCAGCCACAAGAAGATGAAGTCTGCAGCACCCCCTGCCCTCACCCCGCTCCCCCCAGGGCATGCCTGTTGGAGAAGATGCTCCAAAAAGCACCCAGGATGCAGCAAGCGCTTGAGATGGCACAAAGTACGCTAACAGTAATAAAGTTCTCCTCTAAACTGCATCTACAAAAATCAGCCAAAATTTAGGAATGCCTATGATATTTAAGGCCAGTCATACGTGACCCAGAGAAGAACAGAAAATAGCCACCCTATTAGCCCTTTCATTCACAAGGTAGTCTCTGCTTCATGGTCAGGAGAGATTTATTTGTGACTAGTCAGAAAAAAAGAAAAAAAAGAGATAATAAATTGCTTCAGGAATTAATAGTTTCATGGACTTTTATTTAATACATAGTTTTCTTAGATCAAGCAAATTTCCTGGCTCTTTCAGGCCACTGTTCCAGTACACTTAAAGATCCAGTGATTTTGTTTGCTATATAACAATAGAAACATTGTTTCAAGCTCTTTTAAATCCGCTCCTTCACTGAAGCTTGGAATGTAGTCTCCAAATCAAAAGTGTCAGTTCATCTTTGGCTTATTTTAACGTATCTTGAAACAAACAAAAAAAAACACTTAGAGAAAGCCCAGGTTTGATGCCTCAGAGAGCATAGAAGTGATACTGATGCCCAGTCAGTATGTGTTGTTTTGTTGTTGTTTTTTTTTTTAAGCAGTAAGAGCTGCATTAACCAATTTCTCCATGCCTGCACAACTAATTGGGGTCACATTTGCTTTCTTCATCCCAAGATGCAACCCCTCGACTTCTTCCTGCGCTAATTAGACAGCTGTACCTCAAGGTGCATCCCAGCTCTTTGAACTGTCATCCCTCCCTACCACTGAACCAAAACAACATGTTAACAGGTAAAAGTGACTGCGTTGGATGGCAATTACAGACCTGTGGATTATCCTATCAGGATTTATCATAACTCTTCTGGCTGTAAAGCGGGCAGTGATGAGTACTGACAAGTGCTAAATGGAAAAGGCAAACAGTATTTACCCTGGTGAGTAAACAAAGATTGAGCACAGGCTGGTGAAATCCCCATATTAAAAGCAAAACCCCCAGTCCCGCTGCCATCCAAGTCAAGTTGATCAGCTGCCTACAACGATGCAGGTTCAATTAGAGAACTGCTCCATCCAAAGCACTTAATAACACACAGTTTTGGCTGGGCTCACTGACACAGTGACCGTCGCTTTGCCTGTACGCTCCAAATCAGTCCAGGAACCCCTAGGAACAGGGTGCTCTGTCCTGGAAATAAGTCCACATAACCTAGAAACAGCTGAAAAATCAGCTGCATGGTTCAGGCATTTGTTCTGATCTAATTACTTCTAAATGAGCCTCGAGGGGTTTGGGGTGCTTCCCCCCTCCCCTCTCTCCAGGTAGTACTGGAAATCCTTAACTACATTTCTAACCCAGTGATTTCGATAAAGCTTCTCAAAAGATTATTAACCAATAAAAGGGGTGGGATGGTTCTTTAAGTGCTCTCTGAAAATTTTTTTTCCAGCAGAGATTTCAGATGACAAACCACTGATCACTGGAGACCTCCAAGGTCAGTGCACAGATGGGTCCATCTGCAAGGTACATCCCCACGGCACAGCGAGTCCCGAGGATCGGAAATGACGGAGGCAGGCAAAAACGCACGGCCAGGCATTTATCAGTTTGTAGAACTCCTTAACTGACACACCAGTTCACTAGGGGATTCTAATGAAGCTTTATCTGATTCAGGAACAAAACTGCTTCTTAATATTTAAATTACTTCCCTTGTTCTTACTCTAAAAATAGCTACTGCTAATGCTCAGCTTTTTTCGGGAGTTGCAACACTCCCTGCAGAGCCCCCCAACCCCCTTTCAGAGTTGGCACTATCTTTGGGTTGGTGTTTTAATCCAGGTCAAATCTACCTCTTCCCAAAAGTCAAAGTTCAAGAAATATAAAATTAACGCACTTGCACTTTTCATTACTTTCCAGTTATTGCTTGTAAAAACAACTTGTTAACCAACTGGCTGGTCCTGCTGCATGGCCAGATCCTGCTCAGGAGGGCCAGCTGTGGCAAGGTAACACAAAGCGGGTTTCCTTCCCCTCAAATGTATCAAGAAACAATAAAGATTTCTTTATAGCCATCATAATAGACTTTTCACTTGGCCAAGTTTTACATCAGTTTTATTTTATAGAGGAGAAAAGGGGCGGAAAGGAGGAAAGCGGATGGTGGTCAGATTCTGACTTCAGCTGGGAGGGGAAAAAAAGGGGAAAAAGTTGATTTTTAAGAAGAAGCAAGTTTAATAAATGGTACAAAGTGTTAATCAGATTTCAAACATGACTGGAAGCCACTTTGCTAACTGCAGCCAAAGAAGAAAATAAAGAGGAACATGAAAGGAAACAGATTTCTGGATTTACACATATATAGAAGTGACACATTCAAAATTCTTCCCCTGCACAGGAAGGTACCCACCGCGTACATCACCCCTGCAAATGGGGAAACAGAGAAGCAGCTTAGCTCTAGAATACATGAAGTTCAGAAATACCCCTTATGTGTTTCTGGGGGAGAGAAATAAAGAGGTTGTGTGATTTACTTTTATGTACTGAGTAAAAAGCAAAAACTATGACTTGCCTAGAGGAGATGTGCAGTGGAATGTTTTTTTATTGATATGTTTTTAAAGGACAAATTAAGTGACCTGAACAACTATAGACTTGTCAGCTTGGCATCAATCCCAGGTAAAATCACTGACCAGCTGATACAGAATTCAATTAATAAAGAACACTAATACAATTAATCCATAAACCCACGTCCATTGAAATAAAAGGCCTTGACAGATTAACATGACCTCTTCCGTTAAAACTTATTACATACCAGTGAGGGTAAGTGGTGACAGAGATACTTCACACTTTCAGACAGCGTTTCACCTGGCAGGATCTGACATCTCGCTCCAGTAACCAGCCTGCCGCCAGAACACGGCGCACACCAGCAGGGCGAGAACTGGCTACTGCACCGTGTCCAGACCTACTACATGGTGAAGACATCCTCGTAATCCCTAAAATCCAGGAACCAGGGCCAGCCTGGATGTTTTCCAGGCCTCCTTCAGGATCACTGGTACAAAACATTTCCTCAGTACAGCTTGCAAGTTGTAAATAAAAGCAGCTGGAGATACAACTAAGATTGAGGTGCAGCTCCTTTTGCCCCACTTTGCAGGCGAAGCTAAACCAGCACATTTAAGGCATCAGTGATCTATGGACAACTTAATGGACTAGGAAAGTCATAGAAGCAAGAGCTCGCTGCAGACTGGAGCAGGTAGAGGATGCAGGAGATGAGGAAGGAGGAAGAAACAGAGACATGAGCTAGTTCTGGTGAAGAGCTTGGGAAAGGTCAGCACTTGCCAAGGAAAGGAAAAAAGCCACAAACATTTCAATATGTAAGAGACTTTTCGAAAAAGATGCTTTCTTCTTTTCCAAATTTAATTTAAACTATACGACACCTCGGGGCTTCTTAGATTCCCATCGTTGCTGTCAGTGTCCCACCTTTCCAGAGGTCCGGAGCAGCCGAGCGGGGTCGGGAGGCAGAGCCGGCTGCACCGCGCACACTCAGGGATCTCAGGGGCTCAAGCCCTTCGAGGGCTTGGAAGTCAATTTTATTCCTTTCCATTCCCCCCCTCCACCCGCCAACCTCTGCAGCTTAATTATAAATCTTCTCTCCCACAAAAAGAATGGCTGATATTCCCAATCTCATATCAAATCTGTGGTAAACTCCATGGCATCTTTTATTTCCAAATGAATTTGCCTTATTAAAAAGTAATGAGCTATTAATTAACTTTGCACTCATACAAAGCTGTTTAATTCTCAATCCAATTAACAGCAATCTGCTGAAGGATTCTAATGATTATTTTAAATTTGCTAAGAAAAACATCTCTGAGCCTTTCATAATAAGGTATTTATAGCACAGCTTGGGCTGGATCCTGCTCGCATCTTAGTTCAATAACATTTTTATAATACTTCAATATCTTTCTACAACATTGTCTTTGGCAACGTATCATTTCGATGCAAAGCAAGGCTGAATAACTAAAGCCGCTTACTTTGGCGGTAGTTTTGGAGGGATTATTGTGTTTTTAGCTTTCCCAATCACATCAACATAGGCATAGAGGGTTCAAAACCCCCAAGCACAGTTTCTCTTCAGGGAAACCTAACAGGGACTTCCCACAGGTGTTTGCCGTGCAGCAGCTGCAGCAATAGGCTGTTACCACCTTTTGCAAATGTTTGGAAGTCTCCTTTGTCTGCCCAGGGGAGCCCACCCAGCAGCCCCAACCTGGGGCTTATCTTCTTAACTGATGACTGTGACAGTGCTCACACCTTGTACCACTTCTAAACCTAAATATGGGCTGGTCTTACATGGCTGGACAAAGAAAACATTGTGTCCATATGATTTTGGCATCTGGAGTTGTTTGTTTCCCCCCTCCTCCTAATACACAGAGGTAACAGAGCATACATCTGCGTGGTGTACACACCTGCAGGCACTGCCCAGGCTCACCTTGCACCTTTTGTAACAGAATAAAAACCTCCTTAAATCTGCCCTTTAAAGGCCAGTCATTCTCTCCACCATCACAAAGACATCTGACAACTAGAAAGTTCCAGTTTTTAGTTCTCACCAATATTATAAATTTTCCCAAAAGGAAGTGAAGAACACAGCCAGCTCAGAAAACAGAGGGCTATTCAGGATGAGAAAACCCCACTCTCCAAAACCTTGAGTGAAAGAAAAAAAACTTCAATACCAAACATCACAACCGCATGTATGGTTCTTAATTATTAGTTATCACTGCCCACCTGAAATTAAAACTGCCAGAAATCCTGCAGATTGATATTAAGTTTGAGCGATGCTGCGGCGTGCCGTACCCCAATTTCAGTCATGTGTTCAGAGCAGGAAGTTTATAAAGGCGGTTCTAACTTACCTTTGCACATGTTAACCCACATCACACACAAACCCTGTCTAGTTTAGCTTGGTAACATACCCAAACCTGAAATAGCATAACGTATGACATGTTAAAACTGATATGCTAACCTACAAACACAGCAACGGCTGAAGTCACAGTGGTACAAGAATGTGAGGAAGGGGCACTGAAGTGCCAGAGAACCCAAGCACAGTTTTATTTTTTTAATACTACAATTCTTCTAAGACTAACATTTAGTCAATGCCAACATCTTTTTCTCATCTAGACAGAGGCTGGCTGCTGTTCACTACAGGCATGTTATTTGGACCTTACCTATCCCTGGAGTCCTGCTGGATTTCCCCACTTCATACGCTGCTAACAGTGGGAGCATATGCAACATCTGTCCCCATAACACTGGTACCCATCTAGGGAACAGAGGATAGGAAAGGGTGCACCACCTAGGCTATAAACAGAATCAAGTCTAAGAACAGAACAGACAAAATTCTGGCACGTCAATGAGCCCCAGTTAAAGTCAGCTCTTCTCTCTGTATATCTACATTGGCAAGAAACAGGATACATCAGGAGACAAAGCTGAACTTTCCTGATTTGATAGATTGACACAGTTCCCAAAACGGTTGTCTGAATTTGCTTGCTAAAGCTTTTAAGATGTCCACAGTAGCAAACGAAATCAGATGCTGCTTTTTGCTTTGCTATGATCCTCTAGCGCTTAATTCTCCCGTGGCATTGTGCAGGACAACCGCACAATGTGGAGCAAGGACTGTGCATCTTCCCGATGGATGAGCATCATATCTTTGGGTTTTATTTTTTCTCTCTCATAGACACTTCATTCTGCATGGCTCCAGTGTTCGTTTGCATGCTTCATAGCCTCCTGCTTCAGAGGGGACACATGCTACTGTTCAACGATTTACTATCTGCCTTTGATTGAGGCTGAGGGCATTTCACATTATTTTATTATCTAATGCGTGTACACACAGCGTATTTTAACTGCTGCATCCATACTCTTATTTTACAAATCAATGCTGTGCCTCTCTCTGAATCAGAAGAGCCATCTGAAATTATTGATCTGTTCATATTTCTTTTTCTCTTGATCATGTCAGCTACAGCACCATCAAGTTTCCTTCGACACAGAGTACATTCACATTATGCAATTTTCCATGTTCAGTGTAGTGACAAGCTGCTATTAACTTGCCCCAAAGTAATAAAAGTTAAGCTTCTTGAATATTTTGTGCACAGCCCTCTGGACACACACACGAATCACTTTTGGTGTGGCCTCTGCCCATTTAGGCTGGACAAACCACTGCAGTTGACAAGATTTCCCCAAGCTCATAGGGTGGCCAGCGAACCCCATCGCAAACACAGCGAAGAGTAGCTAGTGTGCAAGTTTCAGGATCTGAAAGACCACATACAAGGTGCTTCATGCTTTTATAGAAGCACAGAGACAGCTTTAAGTACCATATACACATCTTGCCTAACCAAAGACAACCTCAGTTTGAAAACAACAACTGTTAAACTGCTAAATTATTTTCAGGGATGTAACAAAAACACAAAAACCACTCCCCCCTCTAGCTTCTTCCATAAGAATTACTTCTACAAATTGTTGTTATCAGATTTTATTATATAGAAGTTCATTACTATAGAAGTGACACAGCAGGAACTAAATAGGGTCTTGGTGTATTAACGAATTAATACTTGTCATGTGACATCTGTGCCCTTACGCATCCCTTCTACAAAAGGGGAAACTGTGCACTGTGATGAAGTCGAGCTTGTACACCAGTTCCCAGGCACCGAAAATATATTATTCTTTAATGCATTCTTTCTTCCTTGATGGAATTCAGCTCTGCCTTGACTTCACAAAGATGCTGGAAGTACAGCCCCTTGCAAAACTCTCCCGGCACAGTAGCGCAGGTTTTATGGAAGTCAGTGTTACGCAGCTTCACAGAAGAGTGGGCAAATATGCCACGACCTGGGCTGCGTCAAGCACAAACAGTGCAGCCAAAGCCCCACAGGTACGCTGCACTGACTGTGCACGGGCACGAGACCCGAACAGCACCTTCGCCACACATTTAACATCGCCAAGCTCTAGGTAACACTCGTTTTGTGTGTATAATACGTACGATCAAAACGTCTTGCAACTCAGTTAAAGCTAATGATCTGACCAGTCTGCAGAGCATCTGTAAATAGCCAGATTATGCCCAAATCACCTCAAATTCTTCCACAGGCAGGAGCTCCAGACGAATGAATGAACTATTCACTAGAATATTACTTTCTTTGCCTAAAATTCATATATTCAAGTTCACTCCTGTTGAAGTCAAGCAGGCTGATCTTATTAAGAGCTAAACTACCTTAAAACTGAGATCAGGATCTAAACACAACTATGTATCATAGCAAATGATCTCTGAAATAACAGCACAATGTAGACGCAAGGGTGTTAGGTTAGAAAGTCTGGAATAGAAACCTTCTCTTCCCACCCTCCCCCCTCTGTTTTTAAACCATGGTGGTTACTACATTATGGAATCTCTAATAGTTGATTTACATGGATGTACCCGATTTAGATAAGCAACAGAAAAGACAGCAGAATAAACACTGACAGCTAAGGTTGTAGTGCAGCACAGAAAAGGAGTTTACTAAATTCGGGTCGTTATTAAATTAAGATATCATAACTTTAATATTAATTTTTTTATTCGCCCCAAGAAGAGGTTTATAAAATTGACAGTGTTATAACTCATACGATACTAAAATGCAGGTGGGACGGGGTGAGCCAGTCACTAACACTGCTCAGCATCAATTTGGAGCAAGGACTAAAAAAAGCCAGACAGATCCACCCGGAAGAACTAAATGCAAATTGGTAGAATACCACTCTTCAGCACTCCCTCCCTGGGAGAGTCAAGAGAAAGCAGCACTTTCTTGTTTTTAGAAACAAGTTTTGTTTGGTAGAAAACTGGGCACAGAAAGTTCATGGAAGTGAAGGATCGTTACAAATTAAGTGATTACTGATGCGTGAAATACAACATTGCTGGAATCAGGCAAACAAAGCAGTAAGACAGGAGAAATCTGTCACAGCATAGGCACCTTGCACCTGTAACTTTGTGAGAACTTGGGGGTTTTTTCAGTGCAAAATGCTGTCAGTTATAAAATGAGCAATCTGTTCTCCTCAACACAATGGAAAACCCAAGGTCCAATTCGTGCAGCTTCAGCTTTTCTACATTGGAAGACAATTCAAAACGATCTCAGCAGCAGCTTGAATTCACATACTTAAAACCTGAGGATGCCATCTGCAGCCCTACATTTACATTTAACATTAATTTGTGCTTCTGGCAAACTTCATACTCTGCCTACAAAGCCTCAGCCTCTTACTCCAGCAGCTCTTCCAACATCCACATGTTAAACTCCTAAACTGAAAGGACATCTGCTCTTGAAGACTCAAAGGAAAACATGTCATCAAAATTAGATGCATCGCACAACGCTTGCTGTCATAACATGATATCTACAGCGGTGGCGAGCACACTAGCCATGCAAGGGGACCCTAGAAACACCCTCACTGTTGTCACTACAGTTTTCTCTACAACTCCTTTTTCCTGCGGTACAGTGCACAGGCACAGAGAAACACAAATACCACCTTTGTTTCCAAGTCACACAGCCACAGCTGCTCTCTTTTGCAGAGCCCAAGAAGCAGTTTGATGCTGCCTGCTGCAGCTCTGATACAGACCAAAGTGCTGAAGCAATCGTTATTTTCAAGCAAAGCGTGGTTGTGGGCTGGGTAAATCTACAGGCAACGCTGGGAACAGGTTGTCTTCACAAGCACCACTAAAACCACCCCACAGTCTTGGAAATCACTCATCTCTATCAACATCTACTACCCATGTATCTACTGTTTATAAACTAATTCTTTTAATCTTAGATTTATCTTAAAGTCTTGAGGATGCATAATTTGCATGCAGAACAGCTTATTATAAATCTTCTCACAAACAAGGACAACTACAAAGTCACTTTGTACAGCTTTCAAAGTTGAACATCTTTAAACCAGCCAGAAATCCAGTTCCTTGCAGCACAACATCCCATTATTCAGTACTGAGACACCTTCCCACCGCTATTACACGGTTCATGCAGTGCATGGGCATTTCTGTGTCAATATGGGTCACTCCACGCCATGTGTAACTGATTTTCCATAGTCTACTTTACATGTAGTCAAACAACTTAAGGCCTCAATAAGTATTTTATCAGATCGAACAAAATACAAACAAGTAAAGTCATTTTGATGTTTGTTACCACTTTCAGTTTAGCAGCTTTCAGGACACATATGTTTTATTAGAGAGAGTTGATTAGGATCACGGCCCAGTGATTATTTATTGACATGTGCATAGAGGGATGAAAACAGAATGGGATAATTGGTTCTTTGCCAGAGTAGCTGGCAATCGTTAGTGACCATTTTTCATTTTTGGACATCAGCCCAAATATGATACTGTATGTGCCAGATAAGCTTTACATTTGGCAAAAGTGGAACTGCATGCATAACTTCACATATATGATTAATCCTTTTATTACCGGGCCAAGCTACTCCCAAAACCTCACGGTTAGTCAGGGCCTCCCATCTGCATATGTAACAGCGTGGTTACACACACATGCATTATTTTCAGCAATCCAAGCAGAAAAACAAGTAGTTGGCATTTAAAAAAAAAAAACCCCACAGCGGTTCGATGCATCTTAGGCACTTGGTATGAAGCAGTAATCACCACCTTTCTCTCACAGCCCAATATTGAAACAAGGGAAGAGCAAATGTTTGCTTTTCTGAGGAGGGCGATATTCCAACAGATGAGAAGTAGAACCACCAAATATTGACAGTGTGAGGATTCGCAATCAAAGCGGCACAAGGTCTCTGTCCCTGCTGGGACCTGAGCTAAGCACCTTCACCTCCCAGAAGTGCTTGGTCTGTCAGCTGAACTGTTGGTAATAATGGTCACAAAACGGGTTGGAAGAGACCTTCAAAGACCACCTAGTCCCACCCCCCTACCATGGGCAGGGGCATCTTCCAGACCAGGTTGCCCCTAGCCCTGTCCAACCTGGCCTTGGACACTGCCAGGGATGGGGCATCCACAGCTGCGCTGGGCAAACTGGTCCAGTACCTCACCACCCTCACAGTGAAGGATCTCCTCCTGATGTCCCATCCAAACCAACCCTCTTTCAGTTTAAAACCATTGCCCCTTGTTCTGCCACTACAGGCCTTGGTACAAAGTCCCTTGCTGTCCTTATAAGCCCCCATTAGGTACTGGGAGGTGCTCTAAGGTCTCGCTGGAGCCTTCTCTTCTCCGGGCTGAGCCACCCCAACTCTCCCAGCCTGTCTCCATAGGAAACATGCTCCATCCCTCTGACAGCTTCCTTGGCTCTCCTCTGGATCTGCCCTAACAGGTCTGTGTCTGTCTTGCACTGGGGACCCCAGAGCTGGATGCAGTGCTCCAGCAAACAGAGAGATGCTCACAAGAGAAGTTCACAAGAAAATGGCTTAAAAATTGCTGGGACCCATCTGTTTCAAAGCTGCAAGCAGGGAACAGTTGGTCAGCTCCAACAAGTTAACAGGAGCTTTTCCGCATATCTTGATGGGCTTTGAAGCAGACCCTTGAGCACAGCAGCTCAGTTGTTAATACGTAAACCTTTAAATAAATTCAAAGAATGCCTTCATGTCTCCTCTATATGGCTGAAGTCATATCCAAAATTCAGCTGCCTATGTTTTATCTGCGAGCAGCATCAATGAAAGCAAGATAGATCAGAAACACTTTTTTTTTCCCCAAAAAAATCTAAAAATTAATCTATCAACTCTCCCTCCCCAAAGCCTTTTCTTACCATCCTCCTTGCTTCACTGGAAATTACTATACCTGAAAAGACACTTTGGCCCACATATGCAAATTACAATCTTTCCACAGACTTTTTTAGTACTGTACTTTACCTTTAATAATTAATAGCAAAGAAATTCAAAACAATGTCACAGCATTTACTTATGAGATTGCTAATCAACTTCCCAGCTTCGTTAGAATTAACAGAACTCTTTTCAAGACCTCCCCAGAAGCCTCTGTCTCCTCTCCTGCATTGGGCTATGTGTACAAACATATATACACACACTTGAACCTTTCTAGTTGCAAAATAAAGATACAGAAAACCCTGCAGTGTTAAGAGTAAAAATACAGGAGTGCAGGCTGTTTGAACTACAAACGGCTATATTAAGTTTCAAACACTAAAAATAGGGGCAAAAATATGAAAATCAACCCCACACCCAAAACTTGCTCACGTAGTTTCTTACTTTGAGATAGTAAAAAAACATGTAAAAGCCACATGGCTGTGTGGGGAACAGGGGTTTGTTCCCAGCTTGGATTTCTCAGCAGGGATCATTAACTTGTGTGGAGAGGTTTTGTACAGATTAATATCCTTTAATTCAAAGAGAAACCCCACGAGCATCATTTGACACAATCTGATTCAGGATAAAATTTACAGCCTGGTACTTTTCACCACAGTAGAAAATACACATGGCAGGGATGGGATGCATATGGAGCAGAGAAACACAACAAAACCTATTTTCAAAGTTCATCAGATTCCCAAAGCCAGCAGAGGCTTCACAAAAGCACTTTTACTATCAAATTCAGAAATATTTCTGCATATGCAACCAGACACCCGTCAGTAATTCTGACATATCTACAGCTAAGCACAGACATTCTGAGAGTTGGAGGAAGGTGCTGGAGGAAAGAAAAAATAAAAGTAGTTGGCTATATATGCAAGGCTTTATCTGTATGGCAAAACAGCACTAAGAGAAAGCAATTTAGAAGCTGACATTAATTTCCTTACTTTAACACCAATTTCCTTACTTTAACATCTCCAAGTTAAAAATCAATAGATTTTAATTGTTCAGTGCAAAGTAACATTTTGTTCTGAATTGAAGCAAAAAGTTTCCACAAAGCTCTTCAAGAAGTACTTATTGAGGATTGATCAAGATTTTTTCTCATCAGTAAAACAAACTCAATTTCAATTTCAACATCCTATTATATGAAAAAAAGTTTCCAACAGAAAAACTAAGTAATGCTCCAAGTATACAGTGAAAACTATCAGGTTTTCCCATCTTCCCAGCCCCTCCAAAAAGTTATTAGTTTATCAACTTTATCATCCCTATAACCACATGCCTAAGCGAATACGGTTCTTCTGTCCAAGAGCTCCTGGTCAGCTGTTAAGATTCTTCAAAGCAGACAAGAAACAAAAGAAGAATGTGCTTATTTAACAGTCATTTTTAAAATATACTTAGTTAAAAATTCAGTAGTGGAAAATTACAATAGAGGCATTAAACAAGGCAATGCACCTCCAGATTCTTCATTAAAAAGGCAGAAAAAATAAAAGCATCTTAAGGGGTTTGGAACTAGAAGCCTGAAACACCAACTTATGAGAAGGCAAATTACAGCCTTTTGTAATTACAGCTCCTTTTAAGTGTTGGCTTTCAAGAATACAGTCAGAATTAGATTCCATCATCTCACTGGGCAGGAATGATTGCATGGCTGAGGCTGCATTTAACACAGCTGCACGGCTGATGTCCCAGGCAGAGCTTTGGCTCTTACGCCCCAAGACCCTCCAAGGGCTGAGGGCCACGAGCGAGAGACTGCATCCATCTGACAGAGCAGGTAAGAGCATCTCTGCCAGCAGATTCACCATCCTGACAAGGACCCATCCAAACTAGGACGGAGGTTACAGGGATGGACCAGAGGGCAGGGGAAAATGAGCCCAGTGGAGGGCCAGCAGGGTGGTCAGGACTGGAGCACTTGACCCAGGAGTAGGGACCGAGGGAACCGGGCTCACTCCAAATAACTCAGAACACCCAGAATCACAGGAAAGATAGGAATAAAAGTTACCAATTGAGCTAGCCCAAAACATCCCCTACAGTGTGTTTTCCTCTCATTTGTATCCTACTCCTGTCATTTTTACAACCCCCTAAGTTGTCCTTCTGCTTCCTTCCCCTTACCAACCATCAGATTTAAGGACTCCCTGAAGTGGCTTTACAAAGCAATTCAGTCTTGGGCCATGCTCAAAACGGAAGGTACAAAACCAGGGCAGCTTCCAACATGCATTCAGAAAAGAGACTTACTCAGCACTACCTTTGCTTCCCCTCCCATCTTCCACTGAGGAAAGGAATATTCTTTCAAGTCTGGAAAAAAATGCTTCTTGCAGTGTAAGTCTTTGCAGGCAGAACTCTTAAATCATCTGTGGAACAGCAAGCCACGAGGCAGACCAACGGCAGCCCAGGTCCTCCCATGGTTTCTTAGGGATTAAGAAATCCTCGCCTTCCTGCAGCTAGTAACAGGTCTTTGAGGAAGGCAGGCAGAGGATGCTCTGAGGGAGGCACGTGGCCCCTTTTTTACACCCCCTTGCACAGTGCCCGAGCTCAGCACAGCCTGTTTCTCTCCTGTCACTTGCTTTGCTCGCTCCTTCCTCCTCCTGAGCTTCTCAAGCTCCCTCACACTTCACAACTTGCACTTCTTTGCTGCTCTCCTTCCCTTTCATCACTCCTCAACAAGACTTACAGCCAATATTACCGGTAATTTAATGCGAGGACAACATTACACACACATTTGCAGGTTTTCTTACACAGAAGGAAACTCACTCAGCCTACGGCCCGAACCAAAGACAGCTCACCCCATCCACGAGTCAAATTTGAAATGCTACAGCTACGTTAGCAGGCTGCCCAGCTCCGGATTTTGTGACACGGGCAGCTCCCTGGCGCTGATGGCCAGCTGAGCAGCCTGCCCCACCGCCTTGCTGTCAGCCTCAGACACAAGCAGGCTCAGTTATCATCCCCCAGAAGATCAGTGCTATAAAAGCCACCTAGGCTTCAGGCACGAGGTGTGCTGCCTGCACCAGCAGTCCTATATGGATAAGCTACCTGCTCCCCCAGATAGGTGTGTGATGGGTCACGAGAAAGGAGCAAGGTGTAGACATGTTGATAGACCCTGACACTACCCAGGATCACATACTGACACAGGCGGTTTGTTCCCTTCTCCGCCCTGGGTGGTATGAAGTCCCCAGCGTTGGGGCTGATGATGTGGATTTCTCCAGTTTTGATTAGAAATGTTATTACCGGGGAACATCCATCACTTGGGAAGACTGACACCTGTTACAGGCACCACTGAAGGAGACTCTGCTCTGGTGGTGGCCATGACCTTGTGAGCACTCAGGTAGTGACCAAAGCCTCCCCACAACCAGAGAGCCCGTACAACCTTAGCAATCAGCTGATCCAGACAATAATCCTAAACCAGGAGTTCATTCAGACTCAGGGGGGAGAAAAAAGAAGAAAAAAAAAAGTACTCAACTAGGCACGCTATTAATCTTGTGTTACACATACGAGTCTACATGAATGCCTGTGTCTTCCTCGCTAAAGCAGCAAAAGCTAGGAGCAGAGGCTTGCCCTGCCCTGAGGAGCTTTCTCTTACATGTTTAATACATGCATTTAAAATACTATTAAATGTGTTTCCAAGACTACTTGCAGTGCTTGCAGTTTACAGACTACTGCAAGCAGGCAGTCAGAGCCATATTTTGCAAATCATTAAATTTAATGAGATTGGCCCGAGCAGGCAGAGCAGCAGCACTATCAATCCTGTAACGGGAACCACAAGTGCTGGTGGAGCCGTGCATGAACACGCCGGAGTGAACCACCGTAGGCTGCGTTAAACTGAGACGAGGCTTGAGCTGACAGCCTGTATCCACAACACAAAGTAGGAATCTACTGCCACAGAGAGTCTTCTCTAGTCAAGTTTAAATCCATCAATGAAAAAGCCCTCCTCTTTTTCCTACAAAGACTGCTATGCTATTTTAAGTTGTGAATAAATGCAAAAATAAGTTTAAAATACAGTACTGGCAGAAAAAGGATTTTGGAGATATCAAATTTGCAACACTACACTTGGTAGCACCACTCGCAGTAAAAGGGTTTAGCAAATAACTTAAACCATGAACAACCCCAACTCATTCAACACACCATAAGAGAGAATAAATTAACTTTGCTTTTTTCAATTTTCAGAGTTCCAACACACTCTAAGTTTAGTTCCGCAAAGCCAGGCCAGCTGGACAGCAGGGATACCTCCAGCCTTTAAGAAGGTCCAAGCACTAGAAGCCTTTCCACACCTCCAAAAGAGCCAAATAAGCTGTCTTTAAAAAAGTCCCAGCTTCCAGCAAAAGCGTTCTAGATAAATTCGTATTTCACCAACAAATCTCTCCCCTCTTGTATATTTGTCTGAAAAAAATTAGTATGTTTTCCCTTAAATGAAAATACAACAGCACTGACACACTGATTATTACCTTTCTGTACCTAGTGGACAGCGCTGCGAC
The DNA here is from genome assembly GCA_035590275.1 of Ibycter americanus. Classification (NCBI taxonomy): domain Eukaryota; kingdom Metazoa; phylum Chordata; class Aves; order Falconiformes; family Falconidae; genus Ibycter; species Ibycter americanus. The sequence goes on along the minus strand of JAVJGI010000002.1, from coordinate 2,959,620 downwards.
AGTGAATCTGGATGAGCTAACATAACATACCAATTTATTCAGCAAAGCCAAATATTTGATGAAGCACACACTGAAATTTGATCAAACACAAACCACCTGGGAAATCCTGCCCTATGTATCAGCTCCAAATAAAATCCTAGAATATATGTGTAAAAAGACACAGACAGACAAAAGGCGTAAATCCAAACAGGTTTTGCATTAGAGTTGCATTGATCTGTGCAAAGAGGGTTAAAACATGCACCTGCGTGTGTGCACATGCAGATGCAAGTACTGCAGGACAGACATGGATGTACTGGTGCAAACCCAGCAAAAGGCCATGAAGACGATTAAGGGACTGGAGCATCCGACACAAGAAGCTGGGATAGCTCAGCCTTGGGAAGGCTCATGTGGATCTTATCAATGCCTATAAATACCTGATGGGAAGGACTAAAGAAGATTGAGCCAGACTCCTCTCAATGGCATTCAGTGAAAGGACAGGAGGCAAAGGGGATGAATTGAAATATGAGAAAATCCATTTAAATACGAAAATAAAAATGCTGTTCCGCTGTGAAGGTGATCAAGCGCTGGAGCAGGTTGCCCGGACAGGCTGTGGGTCTCCATCTTTAGATATAGTCAAAATCCATTCGGACTCAGTTCTGAGCAACCTGCTGGAGGTGGTGATCCTGTGCCAAGCAGGGGGTCCAACTAGACCATCTCCAGAGGTCCCGTCCACAATGCAGTTCCAGTATCAGTGCCATTTAACTTAACAGTTGCATGGCTCTCTAAGTATACTTCAGCAACTACAGATCAAGGAGGTGGGAAGTAACCTCCACTTTAAAACAGTATCTTCACTGTTCACATAAACCACACATGATAAAGGCAGGAGGAACTACAAATTGTTGATTTGGGGTCAAGGGGGAGGTAGGGAGAGAGGTTCAGAAGTCAGATTAAATGCTTTGCTTACTGAGGAGGAAAAACCAACAGCATATCTGCATAGCTTTGTGCTTTACCATTCACAAACTTGTCACTACATGACAAAATTGAAAAGAATTACCTGGGTCCATTACAAGCGCCCCCAACACCCAAAAGAAAGGCATCAAACTTTCTCTCTACCACAACACAGACTTAAATCAGCCACAAATGAAAAAGATTGACTCCTCTCAAAATCCATTCCTAACAACCTCTCAAATGAAAAAAACAAACCTCTTTCACTTCCCAGCATTTGTGTATTTACTATCACACTGTCTTTCTTAAAAAGAATACTTGTCAGCTGCATGACAATGCCTGCCCTGCCTCAACACATCTGTCACCTGCCACAGCCCATTCCGAAAAGCCAAGTTCCAGAATCCACTTATGATGGAGACATCCTTGAGCATCTACGTCCGATATACCAGACCATTTATAACACCAGTCTGACTCGCTGCAAGGAGAAAACCAGCATGAGCATACACATGGGCATGCACTTGGGTCGGGGGACTTGGCTTTTGCCTGAGGAAGCACAAACCCCATTCTAGGGGAGCGAGACATCCATATCCTCCAGTAAACCTCTTCAATTCCTTTTGTTAAAGAGGCCACGCACAGTCCCTAAGCTAACGGAGCTTCCCAGAGGGTAATTACAACCGTCTTCTCGCAACAGTCCCAAGTTAAACCATAATTCATCTCGCCTATCTCACACACAGGTCTTGACAATGAAAGCGCTGTTTCACTTCTAACCCTGACCTCGGATACAAAAGGCAACAAGGGCAAAAGAGTTTAAGATACAGAACACTCTAGAACAAATTCTGGAAGACAAGCCCCAATACACAAGTTCTGACAGATTTTTTTATTAGTTTTTTCATTCCAGACACCAGTTCTCATTTCAACTGGTTAGAAGAGGACTAGTATCTCTTCCCGTAAGGAAGATCTGTGCACCACTGTGTTCATAAGAAAATTTTGGAAAGTAAAAAATAAGTAACTCTACTGATTTCATTCAATGCATGTTCATGGATGACAGTCAAGATCTTACCAAACCTTCTAGAGAAGGTATCATTTGATAACATTGGGAGTGAAAGGTGAGCCAGCTTGAAAACACACTGCACTCATATTGCCTTTCATCAGGTGAAATACATCAAGATCACAAGTGTTAATTAAGCTTCCCCAGACTTCTGGGAGATAGAAAAGAAACATATATGCCATTTACAATAGACTTAATCGAGACATGGAAAAATTAACTTGCCCAGGGTCATAAAACAAGATGGGGACAGAGCCTGGAACAGAAGATCTGAGCCTCCAAATCCCTGATCTAAGCAGCACACTACAAAATATTCATCTAGTCGCTGCCCAAGTGTCTCACAATGCAGAAATTCCTGTGAGTGTAAGAAGCACTATGAAGGGAGCATGCTTCTCATACAATTTGCATGATTTCAGTACAACGTTCAATAAGCTGCTTTGTCATCAAGGAAAGCTGAAGGTAGCTAAAAATGGCAAGGTTTCATTTTCACCTGTGAGATAACAAAATGCAAGCATGGTGAGTCAGAGCTTTCGATTCTCCTGGAAAACCAGTAGCAGAGAGTGCAGAGGGCTGCCACGTACTGACTTCCAAAAGAATTAACAGTGAGCTATCACAAAGGACTGGGGAAGGGGAAGACCTTGATTCACGTTCATCTTAGAATACATTTTCTTTAAATCATCATCTTTGTGTAATTATATTACAGATAATGTTCTTGTACTCCATTCATCTTGCTATAAAATGGCAATGTAAACATTCTCCTCCTCCTTAATATCTTTGGAATCAAAGTTATTCTCTGAAAAGAGGTATCCTGGGGAACAGTATTTAATACAACAAATAATTCCTCATCTGTATTTACTTTCTTTTTAAAACATTAAAGTGAAGGAAGGGAGCAGAAACAGTCAAGGTCAAGTCCTACATAAGTATCATCTTGAATACGTGATTTGCGCTCACATTACCTTGTGCCATTTCGTTACTGTGTCCTATGGACATGAACTATCAAAAAACTGCAGTTTCAGTTTCCAGGCTTCTATTTTGTCCGGAGTTCCCATAAAAGAAAAACTGTAAGAGCCGTCTATTTCTGAGCAATTAACTAAGTCACCATTCTGACACCAACAGATTCTAAAAAACCACCACCTTTCCCTCCTGCATGAATGAGATGCCAGCAGAATCGAAATCTGTGTATTAATCCCACCATGCTTCTCCCAAGTTTTTGTGACCTGTCACAAGCTTATTCCAGAACACAGAATGACAGAATCATTCAGGTTGGAAAAGACCTTTGAGATCATAGAGTCCAACCGTTCACCCAGCACTGCCCAGCCCACCGCTAACCCACGTCCCCAGGCACCGCATCTGTGCGTGTTTTAAACACCTCCAGGGATGGCGACTCCACCACCTCCCTGGGCAGCCTGTGGCAGTGCTTGGCCACACTTTTGGTGAAGACATTTTTCCCAATCCCCAATCTAAACCTCCCCTGGAGCAACTGGAGGCCGTTTCCTCTTGTCCTGTCACTAACAAGTGACAAACTCCTGCTACCT
>JAVJGI010000002.1:2942175-2955999 GCA_035590275.1 Ibycter americanus | reverse complement strand
CGCCCCTGGACACGCTCCAGCCCCTCCATGTCCCTCCTGGAGCGAGGGGCCCAATCCTGCACACAGGGTTCGCAGTGCGGCCGCACCAGCGCGAGCACAGGGGGACGGGCCCTGCCCTGGCCCCGCTAGCCACGCTGTTTCTGATATTTTTAGATATTTCTGGAGCCTCGGTGTGCATTCTCAGCAGAAGATACTTTAACAGGCAGCAGTAGCTGGCAGGCCTGTGATGCACTCACGCCTGATTGGGATGAGATTAAGTACCAGCCTTGGGAAAACAAAACCCATGGGCTGACAGCAGCCCAGTGACACCAGAAGATCCCAACAACACTAGAAGATGCCCTTTGCTAGGGCTTCCCTCCTCACACCAAGAGCATGGCATAAAGTCACCACAGTGCTGTCTTCCCTCTATCAAATACATGTGACATTTAACTTTTGAGACAGAAGACTGTAAGAAAAATTTTCTTAGGAAAAGCTCGGCTAAAACATTTTTAATCGATGAGTTTTTCTTACTTTTTTAGTCTTCTTAGCGGAGTTGTTGTAGTAGTAAAGAGGAGAACTTGGAGAGGATTCCTAAATAAATCTGTTCGCCTTTAAAGCCTCAGAACAAGAGCTGACCTGTGTATTTATGAAGCACGCCTTGTGAGCACACAGGCACACACACCCCCTGTTGCACCACGATAAATTCCTAGAACATCACCTAACACCACCGATGGGCAGCGCAGGAAACACACTAGCCACAGGAGGAACGAACGGCCACTCTATACGGCTTGCAAAAGGAGAGAGCAGAGTAAGGAAAATTAATTGGAAGCCTGAAGGTATAAAAGGAGGAGGAGAAAGTTTTGAAGAAACTCATTATCTGTTCTCTTTAACACTACAATAATGTCAATACCAAAAACAGTAACAAAAGAATAAAATTCAGGTTAGTTTTCAGAAGACATGAATTCCTTCGAGTTGACTGATAAACAAGTCTATTTTCTCACCTCCTTTTTTCTTTAATGGGATTCAAATCTTTATTCAATTTAATTGCAACAGTACTGGTTTCCCCACCCAGCTGTCTACTGCTTCAGTTAAAGTGAACAAAGCACAAGATGACCTTAATCGCATGCATGATGCTGATCTTGATTCAAACAAGTAGGAGCACACCATAAAGCATCAGGTAGTAAACATTTATAAACAAACAATCATAAAACCTCAAACCCCAATTCATCATAGTCCAGCTGTCTGCTTGCAGGTCAAGCCTAAGCCACCACACAATTCCTCACAGCTCTCCACGATCACCCGATGGAGGAGTTGTTTGCAAAGCTCACTCTGTCCAAGGATCCAAACTTTTGCTTGTATGCCTACTTGATAGATTCTGGGGTGATATTGTATAAAAAAAAAAAAAAGGAGAGAAGAGACAAGGTATTGCACATTGCACAGTTACACACAGACCAGCTCCTGACTGCAAAGCAGCAGGCAGAAGCCCCCACTAGGACACTTACGCAGTCAAAAAGAGAACCCCCAAAATTATTGTCCAGCTCTTACTGGTGATGGGCTTCCCTATCACAAAGGGAGACTAAGGAAAACGTAGTATCATTAGCATCAGTAGGTATCAAGCTTTCTGAAGGCTATTAATCACCCTAGCAGAAGGTTGTCCACAAAACCCTGTATCAATCCTCTTCTAGATTTGACTTTAAAAAAAAAAATTACCTGATCACATACTCTTTTCTGCCACAGGACCTTTTGTTGTGCTACGCAAAAGATGGATGGTACTTACTGAATGAGCAGCTATTCAATATTTTGTTTTATTCTTATTGTTAGCTCCATGGCCCCATGCATTATTTACTGCGTGCTATGCAAACTGATCTCCACAGAGAGAATTACTAATTTCCTCTCTGGTTGCTCTACAGCTGTAGAATTTCTGTTCCTTCACAAACATTCACAGATGCGCGCACCACCCCACCCCAGCACTCCGTTCAACCCTGCCCATTTTAGGTACTCGAAGGCAGACGAAGGGAAGATACCCATGTTAACTCCAGGTTCCCCATTTGAAGCACCCAGGGATTTTCAGGGTCCTCAGGAATCAGCATCAATCCCACACATGGAAAACACAGCGGCACCAACATCAGCTGCAGACGTGAGTTCTAAAAGCCCTTTGAGCCCTTTGGCCTCAGCTCAGCCGCCCCCAGGGTAACTGTAGTGCCCACCTGCCAAAACTTGGCTTCAACAACTTGCCCAGAATCATTCAGGAACTTCAATGCAGAAGACATCACATTTAACATTCCTCCTCTCTCCTATATTATGTGCTTCTTCAGCACGACAAATTATACATGGCACTTACAGTTGAGGCTTTGGGTTTTTTGGTTGCTTGTTTTGTTTTGTTTCAGGGCTTTATGGTGAGGTTTGTTTTGTTTTTTCTTTTTAAATACTGCGCTCCCTACTTGTTCCCAGTGAGGTCAAGTCTGAATATAGATTTGCGGCAGGAGAGTGGGAAGAATTTGGAGGGGGACATGAGGCAATCACGCAACCCTGGCTTCACCATAACGCTGCTGATATTTAACAGATACGCAACAGATAATCAGATGAATCAAGAACACCGTTGAGAAGCATTAGTATCTATTAACATCACTTACACTTATTATATACTGAATCATAGAATTGTTTAGGTTGGAAAAGACCTTTAAAGTCAGAGATCCAACCGTTAACCCAGCACTGCCAAGCCCACCACTAACCCATGTCCCCAAGTGCCACATCTACATGTCTTTTAAACACCTCCAGGGGTGGCGACTGCACCACCTCCCTGGGCAGCCTGTTCCAATACCTGACCACCCTTTCAAGTGAAGGATTTTTTCTTAATATCCAATCTAAACTTTCCCAGCACCCTCTTGTTTTTCTCACTACACCTCCTCCTCTTTTCCCTCTTCAACAGCATTATAAGAAAGTTAAAAATTTAGAGAAAAAGAAGCCTGAAGTGGATTATTCAATGTGTTTTCTCCTGCAGTGCACTACTTCTTTCCCCTCTACAGATTAGTCAATTATTTTGTCCCATCTAAATTAAAATGACTCCATCAAGAGAGTTTCCACCATTTCCTTTGGGACACAATTCTATAACCTCATTACCCTTAGTGCACATTAAATAAGTCTCCCTTCTCCCCCTCCCTTTCTCCTGAGGTGCTCTTCCTTTCACAGCTCCATCCTGTTACAGGTCCAGAAGCCAAATGTGTTTAGAGATTGTAAATCTTTGTTCAAAAGTGAAGAAACTGCTGTTACTTGTAGATACTCTCAATACTTTAATTTGTCACTCTCAGGAATAAGATGATGTTCAGGGCTGAGGGGAATATTCCAGACAGAATAAAAAAAAAATCCTAGACATACACTTTTTTTAAAACTACATACACAGCAGGTGGCATATTCTGCCTTCAGTGTACTTGTTTCTTTTCAAATTCATATTCAGCTGCATGCAAATACGCTGTCAATTGTCAGTCCTCTCAAAATCTCAGCATTAATCACTCCAATTTCTCTCATCCGCTCAAAATAACTTTGTATACATTTACTCTGGAACTATATGGCAATAATTCCCAAGACTGGGGCTAAATTTCTGTCTGTGATTCTTAACTCTGACATTATTTCTCCAATTTGCAGTTCTTTAAAGTTTACCTTCACTAAGAACAGCTTGCAAAGGAACAACTTCTAAGTTTCTCCCAAACTTCAGTGAAAATTGTATCTGAAGTCAGATCCTGCTGAGTCGTCTTTCTGCCATCCTCTATACTATGAGGAAGCATGTTATGGATAAATTGTTATAATCCAAGCACTCATTCTGTACTCTCTTCAGGAATTTTGACACGAATTACGCTTGGCAAGCAGGATGCGCCCCAGACCTGTATCGTGTATTGATAACGCTTCTGTTGCTTCCTGCATGTTCTGGCTCCCAAACGTCTGCGAGTCGCCCTGAGGTCAGTAACTGCAGGGATTTACACCAAGAGACACAAGGAAATTTCGCACCACTTTCCATGAACCTCTCTCATTTGTTTAGCATTCTGTTAGCAATAGAAACTCATCAGCACAGAGCTTTTGGGGAAGGTGGAAGGAAATAACACTCTTCTGCTTTCTTGCCATGAGAGCTCTTCACACCAACAAGGGCATAGGAACCACTGGAAGGACAAGAAAGCCCCTTTAAAAAAAAAAGAAAACAAAAACTATGCAAAAAATAACCAGGAGTGATTTAATCTAGACAGCTGCCAAGCGACCTTCAAACACCACCAAGACTTTGTTCCAAAACATTACTTCTCAGCCATTTTGAGAAATAATTTTGTGTTATTGCTAGAAAAGCATCAAAGTGCAAAAGCAAAACAGATGTCCAACGCAGCTATACTCCGTATGCTAATTCTTTACACTAAACACGCACAGAAGTGTTAACAAGCACATTATAGAACATTAAAAACTTTGGCACATGGAAAAGCTTTATAATAAGAGCTGCAAAGTTGCGAGTTTACTTTAAAAGGGTTATTTTTGCTTGGTAGGTTCATTTAAGGACAATTAATTATACTTTCTTATTTTTGCAGGCTCTGGCCTTGGCAGTCTCCAGGGTTATCCCTGTGCCAACAGAGACAGCGTGTTTGTTTATTTCCAAGCTTTCCACTTCTCTGATTATTGCTACGATGCGCTGATATCTGTTAGCACATACACCATCGCTCCCATTTTTTAATCATAAAAATCTATTTTTACTGTTTGTCTAGGAGACCTTTTTGCTAACAAAAATAATTTATTCAGGGAGCTGGAGCAGTGTTTTGACCACCATTTTCATAGTAGAAATCTCTTCTAAAAGTACACCTAAGCCTCCCTACAATATTTATTGAAACCTATTATTTTGTACTAGATTATACAGTGGTGGGGTTTTTTCCCCAATTCATGCTGCAATTGTTTGAATCTTAAGAACTGTAAGGGAACTGCTTGCTTTAGAACAGCTGTTTTCCTCCAAATCGATTTTCAGATCACATTTGCAGAAACTTTTCCACAGATCCTAGATTTAATGAAAGCCAGTGGGTTGGGGTTTTTTTCCACATACACACACACCCCTGCCCCAAGAAATTAAATAACAGGTCCAATTCAACTAGGCGGCATCCAAACCATCAGCAGCAGCAGCCCTGGCAATAACTATATGCACACATATGTTTGCATGCAGGAGTAACGTGATAGAACAGTCTGGATCGGTGGCCAGCAAGCCAGCCCTCCCGGCCTCTTTAGGGTGCCTCCGAGAGATCCACTTGCCATAAAGGCAATGAGTCAGTGCTGGCAAGGAATGGCCAGACCACAGGAGCAGGGAGCTGGAAGCCACCAATCTGAAAATCAAATTTATCAGCAGGTTACGTCCTGTTGAGCCAGAGCCAATGGTGCAACAAGAAGAGGTCCACCTCAAACCAACATTGAAGTTGAAAAACAAATTTTTTTTGAAGCAAAGATGAGCAGTTTGCTTTAGCTTGCTGATAGACATGACTTCTTGACTTCTAATGCTGTTTGGCTGCTGCACACAACTGTGTGTCACATCTGGGCTGCCTGGCACAGGCTGCGAACCAGCCCCAGCAATGCACTAAGGCACCCAGCCATAGCTGCCATCCTGATGAGCTACTCTGGTACAGACAGAGATGGAGGGCGGGGTTTTTCAGAAGGCAAATATATCAAAGTCTTTCCCTTTTGCATGCTTATTCTTTTTCATTACTGAAAAAAAGCAGTGTGCAACTGTAGTACACAGGAACAGATCTCTGAAATATCAGTTGAGCTAGAGTAACAGGCGGGAAAACTGCTTCTACCAAGTTTTAGGCTCTTAAAATATTAGTGACCAGCAAATTTAACATAGAAATCTCACATGCTTTTCTAAGCAAACCTAGAACGGGCTGCTAGTAAAACTGAAATACTCATACCCATCTGGTTTGTGAAGAGAGATGCTCAGCCACTGAGAAAGCATCACTGTAGAATTAAGGACAGACAGTAACAACAAGGCACTGCTGCCCATGTTTTGGCCTAAGGACCAAAATCTGCAGCAACAAGCTACCTAGCAATAGCTTTCACTGACAGTTAACTTACAGGATGGGAGATGGAGACGCTGGCAGTGCCAGCCATCCTCCCAGCCTGCAAGCATCAGGAGCAGCAGCCAATTTCCAAGCTTTATTTCATGTCTGCTTCCTCGCTGTTTCTAGCCTGTCGAGCTCCTCTTACCTTTCATGTTTCTTTTCATATTTGCTTCTTTCCTCTTCCTACTCCTATCATCTCGTCATACTTGCCTTTCCCATCCCCTTCTCCATAACTAACCCCTCCCACCCAAACACGCCAGCATCTTGTCAGCTGCCACCCTTGCTGCTTGGCTGTGACACCGCTCCCGTTTCTTCTGTTGTTTCTCTCTTGTACAACTGCAAGATGAAAATGTTCTTCAGGGTACGAAAATGAGTCATTTGTGCCTCTGAAGCGCTTAACACAGTTGGCTCTTCAGATGTTTCAAAGTTACTATACAATAAAGCAATCACATTAGGTTTGATAAATAAAGAGGAAAAAAGGGACTCTCTATTAAAGATGCTCACTAGGAGAGAGGACCTGATACCGTTACAAACTGACAATTGCCTATTAAGTCCAGAACGAGAAGGGAGGTAACAAGCTCTTCTGCTCAGCCAGCTTACAAACACACGCAAGCTAAAGCCGAGAGCAAGCAGGTCCCCTGCTAGAACACAAGTGCAGGTACACACACCTCTTGCAAACAGGTAGGCTTGCATGGAAAACACTAGATACAGCTCGTGAATGCTTATATTGGGGCCTTTCAGTTCTTCGGAACAAAGACAGAGAACAAGGTAGTAAAAATTCTTGACGCCAACCCAATACAGCCAAGTATGGAGTTATGTATACACAGCCTTTTGGGCTTAGTTTTGTGGGTTTGGGGTTGTGTTCAGGGCTTGTTTGTTTTATATACCTCTTTCAGCCACACACCTCAAAAAATATCAAGACATGAAATATTTCCCTGAGAACAGATTGTGGTGGAAATACATTACACTTTACAGTGTCATCAACAACTGTTTCTATTAGAGCACTGAATTCACACCTAGAAATGCAGAACGAAATTTGGACTGCCAGCAGATAAATGGGTACACACTGACAGAAAATACCTATTCTGGAGAAATGAACCATCAAGCAGCAGCTTCCCATCTTGCTGACAGAAGTGTTCTTCTGCTTATCCAGCAAATACTGCTGCAATTCCAGTAAGTGTATTTCTAAAGGAAGAAAGACCCATCCATATAGCAGTCAAAATGCTTTAATTCCCTTCTTCCTCAGCCACTTCATCTTCACACCCCACCAGGTGGTCACAACCACACATGCTTTCTGCCAAGTAATAGTCCTACAAATCTTCATTATCTTCTTAAATAAACAAAACCACATGGCACCAATACCACCCTCAACCCCGTTCCTTTTCACTTAAAAAAGGAACCTAAAAGCACACTGCACATAATTGTTGTATTTGCCTGTTGAGGCGTTTCCCCCCTGCCTCCACTGTTACTGAGGGGCTGACCTTTGAGTAGATATTAAGGGAATGCACGCAGATTAAGGCTGTTCCAGTAACAGCAACAAATTCAGCAGTACTGAGGTCAAAAGCACAACACTTCAAGAACATCATCCCCCAGTACAGCTTGAAGCCCTACTCCTGCTCAAGCAGATAATGATATTTCTTTCCATTCAAAGAGAGAAGGATTGATCCCCAACATGGAAATGGATAAACCCTGGATTAAGTTGTAATACTCTTGATATTGTTGTTCTTCACAACATTGCAGAGGACAAGTAGTGAAACAGTCCTCCTTTGCTCAACGTACAGCTCAATTAGCAGCCAAGAGCTGCTTCCCAGTGATTTAACATAGTCACTACCCAGGAACAAAGCTGAGACTGATACGGATGTAAGTGGAAAAAAAAAAAAAAAACCAACGTGGTAATACCCATTTCCTCTGTTAGGTCAAATCTGAAGACATTTCAGCTAAAAAGCTATGAGATATGGGATACTTTGAGTGTTTCCAGTACAAAGGAAACAGCATAGCTGAGTAAAGAGGTTTGCATAACTGTAGGTTGCTCGGGCTGCAGCACTGATCTGTGCCCACACAACATCAGCTGTCAAACGCCACAGCCTTTCTGCAAGATGAACGCAAAATATCAAGCAACAAGAGCCAGGTCCCATCCTTCCAAAATTCATAAGCACCTCAAATCATTCTTTAACTACATGAACTGCACCACTTCAAACCACAGCAAAACTCACCAGGTCAGCTCGAATCCCCAAGCCTGCAGTCCCAGAGATTTAGCTGGAGAAAAGAAGAAGAAATCAAGCAGCTGGCCTGGATTGATTTACAAGCACCAGTTAAAAGAAAACAAGAAAGCCAGAGGAGACCAAGCACTAAGTAGGTTCACTCTTCCTGAGGTTTCTTGTCTCTTTACCATGCCTTGGTTCACAGGTGGATATGCCTGCATTCCCCAGAATCCCATCACCTTTAACTGTGGCATTAAACAACATTTACAGTCTTCTTTGGAGAAAGGTCCTTGTTTGTCCTTAACTGACTTATCAGCATTTTCTTCCGGAACATGCAATGCCCTGCCACCCGGCTTGCAAACCACCTGTCGTCTCTGAACTGGGGTATGATAGATGAGATAAATATATCTGATATTAGAAAAAACAAGTGGGTCCAATTAAGTGATGTATAGTCCGATTAAGACATACAGTAATCATCGTCTGTACCGTGAAGATACATGATCTTTACGAGCTTGCAATAACAAACACTAGAAGCAATTGCTCGTTAGCTAATTACAAGTGTACAGTAAGACAGGGCCAGGCTGTAAGAAGCCCTTACCGATGCCATCAACAATATTCACCTTTATTGTGTGTCTGCTTTGGGGTGTGTAGAATTGCTCTTTTCCTCTGGGTTTGCCTGGAAAGAGCAGGGTGGTGGGAGGCAAGCAGCATTGGAAAGAGGCAACAGGTCATGAGATAGGTAAGGATTTCCCAAAAAAAGCAGTATCATCTAAATGCAATGATACCTAAGTAGCACTAGCTAGCACAAACTTGGAGAGCACCATCAGAAAAAAAAAAAAATAGAGAACTAGGAAACATGAGTGGTACCAGAAAAAGTGACCGTCGGCTTAAATGAGCCAAATAATACTGCTCCATAAAATGTTCAAGAAATACCATAAAGGCTGAGTATACCATATTCTTCTCAGGAATGAGAACACAGAGCCAAGAAATGTCAACCCACCAGCCGTTCTTTGTGGCAGTGGAGCCCTCCGGTACCAAGGCAGTGGGAGGCACAGGAGGTTTCTTGCATCACAGCGGGAAATCTGGAGTACAGCTTGGGTCAGTTTGTAACAACAGGTGACCTCTATATGCTGCCACTGTTCAAAATATCTGCAAGGAAAGCCTCATCAATGAATGCACCTACAAGCATGTTTTCGAAGCTTCTTTGCAGATTTTATCTATGCATTACAAGACACTGAGGAAACAGACTGAAGCAGTTTCCATAAAAAATTAAGAAATCTCTCTCTAAAGGACATATGCTTTATATAGCAATACACACACGCACCCCTGCTGCTCATCACCCAAACATCATAAGAGTTTTTATGAATGTTAACTAGGCTTCAGTATTTCTATAGCAAAATGGATAAGCATTACTGCTCTTATTGCTTACATTAGTGAGCAAACCCATACATACCTCTATCAGATTTTGGTAGGTGGCTTTCCAATGACATTGCCTTTTTTTTTTTAATTAGGGCCACATTAATTCAGTCTCAGATTTGCTCATTGCCAAAATATTTAAGCTCCAGTGCTAACACTGCACATCTCTCCATTCTACATTCAGCACTTTCCATTCAAGAAAAGAACAATACCTGCCAATACACATTTGTTTACCTCATTTATAAAATTACAATGAAAATTACCAGAAGCTTAAAACAACTATTATGATAAATAACAAGCTTTAAAAACCCTATACACATACAAAGAGATAATCAGACACTGATCCTTCTACGCTGAATCTTAGTCAAAAGAAGGATTGTCAGTGCAATGTTGAACAGATCAATTTATTTCCCTTTCTTCTCTCCACTTAACTGGGTTTTATATACAAAAGTAATTGTTCCTATAAGAAACAACCCTTGTCCATATCTTTCGAGGCTCAAAGCCTCAGACCTACATCTTTACCAGTATTCAGGTTTCCATGGCAACAGATGACAGTGCCTTCTAAAAAAAAAACATAATATTCTACAGTAAGTGTCCCAAATCATTCCCATAATATTAATGAAAACTAGAGCACGTGGGCTGCACATAAAGTGTAACAGACTAAAACAGTACAATTAAACAAGAAAAGCAGAGCTAAGGGACTTTTCAGAAGGCTGGATGGTAAAGAAGGGCTCCGCATTTGTAAAAGAGAAGGATTATCACTCAGATTCACAAATGCCTTTATACAGAGTGACCTTTCGTCGCCACAGTTGCCCCAGGCGGTTTCACAACATCACCTTCTTAATATTAATTGTTTATGTATTAGAAAACAAGCCAGCTAAGAATGAAAAATAAAGTTGAATTGTAGAGCTAACAGCTCCCCAGAGGGAGTGAAAAGTGATTATTGAGTTAAATGGCTGCATTGTTAACAATTGCCACACAGAGTAGCTTGCTCAAAGATCCGTTTTTCATTGCCAATTTACTGACAGCAAAATCTGTGAGTAAATGAACTCCTACTAAATTAATTAATCTTCCCCAAAAAATTCCTTGCCGTTTCCTTCCTTGCCCCCACCCCCTTTCATCTTCCTTCTTCCCTGGACAAACCATGAGTAATAAACTATCAGTTGCCTTAACTTTTATGATGTAGAAGCACTCTTTGAAAGCAGGCAGCTAGACATCGAAACATTTGGGAGCTCTGCCATAGCAAAACAAGGAGCACTACAGGGAAAAAATTAAAGCAAACACTGACATCAGAAGAAAAACAAGTGTCAAGGTAATCCAGTGTTCAGGTGAGCAGTCCTAATGTAAACCCACTGTCCTACTTTCCCCCCTAAATGCTTTTTCACAGCTGCAAATGACTTTAATCTCTTTATTCTCCACTCAGTTCTGCTAAAAATGCACACGAAACAGACCATAGCAAAGTGCACAGCAACTGCAAGAATACTCCACATATTTGGTGGGATAAAAGTAGAACACATGCTTTAAAAGAAACAAAACTTCCCCATAAGCAAAGTTCCTTAGTTTCTGAAGTCCTGAAAGAACTGGCAATTACTAGAATTACTTGGTGTTACTTCCACCTCTTCTATGGGAAAGTAGAGGAATTAAATTACTAGCTGACCCTAAAGCTAACAAAAAAAGTTTAGAACCTCAAAAGCATACCTCCAGTCATAAATAAATACGGAGACTGCAGGCAACTGAAAGTAATTGCTGGGGAGAAGTGTTATAAATAGAGCAATACAGAAATTACATAAAGAAATAAGCGTTAACCAGCTCCCTCAATATGAAACTACGTATTCCAGGAAGAAGCCATCAGCATTCTGCTGTCGCTTTGTAGTATTCTTAATTTTATATGTTGTGGATTATGTGAAGAAACAGCAGCAGCTGTGCAAGTTGGGTGGGAATTGAAGACCGTTTCGTCTTGACATGTGTCTTTCCTACTCCTGAGCCCAGCTATCATATATAAGAAAATAAATAAAATAAAAACGCAGCCAACTTCTTGCACAGTAATTTTTTTGGGGATGTTTAACAAAAGCCTGCTGAATAAACGCGTTAGGCTTGGAAAAATAATCGAATCAGAAAAAGCCAGGAGGTATTTGCATCCTAATAGTTATGGAGACAGCACCACCTGATGGAAGATGCGAAAACGCACCGATGGCACGAACTGGAGGCTCCCCAAACTTCCCTGACATTTTAGAGACAAAGTGCACCTGAAAAAAACTTTGCTTTTTCCCATAAAAATGTCAGCTACATGGACATAGTCCAGCCCACTACACTTCACGCCAGATACACAGTCTAAGGGGAGAAAGCTTTCTTTTAACTTCCGTAACAGAAGCAGCTCAGAAAACATTTTGTATTAAAATCAACTCCTCTTGCTTTGACTGGGAAGAAGCGTACTAAAATAGGAGGTGAAAGGTGATGCTAATTATTAGAAAACCTCATGGTCACTATTCCCACCAAACTGATGATTAAAACAAAGCATTTCGTGGCTTTCTGAAAAGAAAAAAAAGACCCACACATCTGGCTAATCCCTAAATCTGCACATGTGTAGCTCAAATTATATTGTTATTTCCCTCAAATACCAAGTGTTTTCTGCCCCCTTCGAAGTTTGCCATTTTCACAGAACATTCTTCTTTCTAAGCATCTGGCTAAAATGATTCATCCAAAGCAGAGATCTCAACTGATACATACGACAAGTGTCCAGAACACAAAAACACTGTTGGAAGAGAGAGAAAAAGAAAACAAAAAAAATTAAAAAAATTAGCTCCACATATTTCTTACTCAATGAAGAAGCTATTTAACTAGGTTAGATTTCCCAGCCTTTCTAATAAATCTGCGGATCTGTGCAGTTGCCTAGCAATGTAAACAAGATACCACGGTGGTGTCAAACCGTGCGGGATTGATGACAACATCTACTTGAGGGAGCTGACCGGGCGCTGCCGTGCCCGCCTGGCCCTTCGCACCCAAACTTCTTGCCGAGCATCCTGCCCTGGGCAGCTGAAGGTCCAGGCAGCGCCCACACCGCTCCGCATCGCCCGCACCCTGCGCTACGCCCGCTTCCAGGAGGCGAGAGACAAAGTCCTTCAGGGTCTCGGTCTTAACTAGGAAAGATCTTCCACTGTTCGGGATGAACTAAACTTAGGCGTGTTGGAGGTATGAAACTAAGTGCCAAGCACTGGGATTCATCCCTACAGTAAGCAATGCTGCGTAGGGAATTTTTACTTGTCTTAAACATACAGATAGGGGGAAAAAATGATTTTACAAATCCACCAACTTAGAAGCTAGCTACACAAAGTCAGGCGAGAAGAAAGTTACAAATGTTTATTTTTTTTAATATAAAGAAAAACTGCCCTGAGACAATTAGTGTCATATTATGAGATCCAAGAGAAAAATAGGACCACACGTATCTTTGGTTTACCTACGAAATAGCACAAGAGGAGAAAGCTTTCTCCTAGCTCTACAGGCACCTGTCATCTTCAAGTAATTCAAACTATGCCTGAAGGAACTTGTAGGAGGGGGGGAATAGCTGGCTGCTATTACTGTCCACATGCCAGGGAGCGAAGTATTCCTTAACATCTGAGCGACAGAGAGAGTGACAACTGGGAAGGAGCCAGTCCGAGGAGCTGAGCCCCCCCCGAGAAAGTTACTGGAGCTGCGAGATCCGAGGGGAGGCAGAGCCCCCCTGAACTTGGCAGCCCAAGCCCAGAGCCCCTCGCCCGGCCGGGGGCGGCGGCTCCTCCCGAGCCAGCTCCTGCCCTGCGCCCGGAGAGGCTCCCGCTACAGAAAGGGCTCAAATGTCGTGAATCCAAGAATAAAGGCGATGCCTTCATCTCCTACCACACGTAACTTTCCGCGGAGCGAGCCCCCCCGGGCCCGAAAGGGGGCTGCGGGCAGGGGGCTGCGGGGCCCCGGCGAAGCCTCCCCCAGCCCAGCGCGGGCACCCCGGCTCGGCCCCGCGCACACCTCGCCTTAAAAAACCGACTTTTCTTAAAACTGCTCCTTCCCCGCCGAGCAGCCGCCTTCCCGGGGACGTCTCCATCCCTGCCCGCTCCCGGGTTGCGCACGGGGAGCGAGGCCGAGGGGCCGGCGGAGGGGGTCGGGGGGGGCTGCCTGCCCCGGGGCTC
>JAVJGI010000002.1:2881966-2929164 GCA_035590275.1 Ibycter americanus | reverse complement strand
AGCTGAACATTCTAGTTCAATACTCAACATTTTGGTAGCTGCAGTAATTGCTTTCTGCTGGAGCCAGAAATAAACCTGTTAAGTCTGCAGTAAAAGCAATGCCTTAACAAGTGAAATTGTAAAAGCACAACTTCCGAAATCTATATAATCAGAGAAATCTCACTTGGGAACATTTTGCTAACTAGTTGTAATACATGTACAAGTGGCTTCTAGTTAAGAAGCGTTTCACCAAGCTCTTGCTGCTTCAGCCAGCAGAAATGGATTTCCACTTTTTTAGGCCTCTTAACAGACCTGCCACTGGGAAAAGGAAAAAAAGTAAAATAAAATGGAGGTTATATAGTCCAACACTTTCACTGACACGACACTCCCCCATTACATTATCTCAAAGCCTTCCCAAAGTACTAGTTAATAATATTCAAACTTTCCCTTACATGACAAGGGAACTATTTTTAGCATTAAGGCTAGGCAAGCCAAAGATTACATTTCACTGTCCGTGTCATACAGTAACAGCAACTAAACGGCTCATAGAAGGCACAAATCTTCAGTTCCACTTCCCCCTGCAGATAAACAGACACGATTTCCTCTGAACTTGAGGGCATGAACCACAACACAAAGTTTATAAAAATCCAGTTCACTCAGTAATAACATCAGATTAAGTACTCCCAACGATCACAAACTGGTACAACTTTAGTCCTCTGCAATATCTAATATCTCTTCCCCCAAAATAAATATACCCCTGAAAACGAGAGGCACATAACATCAAGCCTTGAGCACGATCCAGTTCCATCTTACACGTTTTGTGCTCAGTGTGGTTAAGTGATACACAACTGGCTGTTCAACACCAAAAAGCAACAGTTTGCAAGAGCAGATTGCTACAATTCTTAAAGTGATACCGGTCAGTTTCTCATTAAAAAAAAAAAATCAACAGCACTTAAGCATATATTAGTGACATTTAGAAAAAAGAAATTAGGCTGGGACTTTAGAGAGACTCAAAGGTAGCATTAAGCTTCCAATAAATCCCAGGAAAGTTGAAAAAATTCCCCTTAGGTGACACTAAAAAAGAAGTTTCTTAAAAGTTGATTTGCTCTAAAACAATTTTAAGCACTATCCAACATCAGACTTCAGTGGCTAAATAACACTTGTCTATCACATTTAACTCCATCCCAGCCGAAACCAGGACACACATACAATAGGTTAATTGCACACAGCATTACACCGATGCCCAGTTGCCATCTTTCATTCCCAGCTGATTTATCATTATCACCTCTGATACGGTTAACGAGGAGCCAACATTCCTCTTGGCAAGAAATGGGAAACTGGAAAAATAAAAATCCATCCTGCTTCAGCAAAAGATTGAAGATATCCGTTTCAAAATAAATTTTAAAAATTTACAAATTAATAGAGGTCAGTCAATATACACGAGAGACTAAGATGTAGAATAACTGATAGCAGAGTCAAAAAACACTAGGGAAAATCCATGGCAGAAGGGCTAAGCATGATAAAGAGGAGTAGTTTTAAAGCGTAATGAGATTTTTTATCATTGGCATAGGCCCATTACTGCATAAAAAGGGTAAAGTTATTAATAATGACACAGAAGTTCAGTAAATATTTCTGGTTTACATTTTGAAAGAAATAGGAAGATATGCTTGTATCACTTGAGCAAGATGAAGTACTTCATAGTGCAGCTGCAATCAAGAGCAACTCAGAAAGAGCAACAACAGGAACTCACGGAAAGCACCCTGGCACACGTTCGACATGCTGGTACTAATTTTAATACATCTCTGAAAACAAATAACATCATACCAATATCCAAGTAAGGCAAGTGAAATGACTCAGCTTTACAAAAACTGGTTAGCTCCGGGCTAAGTCTTGGGTAAAAAGGAAAAAGGGGCCCAGCTACTCAACTGAGGAAGAACTACGGGACAGGAATTTGTAGGCAGTTGGCTTGATTCCCCATTTGTAAAGTTGACCTTGACAGATGTGAGATATTTCAAGCATTTCAAGGTCTTTGATTTAATGATGCACGTCCTTCCCTAATACTGATTCTCTAATTGATACTATAAGGAAAATGTAACAGAGTAAGTAGTAGAAAGTTGATCGCTCCACAGCAGCGCTTGTCATCCAGGAGCTGTAATCAGACAGTTTTGTCCTGAGTTCTCCAGAGAGGGACAATAAGTACATCAGATAGTATCGTGTTTATCAATAATCTGGGGTAAACAAACACATTGGCTACAAGTGTTTGGATTGCTGGTAAATGGTCAGGAAGGCCAGTCATGTCCAGCAGTCTGGAGGGCTTCAACAGGCACACATCCACTCCCGCGACAAGTATGTCAGCACAACTTCATGCTAAGTGCCATTTCTAGCAAGGGTGAGTACTTGTGGAATGGGAGATCTGGGTTAGGAAGGAAGTCAAGAGGCATTAATAGGTCACACTGGTCAGTAACGAAACCAGTAATAACACACTAATTACCCAAGAAATTTTCAAGCGGTAAGGCTTTCCAGGATGTATGAAACACAGGAGCAGCAGTTACTCCTACCACTGCATATGGCAGAGCAAAGACTGTTACTGGAATGGCTAAAACTCATGTTCACATTCAGAGAGGATGCGGGGCGGGGGGGTGGTGCGGAATCAAGATGCTATGGAAAACATCAGAATATTTCTTTTAAGGCCAGAGGAGAAAGCATCTCACAACAGATAGTAAAAGAGAGATCAATCTGTGTTATTTTATCAAAAAGATTGAAAGGGACTTGATTACAGGTGTGTCCTTGGGGATAAGATACCAGCTACTAAAGAGCTTCTTAATGTAACAAGAGAACAACATAACAAGAAGCAATGTCTGCAAGGCCAAATCAGACAAGTTTAAGAACTTGGCATTTTTTTCACCTGCCCAAGCACCATGGTGAAAAAAAAAAAAAACAACACAACATATCACAAAGCCCCAGCAACATTATTTCCAATCCCCTCCACCCTTAATAAAAAAATTACACCTTGTGAAGCAGTGTGAAACGGTCATTAGGGATGTAGAATTGAGTAGCTGAAGACCAAACTGGCATCTTAACTCTTACAATATGGCACATTGCTAACTTTAGAGAGATACCCGTTTCTGTTTCAATCTTAGGTCTACTGAAACTCTGCCACTAAAGTGACAGCATGGTATCACTTTGATGAACAAAGCTGGTTTTCAAGACAAGCTTTTCTATTAAGAAGCTAAAATTATATACAGAATAATTCACAATGATCCTGTTATTCTATTCTCTGCCTGCAGTTTGTAAACACACGCTACTTTGTCTTACTTTGCCCAGCATGCAGTGCTTTTTAGGAAGCAAAACAAAAAGGAGCCTATGACATATCTCGACACCTTCATGAAGATGTATTTTATACACTTAATACCAACCCAGTGGGAAGACTCAATACAAACTACAAATAATCAAGAGCAATCACAACATAAAAGCTCACTCCTCAACTTCAAAGTTCACCTACGCTCGCCACAAAGCGCCTGCGGAGCTCTGCTTTCCATGGCCCATCTGCCCCCAAAGCCCCACTCAAGTCAGCCTTCTGTGAGCTGAGGATCTGTCCTAGACACTTCAACCAAGCACATAGACCAGACTTTTAGCTTATTTATGTACATGGACTATTCCAAGCAGGTCTTTATTTTACACAGTATTTTGATTCTTTCATAGCATCTTTCATCTGAAAGGGTCAAGGTAAACTGCAAGCACTGATGCAACACAGAGACACCCATTCACGTACCTTCATTCTCCAGTCTCCCCTCTCTATCCAAAACAGGGCTGAGGAAGACTACTGCAATTTTGTGAACACATTTCAGTAGACTACAAGGTACTCTCACCAGAATTTATTTTTGGTCAATCATTCCTTCCTTTCTTTCAAGCTTTCAACTGTGATGTTGCACAAGCTGAACTCTAGGCATAAGCAAATCATTAATATCGGGGCAAGATCCTACAGTTCGCATTGCTGGAGAAATAGTTTATAGCATAGCAGTGCTGACCTGCAAGACTTTTCTAATTCCTAAAGGCACTAACCACAGAGTAAACACACCTAAGCCTGTACCTGTAGAAGCACATGCTTTCACTGGAGCTGGAATCCACCAGTGATGAACAGAATCTTATAGGGTATCACATACAGGGATTTCCAGCTGGCGGTTTGTAGAGCTCTCTAGATCCAAAGTGTATTTCTAATGCATGTCTAAAGCATAACTTAAGGTGCCTGTTATCACAGGCACTGCTACTACAAGAGTTTCCAGAATATACAAGTCAAAATAAATGGCAAATTAGTGACAAATAGATGAGAATTCTCCCTGGGGCAGCTCAGCCACTTAGAGACTTGAACACAATATACTTAAGTGGGTAGTAAAGAAAAATTTTTTAAAAAAAGTATTTCTGAACTCTTTAGTCCCCCTTAAAAATTCACTATTCAATAGCTACTCACCTTACCTCCCACACCTCACCAGGGGTACAAGAAGTTCTGCTTGCCATTACCCATTTAAGCCACTCAAATTAAGACTTGACTTAGAATCTAGGAGCAAACCTACACCTAGTTCAGTACATGATTGATCCCAGTTCCTCTGAAAGTTTGCATTTCAGACACACTTACTACTCCCAGCACGCAGAGAAAAACATCTCTTTGAACAAAAGCACTAACTTCAAACTTTCTTGTACCCACAGCTGTACTTGTGGTAAACAAGAGGGATGCTTCTTTAAAACATCTTATCTTATGCTGAAACTTGAAAGATTGTTTTGAAAGACGCTTTGTAGGCTATTGGATTAGATAAGGATGCAATGGACAATTACTCTTCAATAAACCACAGGCACCCTAACTTTTGCTGACTTCCTGAACTTCCACTGGAGATGAAGCTAACGTGGTACACTCTACAATGATGGATTCACACAGTCCTTCCGATGAGGGCAAACAAGGACCTTCCAAGATAGTCATTCTTGGATCAAGTAGTTCCTTCTGGAAACCCAGTAATGGGCACTACACACAAGGATTTTCTTCTGCCAGGTCACCCCTACACTAATAAAGAAACAGTCAGCAGTATGAGACATGCGCCTTTCATGCACCTTGAAAGCGTGCAGCAGAAAAATGGCGATGCTGGAATGAATCCAAGGAGCAAGGAGACAAACCTGTGGAATGCAGATGAGATCCTGTGGGTGCCCAGCAGAACAGCTCTGTAGAATCAGCCAATGAATTAGATTGCTGCTGTATCTTTTATTAGTTTCTTCTCTATATAAAAAGCAGCAAGATAAGTCACCAGTTAAACTCGTAGAGCTTATAAAAGCAAAAGTAGATTGAAATATAAATTATAAGGACAATGAAAATATATAGTGCATGCTATGGAACCATCCTGCATCCTTAAGGGGAAAAAAAAAAAAACCCACTAAATAAGCATCAAGAACACCGAAGAGCTAGAACTCAATACGATCCATAAACAGCCATTAAGCTAGTTGTGCTTACAGTCTGTGAAGAAAGCAGTTAAAGTTTCCAGGCTCTTCTCCAACACAAACAACACTGCCCTGTAGACTGTTTTTGCCCGAAAACATCTATAACCTCTTTCCTTACCAGCAAAGGTAACATAGAGGAAAATGGTCAGTTAATTTATTATTTAAAGGAGACACTGAATTACTTGAAACAGATTAACCTTTTAAAAATCCTCATGCTTATTTGGTTTTAGGGAAATTAAGTTTGATTTGAGAAAAAAAACAACCCCCTCATTAGAAAGTGTTGATATTTTAAGACATTAGATTTAGTAATGCAAGAAAATTAAAAGGAAAAACCAAAGGCTGCCTTAAAGCAACAAAGAAGGAGAGCATGCAGCAGGCTGTCACTTATACTTTCAAGTCCCTTTTATCCAAGGCGCACACACGAGCACAGCCAAGCAGCCCTTTGCTGTGCAATATGAATGGAGGCATCCCCCGCACATTTGAAGGACACGCATACACAGGCAGCAACTGCAGGATGGCTAGTCTACTTAATACTATACAATTTAATTATTTAACTAATGAAGTTGATACATCACGTGATACACGGAAACTGTGACCCAATTCAGATACATAGCTATACTGGCAGATACTCAGTGTGCATATGAATATACATTAAAGACACAGAACAAAGAAATTTGTAGCCAGTTCCCTGATATGCAAGATATTATGTCCACAACACTGTTGGTTCCTACGTACCAATAGGGAATACAGCTACAAGAACTATGCAAGCTGTCCATCAGTGCCATGGCTTCAGGCTAAATTACACTTGCGATATTAAAGCACTAAAGGAGTACTTACATCTTCTGCTTTAATTTTTGCCTTGCCTGACTTCAGAAGATGCAAAGGAGAATAATCCAGCAGCACAGTACAGCCTGCATTAGTCAGGGTCTGGGCAATTAGCATCCTTAATAAAAACTGCTTGAGGATAAGGTATATTTGGAGGCAAAAAAATTTTAAATTATCTAATTTTGATATGCTCAGGATTCAAAGTAAAGCTTCCTGCTGTCTTCAAAGCATCGCTGAATGTCAGTAAGAGCAGAAAAGTATCACTACGTCTCTTGTTACAACGTTCATTTATTACCATCTACTCACTCATAAATGTCAATGTTATTTCACCCTCCCATTCCTCCTCCTCCTCCCATTTACCCTCCCCCACCAAAAAAAAAAAACATGGCCTTGCCTAATTATTAATCTGGTTGTATGATTTTTCTACTGCTGGAGACTTAAGTAAGGCAGTCCTGTGCAGTCCCGCAGTGCAATGGAAAAGTGCATGCTAGTATGTATGCATATATTATATAAAACAGAGCATGTGTAATAAAGAAGTCTTTATGCGCATTAGGTTTATTCTATTACGATATAAAAGCAAAAAATTGCATTGTATTTCTAACAGATAGCACCACTTACACCTGGTAATGTAAATCACACTACCATGGAATGACATTACAGAACTGCACAGGGTCTCTTGCTTTACACAACTGTCAATAGTTACAATGCCGGGAGTCCAGCAGCAGATGAGCGTGTAATGTATTCTGAGCTACAGGGCTTGGAAAATTTACTGAATCTATTCCAGCTATTGAATTGTCATAAAGAGCTCTGTCAGACTGATGAGATCCATCAGATCAGCCTGATCTAGCAAATTCATACATTATCCTTCCCTTTTCTTCTTTCTGCTAGCAAAGGAACATTACTTGGGATGGAGACCATACACGTGCACAGATGGGCACACTTACTCCTGAACTCCTCTCTCTGTCCTCCAACCCTACCCAGCACCACAGGATCAAAAGCAAACAGTAGAAGTAAAGCAATAGAAATTAGAGCACATTCCAGTGAGGCATCCCCAAATGCTGGCCTTGAACAAGAATCTTGCTTTCTAGGAAGGGCAGAAAGGAATGAGCATTATGATAGACCCCAACAGGGCCAAGATCACGCCTTACTCATTTCTCCCTCCTTCTGATGTTTGGCCAGGTTCATTACGAAGGAGAGACCTGTTGATTAGCAATGTTATTTGGAACTATGGTAAATAACACTAAGACAGACCATTTTTAAGGGCACAAAAAGTCAAGTAACTTACCCATTGGCAAAGGAAAATCAACTAATGAGTTTAAGAGAATGTAAAAGCCTACAGGTTCTGGCTCATAACCCCTGTGAATACCACAGTACCATACACACACCCTTAACACAATGAAGCAGCACCTTCTCTCATGCAAGGGCCCCACTGAAGGGTTAAGGGCTCCTCTGTCCCAAGTACCACTTCCTTCCCCAAAACACTGTCAAGTTGGAACAACTCAATGAAAAGCAAACTCGGGGACTGAGTGGAGGGGGAAGATCACAGCAGGATGATAAGGGTGTTTGCCCAGCTTATCTTCCTCATGTATCAGAAAACTGTGCTGATAAAGTAGCAGATCTATTTCAGCACCCAAACAGTTCTTTAGCAGAAAAACATGCCTGCAAAATAATTTATATATGCAAGTATCTGCATCTGCCATTTGCAAACAAGCAAGACTTGTTTTTCCATGCAAACAACTGTGTATTTTTTGTGCATACACAAAAACTATGACTTACCTGGGTTGTGGGTGTCCATAAACCCCAAGTCTTGCTCCACTGTATACAACCAGTTTTTGAGATACAGAGACAGAAGACATCGGCATGTTGCTCAGACCTCTGGGAGGTAGCATCTATGCACATGTTCAGTTTGGCTCTAGGGATTTCCCACAGAGCAGAAATCCCAAGCAAGGAAAGTTTTTAAACAAACAGTTTCAATAATTGCATACACGGCAAGAGAAGATAAGAAAGGAGCATGAAAGCTGACTGCATTTATCTGAAAGGATGAAACAGTTTGAAATGTTTCCAATTATGGAAGTTCTACTTTAAGAACTTTGTAATTTCAATTTTTCTTGTTCACTTTGTGGTGCTCTACAGTTCTGTGAATTCTTATCTCTTCAGCCCAATGCCACCAGCTACAGGTCTGGAACATAGCCCAGTTCCTATTTCAGTCATAACAGAAAAGGGGGAAAAAATAAAAAAAATGTCTCAAGTCATAGCAAAGGTAAGCACTGCCACTTCCACCCCTGAAGGCTCTGCAGGATCTTCTGGTTCACTAAGCAAATGTGAATCTGAGGGGCATCTCCTAGCGCAGCTGCCACTTCTTTCTCCATCACCACTGCTGTTTAATTTGTCTGAGGAACCCCAGCTGAGGAACAGGATAGTAGCACAGCAAGTTTCTGGCTGCCAACTAGAGAAAAACAGCTCTGCAGCTGACAAAAGCCCAGGGTCCGTCTCTTGTTCCTCCAGAATAATCCATTTCTGGCTGGCTGACAAAAGCAAGCAAGAATCTCCCATCACAAAAGCACATCCCTTCACAGCATGTTGGTGGTAACTCACACACCAAACTGGCTGCCCTCCTGTTAGCTGCTTGGTCAAATGGTCTAATTCTCAAATAGCCAGCCTTGGTGGAGCTACAAGTTCAAATCGCAACAGGATCTGCTTGGCACCATTGGCTTCTAAGGCAGAATAATAAAGTGTCATACCATTTTATGGTCTGAAATTGTGATGAGTTCCTCTGGGGTCTTCAAATGAGCCCAATCCCCCTCCCCATATTTGGTTTCCTGGCTACAGCACTGGGTTGGACTGGTCACACACAACCTCCCTTATAGCTGTCAGGGTGCTGTTGTCTCTGCTACCAACACCCTGATGCATGGAGTAAGGATACTCATTTCTTCGATACTTGATAAAGCTCTGAAGATCTGAGTGTAATTTTATTCTTGTAAAGACATTTCATAAACTTGGTGTCCATAGCCAAAGTTTTTCATCCCTTTACACAGCTTGCTACATACCAATTGTTACACTTCACTCACACAGTTCACCTCATCTCAGCGGTGTCCTCTGAAAGGAGCTATAGCACTGACTTATTTCAAGTAGATGTGAAACAAAATATTGAGGGAGAAGAAGGAAAGAACTGAACAAAGTAAGAGTCCTTGTAATGCCACAAAGTTACTGTTTTACTCTTCAGTCTGTCTTCTTTTGTATCTACGCTCCTAGGGACAGTGGAGGAAAAGAAAATAATCGAATAAGTGTCCTTCATAGGATGCTAGTAGCACAACAAGAAGCCACGCTTTTAATGGCTTGGTTAACCCACGTCCATGCCAGCTATTTCAAAGCCATCCAATTCATAGCAGCACGACACAATTAGAAGTCAGGCCCACTCCCAGTGTAAAAGCTCAGATTCAGGTTACAGACTAATTTGTACCCTTCTACACTGTAACTTCAGGGAGCCACCACAACAGCATGTATAACCAAGAAGAGGATCCATGCTCATGCAGGTGAGGAACTCTCCTTTCAGTCAGTGTGAAGCTAATGATTTTCCTAAGAACCAATAGCACTTCAGGTTTTCCTTGACATTTTCTATTTCTTGTTATATGCAGACAATGCTACCTCTTTAGGGCTACAGAGAAAATATACGCAGTACATCAGAGCCTATTTTATGTATGACACTTTAGCACTGCAGCAATCATTACACTTCAGGGCATGCTATCAAGCAGTTTAATACCCCACACGTTATTCATCCTCCGCTTCTCACAACCATTCCAGTGCAAGACCACATGTAGTGTTTACTGGCTAATGGGTCCCTCTGGGATGCTTATGGATTTCTCCACAGCACCGAGTTTTTCTCTCATCAGTGCAGCCCTTCCCTCCCATGGCTTACGCTACGCTATGGCTGCCAGCTTCCTCTTCTCCTCGGAAGTGCCATCCCTCCTCCCTAACTGGTGGCCACTCTTTCATGTTTGCACAGTTTTCTGCCGCTTTGTCCAATTTGTTCACTTGTGAAGGAACACTCTTGCCCTAGCCTCCATGAGCATCATTCCCTCAGCAGCCTGACACAAAGTCTATTGCATGATGTATTGGCCTTCAATCCTGCTCCTCTCCTTATATGCTTTAATAATTCTACATTAGGTAGAAGTGACAATATAATCCTTGGGCTGATTTTACCATTACTATACTGAAAGTCAGTAAAGCTTTCTTAAAGCTTGTCCAGTGTTTCAAAGACCAGATACAATACTCGCTCTTCATAGCGATAAACTAGACTGCAGAGCTGCTAACTGGCATTGTACTAAATTAAATTGGAATATAAAATGAGTTAGGCAATCAGGTGTTTGCATATCAGGAAGTTTGGTGGGGGTGTCTGCGTGTGGTTTGTTGGTTTTTCGGTTTTGTTTTGTTGGGGTTTTTTTTTTTAATTATGAGTATCAACTTACCCAATACTTGCAAAAAGGAGAGACATTTCAGAAGACCTGTACTACCTGTAGGCAAAGGAAGGGTTGAGTTTTTTGCATTATATCACAGCTCTGATCTTTTCTTAATCAAAGCAGCACACCATTGTGGGCTTCACTTCTGCACAAAGCAGCCAGACCTGCTGAGCCCCTGGCCACCACACTCTGCACTTTTCTAGTCTCTAAACACAGCCACAGTAACTGAACGTGAAATTCAGTCTGCAGCTACGAACGTGGCATCATGGACAATCGCACCATATACTTCAAAATACTAAATACAAGTATAAAAAGGAACAAAAACATTTATTCTAGTTCCTAGGATGTTCCAGCTCATTCCTGGGATAAATGCATGTACCCAATGTATCTGCAGTCAGCTTTAGACATAACTCAAAAGCAGCACAACTTTGAGTCCCAAAGTTTAAACGAGGTAAAAGGCTTTCCCAGGACTGACTAGTCACCATCGCTGCCTACTGCAAGGTTATTTAGAAGCCCAGCATCTGTCATCACCTGATGTGTTAATCCAGTTAAGCGGTCAGTGTCTCCTCTAGGGTTTATGCTATTTCTAGTCGGTCCCCATTGGCAACTGTCCTATGGCTTAACTTCCCAAAGAGGTATCATCCACCAAGGAACAAACTCCTCTGTCTCTCTCCATTCTACCCTCACAAAAAGTTTGTGCCAAGAAGAGATGCGGCAAGGTGCTACTTGGAAGATCCCTTAAATGAGGGTCATGACCTTTTAAACCCAGATACCACCTCTAATTTACACCCCACTGTATTCTGAAAATACCCATCAGTGAGACAACTACCTGATGAACAAATTTTAAGAGCAAAGGCAAAATCAAAAAGCTAAAAGAGAAAAAAAGTAAGTAGGACTGATAGAGCTGAGAAATAACTGGTCACAGAGAAGCGCGAGACTTAGATCAGGGATTATCTCACTGATTCTTAACAAAAAATAAAGAGAATAAGGATCCCCGTGGTGGCCAGAAGGGGTGTGTGTTTCAGAGAGCAGTCAACACTAGCGGTTCACCAGTGGCTGGTGTAATTATGTTACGTTTCAAACCGATGGTAACACTGTTCCTAGGCTGCACTCCTAATCGGCCTGCAATTTGAAGAGAAGTCTCCCAGATTTAATACCGAGCTGGCAGATTACCGAGCACATCCTGGCTCATCTGTAATAAAAGAAGCTTCTGCTGCTACGTCTTGCTTCTCCCTGCAGTGATTATACGCCAGCACGTAATCTTTGTAACTGGGGGGAGCAGGGATCTGCTCGGTTCAGGGATATTTTTGCAGCTTTCCATAGTTCATCATGAAGCTTAGGGAACATGGCAATGACAGCACATTTGTATCAGTTCTTCCGTATTTATAAATGTTTAAGAGGTGACTTGGAAAGACAACAGCAAAGTGTTTAACTGTAAAAAAAAAAATCCCCAAAGCCAAAACATCCCATTTCAAGGTTCAGAATTCCTCCTACAGCTGAAACGATCAACAGCTATATCCAAGAAACACTGAAGCGCTGCCAAGTGTACATTTTCACTGAAAAATAGATTCAGACAACATTTTGTATTCAGTACTGTCTCCTCCTGCTCCTCCGTGCATCAGACTGATGCTCCTTCATACAGAGTAACCAGGTGCTCAGATGTGCAGCACAACAGCTCTATGGATACAAATACAACATATTTATATGACTGTTAATTAACAGTTAGGAACAAGGACACTTTATTCAACTGTAATGATATAAGGAACGATACAGAAAGGCAACTCTCTGATCAGACTGGGTGAGGGCAATGTTTAAACTTGACCCTTGGTATCAGCAAGCGCTGCGTCATTATTTTTCTGCCAGAACCTGGCAGAGACACTAGCACCCATTGGGAAGTGCTATTTTACTAACCTCGTCTCTAACTTCATCTTGCAGGTCCTTCTGCTCAGAGGCACAGAGGCTGCCCGACCACTCAAGACAAACCAACAGCCCTCATGGGTCTCCTCGGAGGTGCTGGGGGGAGTGGGTCAGACCTTCCAAAGCATCAGCACAGATTAATTTCTTCCCTGTCCCCCATCTCCACTTGGCACCAGGACACACCTTTTGAATTATTTTCTTCCTCCCACTTTAACTCCAATCCACAACACAACATTGCAGCCGCCTGCTACAAATAACAGCCTCCCTGTTTTCAGGCCACCACCGCACTCTCCCGCTGTCAGCGCAAGGGCATATGTGCTCTTCGGCTTCCTCAAGCAAGCTATTCTGAGTCCTGCTAAGAAAAATCTATGACTTTACACCCTGTCTGAGCCTCAGCAGCAATCACTAACACTCTACATTTTCAAATTTAATCTCATTTCTGATTAAACTTTTCTCTCTCCCATTTGTAATCTCACTTGGCGGTGTGATTTGTGCAGCTCAGTATAAATATGTGCTTTAGTATTAAACTGGTTCAGCAATTTTGACAATGATTTCTCAGCAATTAAGCCTGAACAATTTGTTTGGCTGAAGTAGAATCATTTGAAACATCTATGATAGAAAGGCTATAAAGTACTTTGTAGTGTAGCACGCTAATACATATTAGCAATGGAGATCTCATTTATGCCGAGTTGCAAGGGTGTTAGAAAGAGGCTAGCGATGATGTGGTGCTCTGACCAAATACAGAAACAACATTTTTGCTTAAAATATAAAATACCTGCAAAGCAAAGGACTATGCACAGGTGGCAGATGTCATCTCCCCCCAGGGAACAACCTGATTAATAACAGCAGTTTAAAATGGGACTGAACAACCAGAGGAAGGTATCTGAAGACCAGGGTTAGTGTCTCAAGAATGACCCCAACTCCACGCTGTCCTACTGCTCAACACAAGGCCATTGGACAACTGTTCCGAGCCACATGAAAAAAAATGCAAATTTTTTAATGCAGTCTGAAACTTTCGGCATTCTCCTCCAGGAGCCCCAAAGTCCATGAGAGCAGGAAAGGACATGAGCAGCCTCAGCCATCCAGCCCCTTCTGCCTCCACACCCGAGCTCCCCAGCAGTGGGGCTTCCCCAGGAAGCTCCGACACATGGCAAGGCACCCAGGAGCTGTGGTGCAGAGCTCTGCGTTATCCCTCGCCAGGGACTGCAACGCATAGGTCCCCAAGAGACTCATCAGCCTGGAAACACACAGATTTCTTCACTCACATGGGAAATATTACACACACAATTAAAGCTTCCTAAAATTCTTGCCAAATAATTTCTTTCTGGGTCCTAAGCCATCCTCTTGCTAGATCTTGTCTTCGTGTGGTATTTATAGTAACTGCTTCCTCAGCCTCACAACTGCTTTATTTTGTACCAACTCCTTTAGTCAACCCTCCTTATTTTTAGTTCTTTAGTAATGTTTGACTTCCCCCGCCCCCCACCCCAAACCACACACCCATCTTCCTCATGCACTTTTAAAGCCCCATTCTATCTTCTCCCTTAAATTCTCCTGTTCCCTAGCCCTTGAAAAATCTGTTCTTCCTGTTGTTCTGTTTCTTCTTTACAGCCTTTTACTGCTACATCTTCTCAGTCACCCCCAGACATTACTCTGGTGGCATGACCCTACCACATCCTGACTCATCTTAGAATAAAAAAAATAAAAATAAAAAATCTCCACCACTTCAGCATTCACTCATTTTTACATCATGCTGTTTACAGTACAGCAGCTCCCCAAATTGACATCGCTTCTCTACGGTATTTCAGAGTTCATCACCAAACATTTAATATCCACCTCCATTAACCATCATTCATCTGAGATTAGTTTTCCATATGAATTAATACAGAAGGGTCAGAGGAATTAATTCAAGGACCTAAGAAAAGCACTGGGTACATACACAGGGGCAGTATATGTGCCATGAAGGATGGAAACTGAGGAGCAGGATGAGTGGATGCTTTCACTCTTCTGCAAGTTGCCAGCAGCTTCACCTGGGAGACTCAACATCCAATGTAAATCTCAGTGCGAGCACTCCTGGTGCCTTTTCCAAACACTTACATACTTGTTGCACTCTTCTTCAAATGAATCAGCAGCACTCATGGTTAAAGGAAGGGGAAAAACAGGGCAATAGCTGGGCATTCATTGTAGCAGATGGACAACAATGATCCACTCCCCAAAACAGTTCTCAGAAAACCAATTTATTCTCTGGTTGATGATCCTGAAGGTCCTCCTTCCCCCTCCCCATCCTCCTAGCAACATACCTGTTCAGAACACGCAGGGCAACATACTACAGAAGTTCCTACACATATCCTCCCCCACTCAGCTGCAGTACTGATACAAAGGTGGTCTGCTCAGTAAAAATCAGTCATGCACATGCAGGAACCCTCATCGCTACTTTTCAGGTCTTTAAATAGGAAGAAATCTTCAGATCTACTGTAAATAACTTACCTTACAATATCTGTTTACAAACTGCCACTGCCCTGTACTGTAAACCTTTAAACACACTAAATCATTACCATCTTTAGACCGAGGACTTTTCTTCCATGCTATTCAGGACTAAGTTTCTACTTCGGAATAGCACCTCTAAAAACTAAAGAAAGATATATTACTAATGAATGTCCAAATGCTCAGATTTTAATTCTCCACTGTTATATCTGCTATGGTGGTCTACTGATCTAGATATTTAACAATCTCTTCTAGTGCGGCAAGATTGCCATTTATCTTCCCCAGAATTAATCCAAGCTACTGCTGGATGAAGGGATTAATTTAACCCTAGCTGAAATTTCTCTAAAATCAGTAGTAACATGCTTACAACAATGTTGAACCTACATTACTGCCTTTTTCCGAGGTGTTTCCCTCCACACACACACACACCCTAGGTAATACTACTGAATAACTTCTCTACTTGCTTTTAGAAAGAAACATGGTATGATAAATCTCAGCATTTTGCTGTAGTAACTGTTTTCCTAGGCAGCAAAAAGAATAAAATCTAATTGAAAATAGCTAGAGAACGCAGCCATTCTCAACTCGCTGAGCCAGTGTAAAGCCCAATTATAATACTCACACCTTCACACAAGAACAGCTAAACCAGCCATTCTGTTTTTCCACATCTTTGTAAGTACACCTCCAAAGTTCCCCTGTTTAACCGTGTACTTTTACTGCAGGCACGAGTATGTATTTTTTTAATTATGTGAAGCAGCAGGAGAGACCATGACAGGGCCAATGTGCTAAGGAACATGTAGGAGGCAGCAACAACAAACTGACATGAAGAAACAAGGTTGTAGTTAGCACAAACAGAGTTAGGTGGAGAAGTTAGGGGGGTTTCTTTCTAATCTAACATGCCTTCCCACCCACCACTAGACCTAGATATGCATTATATCCCACTGATGTGACCAAGCGGTCCTGTGCAAAGGAAGCTTGTATCTGGGTTACCAATTCTCTTCCAAAAAGTGCTTGAATTCTTCAGAAAGCACCAACAAGACCTCCTTTTCAGCTGGAAGGAGTTACCCAGGATGAAACTAGTTTCTGTACTGTCATTATCCCAGTGTTCTCTCACTTGTTATCCTGAATTTTGAAGTGGTGCAAAACATTCACTGGTGCCTGTGTGAATGAATTCAGGTATGGCTTATGCAATGGCAACACCTTCTTCTAGCTCTCCACCGTGAGGCCAGATTTCTGTAGTTCAGCTGTAACACCTCATCTAAGGCTTGGGAAGCTTTCGGCTAGCTGAGCAGAAGCAGCAAGCAAAGAGCAGCAAGGCTGCGAACGTAACCAAACAGAGACTCAACTCAGACAGGTTACACTTTTGGTGTCCATAAATTCATAGGTGCACACAGCAGACTAAAATAGCTTATGTATTTTAGTTTGGTTTTCTATATCCAATCTAGTTTGTTTCTCTGTATTCAATCTAACAGCAGCTTGAATTCCCATAGCTCAGGTAGTCATTAGTTTGCGCCTGCTTTAGGCACACAAAACACATCATCCCTTTAGGAAACAGTCTGGCTATCTCGTCTGCTTGTGTTATTTAAGATTGTTTGATCTGTATCTCAGTTTATTTCTCAGTATCTCAGATCCACACTGCACAATGAACAGAGCTGGGCTCTGAAAAGCATTAACTTATTTAGTGTTATCTAAAACTCTGTCTTGTGCTTCCCTTCCTCCTGTGCCATATGGTCTAGGGTTCACCTAAAGCTCGTATGTAGCTTGCATCCAAAGACTAACATCAGCTCAGGATTAGATGTACTTAAGAATGTGTCCCTGTCCATATCTGAGTGCTGGTGTGCTGTACTTGGCTCCAGTGCTGCACTGCCATGGGCACCAGCAGCAGCCTGGCCATAACAGCACAGATCACGCTACAGATCACAGCTGATGAGTGGGGGGCAGCAGCCAACGCTCGCCTGCTCCATCTAGATAGAGCCTGATAACCAAACGGTGGGTGCGCCTACATTACACACCTGCGAATGTAACAGCAACATTTCCAGTTCCCCCGTGTGAATCTAACCCCCTCTTATATTGTGTTTAATCAGAGGAGAACAACAGAGACAAGGATATTCTTACAGAAAAGTAAGCTAAATACCTTGGCTTTCACAGTTGGCAGACAGCTATCTCCGTGTGCAGAACTCAGGACTTTTGTTTAGCAATTGATTTTTAAATAACATTTCCCATCCTGGATGCACAGAACAGTTCCCTGTAAATCTCCTCACTGAGGTCTTACCGAGGCAGTCGACAGCCTGAACCAATAGCACTACCAGGGCTGTGACCTTCTCCATCCATCTTAATTAGGTGTTAACTTCAAAAACCTTTTTGCTACATGTTACCTGCCAGCATCAAACAAAAAGACAAACACCAGCCTTGAGTCATCAAAAATGTAATTACAGGGTCTCTCGGAGAGGTGGCTCTGCCTGCTTCCTTGGTTTTGACTCTAGGAATTTATAACATAGAAACAGCACTTTAGCGATACTTCGAAGGGCCCTACAATGAGAAAATACACCAAGAGACACTTGCACAAAGTACAATTGTATCTCAAACAGCCCTGAGTACCACAGGCACTCACGTTGCTTATTTAATGTTCTCCCACCTAGATTTTCAGAAGACATACGTCCCCCCGCCCCCTTTTTTCTTTAGAACAGGTATTGCCAGCACATGCAGACTCCACAGTTCAATCTGTTGGCACCCGTCAATCCATTTAATTACACAATCTGGAATGAAGCAAACCATTCAGGAGAAAATGGGTTATCAGACAATATAACGTTACTAAGGCACTCAAGAGCACGAGTGGCATTTGCTGCAGGGCTTCTTCATGCACTGCCAACGCAGTACCTGCACCTTGCGCATCAGAAATGCAAAGTAGCAGCAAATGTGAATATGTAGTGAGGAGTTCTGTCCAAACTTGTAGCACCAGAGATACCTTAACCCACGTATAAGCTCACCTACTTTGCAAACTCTTATGAAAGCCACATCAATAAATGTTATAAACACTTAAGTTGAAAGGAGTCATACTAAGCATGCTCTGCAAACATGGTTTAGTTCACCCATAGGCTGCGTAACGATATCATTGTCCTGTTCCTGCAGACATAGACTTTAAAAAAAGAAAAAAACCAACCCACAGAATGGCAACATTTAAAAACCTGGACTGGGGGATGCCTCGTAATACACTACAGCTCATCCAGGAGAGGATCTAAGCGTGACTGTAGAGAGGAGGCCAACAACCAACTGCTCAGGAAACATCTCAGCATTTATGGATGTTCAGAACCAACATTTTGGGAAGGGAACATTTGTAGCTGGGCAGATGGGAATAACCAGCTGATCATACTGCCAGCCCTGTGATCCTTTGTGACTTGATGGAGCATAAGAGGAGAACACACAACTATTTTCCAGTCCATCCAGGCCAATAGCTCACCAGCATCAATATTTTTCTGATATGACAACTCCCTTTTTTCTTGCCATAGGCTTCTTGAATCTGAACAGTAATCAAAGCGCCAAGGACACCAGCATTCACCGGTTTTCCTACTGTTATGACAAAGCTAAGTAACTACCCTTAACAAGAAGGCACTTGGTCTGGATTACATCAACATCCTGCCACATTTTACCTGCAGGAGCTCAAGCACGTGCGACAATACTGCTGAATAAAATTACTGTTTTCCAAAAAACAGAGTTGAGGCTGCACAATGCACTGCTAACCCACACAACAGAACACTGAAATTTATGCTTACAGCTGAGAAATAGCTGTATTTTACAGAGGAGACATCACGATTAAGAAACTTCCAAAATCAAACATACCCTTGCCTTAAATGTTAGCTTTTCCTATGCTAATACTTTAAACCAAAGTTCCTTAAGAAATGGTATGAAACAGATTACAATGGGAGTCGCAAGAAGCCCCAGTTTTTCTTTCATCTGATGACTTCAAGAAATTAACTTATGTCATTAAAAGAGCAATAAACACATTGGAACTGGGCAGTTTATTATTGTAGCAAAGTGTTGAACCATAAGCTTTCCCCATACCTGTTTATTCCTCACTTCATTTTAAGAGACTTCTTGCTATTTTGTACAAGTTATTTTGCAGCTATGTCTGTTTATTCTTCTGCCAAGTGGTTGAAATACTTCTCACAGAGACAACAAAAGGAAACAAATTATTTCACAGAAAACAGAATAAAATAATTTAATGCTATAGTGAAGGCCAAATCAGCTGCTTTAAAAATAAATCTTTAATCCACTGAAAATGTTCTGTTACAATAGCAGTACGTTGAAGCAAACAAGCAATGCAGATCCATTTATCTGTCAGTGCAGAAGAACCACCACCATTCATTACTTACACAATGACCGTAACTTTGTGTTCCAAATGGGCAGGCATAAAGCAAACAACTGTAGCTGCAGGAACATCACCTGCAACTATCAGGTGACGCAAGGTTAAGAGTGCTCGCTAGTGAAGACGTGTTGTGGTTGCAGTTGTAAATACAAGTGAATCAACGTGGACCATACGCACTCCAAAGCCTTTAAGCTAGTGAATGCCAGGGTTCAAGGGCTTAGTGCACTATGAACTATGTATGTTCTACCATGGGAAAATTTCATCCAACACAGTAAGTCACAGCTGGCTACTGTGCTACCATTACTTAACACAAAGTTACTTAAACCTACTCCCTCACCCTTCAGAGGCAGAAGTATTCTCCAGTGCAGACTCTAGCTCATCTCAGTGCTTTGACAACTGTGCACCTCTCCATGGGCTAAAAAGTTATTCTGCATTTCTCCCTTTTCCTGCAGGAACCAAGAGCTTCTTCAACCTTAACCTGGTGCTTTCTGCAAACATACTCTGAGCGCCTTGCTGCTGCGTGCGTGTACCCCGAGCTGCCAGCCCTTCTTCCCTCAGTTCCATGTGTGTCACCCAGCTTCTCTCAGAGGTTATAAACCCCAGAATTTGGGTCCAAAAATGCTAAATCTACATAAGATCCCTCCTGACAAAGAGTTAAGTCCACTTTCCTGCTAACTGGGCTAGGCAAGAAACAATTTTGCCATGCCCAAGTTTAAAGTGCCTGGAGTCCTCAGTGATGTCAGGAGACAAACTTCTTCAGGTTTTGTGGGGTTCTTTCGAATTCCCAACTTGGATTTAATAAATTGAAGAGGTATTACTATCATTCAGCTGACTGTTCAGCAATTCTTGTCAAAACCCTAGTCTCCAGCGATGACAGTGATCAGCTTCACAGGTAAAAGCAAAATATAGGGATCTGGGGTTTCTGGAAAGACAGTCTTGCCTCTTATGGGTGGGATTAAGAAAGGGTCAGGTCACTGTATCAGTCCTTATTTGTTGCACAGGGAGATGTTCTTTCATTTTAAAGATTCTCAGAAACACCAGTGAGCTGTTTACCGTGGTCTTTCAGCTAAGATATCACAAGGGCTTTTAGTGCTAGGCTGAGCTAAACATGTGCAAAGAAAAAAGCCTCGCTCACCGAGAGCCTGCAAAAGATTAATTTTTCAGTCCGCACCAAACACTGCTGTATTTTATTTGACCATTTTCAACAAACCCAATCAATATCTCAGAGTGGAGACATCAATCAATGCACAAAACTTTTTCAATCACTGCGCTAAAGGAAGAGAAAGCCTTCATTCGCTCAGAGCTGCACCAGGGTGCGCCACGATGAGTACGTGCCGTACACACAAAGCGTGTGAAGGACACTGCAACACTCTACACAACTATAACATGCAACTTCCTAGCACAACCATATTTCAAGTAGTGGGGTGACAAAAGAACATGAACATCTCCTGCAAGTCATTTCTGTGGGAACACAGTACCAAGCATATTAAAAAATATCGGAGACAGGCTATAACTGGTTATGCTTTTCAGCTGTACACCTTCTCATCTCAGACATTCTCCAACTCCTCAGCCCACGCTGGAAGGTCCCCGTTACAGGTCCATAATGGTAGCCCTGCACTCACCAAGGGAGCTGCAGTTGCCATCTTAAAGTTTCAGGTCCCTTTTCACTGCTTAGGTGCTGTAATCTCATTTATTTAATGTCACAGGCCATAGGATTTTTCGATCTTGGTGGTGTTTTGTGGTTTGTTTTTTGTAAGAAAAATAACACTTTGATTTTTTCATGCATTTTTAAGAAAGTTTTTTTAAAAACATACTTGTTGAAGCTGATCTTTGTTATCCACGTATTTCCTCCCCGCTGCCCCAGAGCACCCTCAAGGAAAAGCAGCTGGGCAGGTATTCTGCTAAGTTATGAAAGTGTCTTGTCATTCTTAATATAACCTGCTGTCTTGATGTGGCCTAAACCCAGAAAACACACAAGACAAGACTGCTTTAGCACCTTCCTCTTCAAATAGAAAACAATCACAAACCAAGTACTGTAGCATAATCACATGCTTCCTGGAAATTCCTTCACACCCCCCTTGAAGGAAAAGCTCTGATGACAGGCCATGGAGGGAGGGACGTACCTTCCCAGCTCTCTGGGTCACAGCTTTCCATTTCATTTACTTGAGTGATAAAGAGAAACTTCAGTTGACTTAAAAGATTAAACAGAAGCAGCCCCCACTGCATGTAAAGCTCCTGAGAACTGGCAGTCTCCCTCCCTCATCCATTCTACTGCATTTATAGGTAGTCTTGAAGTTAAACAGAGTCCTTGTCTTATAAAATAGTACCTCCTCACAGCTACAAGGTCTCTCCTCAGGGAAAGGACATACTTCTTGTTCTGCAGACCTGCTATATACTCTGAATCCCTTTCTTGCAGCAAAGACATCCTCTACTCTTCCTTCACACAATCATTACCTCAAGGAAAAACTCTAGAACTTGCTGATCTCTCCACAGGATGACATAATCTGGATGATGGAACTTAAGACTGTCATCACTTCAACACTAGGACAGAAGTCCTTTCTCCTCAAGAAGAGTACCAAAAGCCACATTCGTTTACAGACACTGAAACTGAGCACACACTCCATGTTTAGCAAGGTATTTGTGGGTTTGCTTGTCAAAAAGTCAGCTCCTTGACTCATAAATCTCCTCATCTTCATCTGAATTAATTTGGGAATTACTATCAAAACTTAGGTCCCTATAGTCTTCTGTTAAAACAAAAAAACCAAACACAAAACAAAATACAACCCAAACAACAAAACAAAAAAAAACCTCAAACCAAAAAAACAAAAGACAGGTTCAGCTTTGGTTTCAACAGCCAATACTCATCTTTCCTTCTTAGGGAAGGAAAACAATAAAACCCACCCAAAACTAACGAGTCTTTCAGCTAGAACTTTATCCTCCCTATGGTCTCCAGCTGTTAAAGCCAGACTCTGGGAAGGTGCACAGTGATACGAGCAGCAGCCATGGACACAAGTTGCAATAAGGGAATGTCCAATTAGGTGTAGGGGAAATATAAATATATACATGCTTATATTCCACAGTGGCAGTCAAAAATTGCCAGAGGCTCACAAGACCATTATGAGATCTGCATTCATAGAGATTTCCTAAATTTAACTGGAATAAGGCCCTCAGCAACATACTGACTCAGAAGATGACCCTGTTTTAGGCAGCAGGGTTTGCACTAGGTTACCTTCAGAGGTCTCTTCCAACCTACATTTTTCCTGCAGTAAAAGTCAATTCAAAGGTTTGACACTTGCTCAGGTCTCTGCACTCCACGGGGAAAATGTCTGTTGTTGGTAGAGAAAAGCCTTCATACCATTGCATTCATTTCAAAGCCCTGCAGCTGGACCCAAGAGCTGTCAGAAGAATAAAAAACTTTCCAGACAAATATTACTGACACATAAATTAAAACAAAAGAAAAATAGTTTTCTTTCTAGAGCTGCAGAAACCCTGTTCCTCTGTGGGTGGTGACCTTGATGGATATATAGTAGACTGTTTGCCAATAACCTATACTTTCAGGGAGAAAAAGGCAGCTGCTTCACGTGAGATCTCACCTGGCATTATTTTGATGCTGGCAAAGAACAACAACAGTTCCAGGGACCTTAAGAATTTCAGGCTTCTGGAAAACCCTCAACACACATGCCACCTCCCAGCAGGTGATAGATGTTGAACATTTGAAAACAGCAGAAATCTGCAATAGTAGTGTAGCTCATCTAACACACCTTTAGAGCATTTGCCTTCAGAGAGCAACATGTCTGCTAGGCATCCGTCTCTCTTACCAAGTGCATCCTTCCCCCCTATCTCAAGTGTTTCACATCTGGCTCCGGGAGGAAAAGAAGGAGCAAAAATGTGTTTGTTGTCATCTTTGAAACACCTTTTCCAACACTGACAAATGTTCACATTCCTTTCTCTCAGTATGGAAAGCCTGTCAATCCTCACTGCAAAATGTGTCTTTCAACATATGTTCCTCATCTCAGAAAACTCCAGGCTTCCCCCGGGATAAGACTTCTTATTTATAGCACTTAACCTTGATGATACCTTGTCCAGTAGGTCACATACAAAGTGTTAACCTGGCAGTTTTCTTCCTGCAGCCACACAGACAGTAACGCATAGCGCCAGCCCCAACTCACGAGTGTACAGAACAGACTTAACCACCTAAGTTGGAGACTTCATTCATAATAATTTCAGAATGTCTACATGCCAGCAGTCATGTCTATCAATCATCTATGCTGATCCATTCAGAAAATTGTTCTTCTAAGATGCTGTCCTCATTTTCAGACATGTTTAAGTCTCTTAGCACTCTCTCTGAAGATACACGGTAGTCCTGCTTCCTAGTATTTTTGGCTTGAACCCCCCACATGGATATGTATCTCAACCACAAAGTTTGCTAAATACAGTAAACCTCCTTTATAAATGGCCAGCTGAAAGTCAAGTGTTCCTAGAGCCCTGGCATTTAGTTACCACCTATTTGTAAAGCTTTCCCCAAACGTAGTTTTAGTTTCTTGCAGCTAGACTTTGTCTTTGGGCCAGGATAATTAGACTCAGCAATTTGTTTCTTTTGTCACTCCAATATCCTCTCGATAGGGACCAGCTCATGGCTTATCCCCTCTTAGCGTGCACGGCCAGTTCTACATTCACCAGGATATTTAATTTTGCTCTGCAGTGCTGGAAGTGTATTACTTCATTTCAACAAGGGGAGCCCATATACCAACGCTTTACAAAAACTTTCCCCATTGCTTCACAGGATCCCACCTTTTTTCAAGGCAAAACTCCTTTGTTTTCTTCGCACAAGTTTGTAGAAGACAAAACTCTTAGAATTTTCAAGTGTCCAGTTTTGAGGCATTTATTACACTGGGCCACTTGAAATTTCAACAGGTGGGTGAAAGATGAGAATAAAAACCTTATCACACTGGAAACTCCCCCAAGGAACCTGAGCACCTTTGAAGGGGCACATTTAGCTTATTAAATCCTTGCTGCCCATGCATAAGCCTTGCACGCGTTTTTTGGCTTCTGCTGCAGTTCTGAGGCACACCAAGTTGCTTTCTGTTGGCAGTCACCTGTGAATTCACATTATTAATGCCACAGGCTGGTCTATCCTGCAGCACACACCTTAATGAGCTGTGTGGTGCTGCTGTCTTTAAGTAAACTCCCCTCCATACACAGCCACAGTTCCACCTTGCCTCCTCACCTGCTCAAACTTGAAACAATTTCCAGCGCAGCCTGTCTGTGGCAGGTACTACTCTCTTAAGATCCTTCACAGCTCTCTGCTTTCATCTCCTGATTTCTGGGATTGCTAGACTTCTGAGAAGGGAATAGCTTTTATTGCCAGACATACTGAGGACGGATTGATTTCCATTTGTCATTATCTCCTCCTCAAAAATCCTGAGAGCGAGGCCGTTACCCACCCCTGCACACAATTCCACCGAGGATACGTTAAGCTTATGACTTTCCCATAGCTGTATTTTCTTCACTACCAGCAGGTTCACTTGGCTATTTATTATACTACACGCCCTGTTTTATGAAAGCAAACAAGACTGTGTTCCCCTTTCCTCTCCTCCCCTACCTTTTTCAGACCATATGGCATCACTGAAGTACCCTGCCTGTCCTTCAGTTCTTGTCCATACAACCCTTCAATTCCCATCCAAAAAATGACTTTGTCCTCAAAATACTCCTCGGAATTAGCTGCTTTATTATATACATCAAACTGGAAGGACTGCCGATGAGCAAACAAAGGAAGGGGCAGCATGGCTTGGTAATCTAGTTAGCAAAGCATGTAGAGTTGTCAGCAGCATCTCAAAGACAAAAATAACCAATTCAAGCATCACATCCTCACCTTAAAAGTAAGCAACGAAAAAAGTAGCGGTAGTACAGCTCATCAGACTAAGTTGATTATAAATCAAGCACATTCACAGACCCAGGTGACATTTGGGCTCAGTCAATTAGTTCATTAGTAAGAAAAGATTAAACAAAGAGCGGCATTTCCTTTTTATGGCAGCAGAGTCAAAAACCAGCTTCCAAGGCTTTTTGCTTGGGTACAGATCCCTGATAAAAGGCATCTATTCAGATCCTGTCTGCTTTCAAATGATACTGAAAGATATTTCATCTTTTCTAAATCAGTTTTGAAAAACTGATTATCTTACTTTTAACAACAATATCACAAAGTCAAATAAATTTTCAAATAATGAACAAGAGTTTACTTTGATAACCAGTAGATTATTGTATGTTCTGTACTACACAAGTTCAGAATAGACTTCAACCTCAAAATTACTGTCTAAAAAAAAATATCATCACTGAACCACAGTACCAGAAAGTAGCTCTTTTAAATGTGGTAATTCTGAGAATCGTTTCAGTTTTGATTACCAGGAAGACAGAAATAGGGAGAGAGGTGTCAGGATAGCAGCTTAAGGGCATCCAGTCTACAGAAACAAGACAGACTTCTCTAGGAAGTCTTGCCATTATCCCTAAGAAAGTACATTTCAACCTCCCTGGAGTCTTATTCATCCTCCTCACATCTGTCTTAGAAGTCCAAGTTTAGAATTAGTGCCAATGGTAAATGAGATTTCCCCTATGCCAGTTCTTCTCCCCAAACAGTTATATAAATCTAACAAGAAAGAGATGCTGCTTCCCCCTTCCATTCCCAGCCTTCCCAGTGTTTTAGAGCTGCACAAAAAAAGGAGAACAAGAGACTGCCGAAAGATATTAAAATATAAAAACTTACTCGGCTCACCCTAAATTGGTAGATATTATTTCTGGCAAACCACAGGATTTAAAGGGCACTTTCCATTTTATAACCATTTACAAAACAATTCAATTGCATCTACAGAAAGCTCTCAAAGGAAGGAAGGAAAAACATACAAAGGCCAGAATAAGGTTTAATGAGAAACAGATTTCAGCCACCTTATTTTTCTATTTTTAAAGTATTTTTTTAAAAAATGAAGGGTTTATACTTAAAAGTTCCAGTATGCCATTCATAATGTAACATTTGCCTTTCTGTTTGAATACATTTTTCTTCTAGGCTTCCAAGCCCAAGAGTAAATGCATCTCTGCCTATATGCAATGTCTCCAATGCAACATCTCCATTTATTTCCTTATCTGAAGAGCAGTCTGGGGTTGTGGTATCTTTTTCAATAGAGATGGAAGACCAAATCTAGTAGCACCTGACTCCACCTGCACCAACTAAAGCAGAGCCAAAGGGGAAGGAAAGAAAAAAAAAAAAAGTGGGACAGCACATTTCACAGTAGATCAGCACTAGAACTCTAGCCTGAGTTTAGAAACATTTTTACAAATTATTAATATGAGCCATTCTAAACCTTTTTCTTACTTCTGTTTTTGTGGCATAAATCCCTTCTCGGCCAGCATTCAGAAATTAATTACTTTCAAGAAGCGCCATGAGTTTAATGGGTCACACAGAACAGGACTGGTTACAAGAGGACTGGCCTCCATCTGTTACCTGT
Organism: Ibycter americanus; assembly: GCA_035590275.1. NCBI lineage: Eukaryota > Metazoa > Chordata > Aves > Falconiformes > Falconidae > Ibycter > Ibycter americanus. Next base: position 2,902,171 of record JAVJGI010000002.1, on the reverse strand, counting down.
CTCAGTTAATGGGGAGAAGAAAAATGGGCTCCCAGTACAGGTGTGAAGTAGAAGACACCACGTACACAGGACACGAGACCTGCCAGTCTATTGCAGACTGGATGGAAACACCAAACTGGTTTCACACAGGTGATCGGACAGCCACCAAATTAAACCTGCCACTTCATCAGCCTTGGAGAAGCTGATTGATAATCCAAAGAGAGATTTTTTTTGACCGATAGGAATGAGACAATACTGTTTCAAAAGACAAAAACGTTACCAGACCAGTCAAGTTGCTAACGCTTAGCTGTTCTAGACAGTTCTGAAAACTGGTTGAAACCTAGTTGATTCATGACTCCTCCTAGTACAATATCCAATAATTTTTTTGAAAAATAAACACTGGGAAATTTAAAGTGACATGTTGGCAAACACACACTAATATATTTGAGGATACATCTCTTCGTATGCAAGGAAGGGAGATTTCTTGCTCTTCTTTCCTAGCCCTAAAACTCCAATCGCCTACAGAGGAACTTTACACCTTTACTGCAAGTTGCCCTTTCGGTAATCCCCAGTATATCAGAACTGGCCCACAGGTAATTATCTCAGACTTCACACAGCCCAAAAGCTAGACAGGTTTGTCAAAATCATTTTTACTCCTATGGTTTATTATCTTGTTGTGAAGATTTTTATGAGAAAAAGATTAAATCACTGCCCCGATGTGTGCATTTCATTAAGCTTCTAATCCTTAAAGAGTCACTAATGCAACTAGCCATTGAAAAGCATTAAATCATAGTTCAGTCATATTGACCAAAATAATCTCCTAATTATTTCAGAATGGAGCGGAGCACAGGAGTTGTGCTGTAAATTACACCTCAGAATTCTTTTAGGCTGACATACAAAACAAAATTAATAGAAAGGCAACTTTGATTACTTTTGCTATGCGTGAATATGGGAAGGCAAGAGACACACCTCTGCTAAGCAGCGCCTTCGGAGCAGATGGGATTTTAAGGTCACTGTGGACGCGGTGCTGCGCAGTTCGGCTGGGCTGGGGGATGTCCTTTCTGCTGCAGCTGATCAGCCACCAGTTTCAAGAAAAGAACTACCATGAGCAAAGGAATTTCAGGTGCTGAATTGATAGTAAATTCAATCTACTTCTGAAGAAAACACCTAAAAAGCACATCCAGTCCGTAATAAACACGAACTGCCGCACAGCTGATAATGGACCATACATTACTTAGAAGGCTTTTTAGTCTTTTTGCTTCTGGTTTGGTAACCATAAGGGTATCTGGGAGCACACGTAAAGGGCGTCATTTCTAAAGGCTGGAATTCACTTCTGACTTCATCCCCTTCAGGCAGACACAGAGGAGACGTGCCTTCCCTAGCAGGACCCCAGCCACACACACATTTCTTCAGTACTTGTCTGTCAGGAGATGACTTCTGCGGTTTCCAGAAGGTTTTTCCTGGCAGGGTCATGCACTCAGATATACTTGCTGAAGCCTCAAGAACAGGTAGCAGCTATCACAACTAACGCAGAGTAATCCACTAAGGAAAGCCATGACTGATACAGCTTCATATTCAGTGTTAAATTTACTATACCGTATGTGACCATAGCCATAAATCTTTCAAGAAGAGCTTGCCTTTTAAAGCATGATTTTGAGTATAATATTTGCAATTTAAATACCCAATAGACCAATAATAATTCACTGTCAACATTTAAAAACCCTTTTGAATAACTTGCATTCTCATTACTAGAAAGATCATCAGAAAGAAAAAACCACAAACAAGCTTGGAAGAGAGTTGAAATGCCTCAAGTCAGAACATCAGCTCACAGGGTAACTTCTACATTTTTGTATTTTTATTAACTCTCCGTTTTATCATGGCAAACAAGGTGCAGAATCACCTTCCCAACTCAATAGATCTGGTAGGATTCAGAGCGAGCCACAGTTTTCAGGTAGATGTATCTAGACCTGCTGAGAGCACTGAAGTTTAAAAAACACTTCCTTTGAACTGGCACCAAACAGATAGTTTTAAGATAGGAAAAAAACAAAAAACAGTGAAACTAAATGGATTTTTTAAAAAGAAGCCTGCTCCCTACCCTTATATCCATACACAACAAGTCTTTTCAGGTTTGCTTTTCATCCAGTTGAACAAATGTCTGTGTTGCTGCCAACTCCACACAGCCCCCACATCTCCTGGGGAAACATTTTTTTGAGCCTCATCTCAGCCACGTCCCTCAGACCACCCTTGGCCAGGTCCCCCCAGTCCAGAGCCTCCCCTACCCACCTCCCAGCACAACCTCCCTTTATCCCAAAGGCCTTTCCTCCGTGTTAAAAGCAACACGGACACCCCTTCTCCCACACACACACCCCATCTCACAGCACCACAAAACAAGGCAAAGAAACACCGTCCGTCAGAGCAGGCTTCGAACAACTGAACTTCCAGAGAAGTTATCAACGTTTGTTAATAGTGTTGGACAGGGAGGAGTTTGGCTTTAAGAATGGGAACTCTGCAACGATCAAAAGCATGTTATTTTTAAATATATTTTTATCCTTACTTGTTCTCCATGCTTTAGACCCTACTGGACCTTGCTGCAGGCTGGATTTTCTCTTTAATTAACTAAGCTGACCTGGAATAAGTTAGATTTCTACATGATTTCCTTCCAGCATTCTTTCTTTTTGCTAAAATTAAATAAATTTAAGAGCAAATTCCGCTGGGTACTAGCCCACAAGTGTGCATCAAAGGTAGGGTGGGCTATACAGGATCACAAACCAGAGAGCTTCAAGGCAAACTTGCCTAGAACCTTCCCCTTAACACCAGCCACCACAAACGAGTAAAACAGCTTCTGAGCAAAAAGAGTCAGATTCTAGCAGAACATAAGCAAGACTAATTAATTTTCTACAACAGCAGCAAAAGCACAAAACACCAAAGAACAAAACAAAAGTTTAAGAAGTTTCAAAACTTTCTCTGCCAACTTACCCCATCCATCCACGTGCGTCCTCCTCCAAAGGCTTCCCCTGCAGCTCTGAGGGGCTTTCTGCACCGCAACAGACTCAATACACCTGCATGTCTGGGAATTTATTCTTTCCAGATTACAAACACCTGGCTGTCTTACTCACACCTGCCTCTCGTCTTCCCTCCCCTTCTTTGTACCCTGCAAACTGCCTCCCCAGCCCCGCACAGCTGGCTCCTGTAGCCCGCCCTCCACACGGACTCACCTGTCCTAGTCACCCCTTTAAATACAAGCAAGCAAACAAGATAATGTTGGGTGGGGTTTTTTTTCCCACTGGTCAGAGAAAATTTAGTGCAAACCTAGAAGCAGTAGGAGTAGATTTTGTCTTTTGTATATCCCCATACATTTGAAACCACAACTGAAAGTTTCTTGGCTTCTGTACTCTAACTGGGAAAAATTAGTAGATGAACTGTAGACCACAAGAGGCGTGTACCACAAGATTGCTGCAACCAGACCTTTATCAAACCACTTTGGCGAAACTCAGATTTTTAACATGGGCAGAAAACATCCAAAATGCTCTTTGGGTAACAGAAGCCCTATGAGAGTCTTCTCCCAGTGGCACCCTGGAATGATGCCTCACCCAGAAAACCTCTGCACTTAATTAATACCTCACCAGGCTTTTTTCCCAAAACTGTATTAATTGGCATGTAGATAGATAATAGAAGACATTACTTCTGTCCACAAAGCTTTGCCCTCACCCACAGCTTGTCTGTTCTTGGGCAGATCTTCCAGAAGAGAGCCAGCCTGCGAGGTCTCCTCCTCCCCGGCTCTGGAGCCTGGCGAGCTGGGTGTCTTCCAGTCCTCCGCTGCCTCCCTGCTCACGTCTCATGGCCTCATGCCACTGCGGCGTTCTCCTGACCGTATTTTTAATTGTCTTTTGAATGGAACGGACAAACACATTATCATTTGTTAAAAAGAGGCTTGATCGCAGCCGCCAGCCTGCCTGTATTTTGTAGCCTAAATGCGTCTGCACCTGGGAGTCTCCGCGGTGGGGACCTTGCTCAGGGAGGGTGAAGTGCAGGTGCTGCACACAGCTGGCCCAAATTCGCTCATTCTCCATTAAAATTCTCTTGCCCAAGCACCTACCTGCAGACTGAAGCGACTTTACCCAGATAGAGAATTTAGATATTAACAGGTAGCTAAAAGGCTGTTCACCATGCTTCATTTACCTTGCAAAGAGCTCTTCTATAAAATGTAAGTGATTAAAATATGGTGCAGAATGTGATTTGTTCTCATTGTGCAAGTCACAAAAGTAGTACACAAATGCCAACCAACACACTATGGCACTGAAATAATTGAATTTGCAGCCTGATGCATTTGCAAAGGCAACTTTCCATGTTCCACAGATATATTAAAAGAGAAGGTCAGTCAAAATATCCAGTATTCTCTCAGATGCCTTTCACAGCTAGTTTTTGGGGGGGTTAGACAGTAATTCAACATTATTTTCTAGTTTGTCTACCAGATGGCAAGAATGTCACTTCTTTGTCTCAAAATGGAGTGTATCCAACAAGATAGTGGCTGAACTCTCTTACTCTGTTTCTAATAATGCTATACTCAGTGCATTAGCTAAGTGCAAGAACGTGCCAGTGTAGGTCATATACCATCAGGTCTTTAGTTCTGATTTTTTTTTCCTTATGCCTTTTATTTCCTCAGGCTTGTCAAATCACGGTTGCGTTATTAAATTGTTCGTTATTACAACTTCTGCACATGAGCCTTCTGAAATGAGCGATAAGCCTCTCCCATTCGTATGCACAAGCCTTGAATCAAGGCTCTGCATTGCAGGAATATATCGGCTCCTCAGCCACCGTGGGCATGCTATCGCGAGTTGTAGCTCTGGCCCGCAGCGCAGGTAGCCAGCATGTTTTCTCCAGAAGCTTTTGTAGCCAGCTGCTGTCCATAGCGCTGAGCAGGGTGGGCTTGCACCCGTGCGGTTAAGAAGCCCAGGGCAAAAGCCACCCCTCTGCTGAGGGGGGCAGCTCTGCAGGCAGGATTGGCCAGAGATTGCCGGTTGGTAGCCAAAGGGCTGGCGGGGTGAGTGTTGCAGAAGTGGGTAACCTACTCCCCATGCAAACGGAGAAAATGGTTTCTCATTTAGCACAGATTCAATATGCTTTTTACCGCTTTGTAGAAGAAAATCCAGTTTCATAAAAGTTCAAGTTTAATATCAGCTGCAGGCCTTCAGGAGCTATTAGCTGATAATTCTCTAAGCTTTTGCTGCAGACTGCCTTACCAGCAGCACTGAAATTATCAAATTACAGCAATATGATGGAGAACCTTTGCTGCAGCAATCAATTTGTCTCCCAATGGAGTTGGACACAGTTACTTACCTTCAGTATTCACATGTGTATTAGAGATCCTATCGTATAAACAAAGGGCCTGGGTCTCTTTTTTTATACTCTTACAGAGTAACCAACCTTGAAAGACCAACAATCATTAGGACTCTTCAAAATTTTAACATTTCTTAAAAAAACCACAAAACACTTAAAGTGCATGTATTTTTGTTATGTACCCTGTGTTTTGATTTCCAAGCTCCGCGGCTGTTGCCAGCTGGAGGTTTGATGTGTTGGGAACCCCCCCTTGGCATTCTGTGTCTACGCACTGGGGTTTTCTGAATTAAAAACTAAGGTAACATGCTTCTCTGTCGTGCTCCAAATCCTGCTAAACCATCACGGCAGACTCGCCCGTGCAAGGACAGTGTGATTTGGAAAAGGTGCTGCTGCCAGAACTGTAGAAAACTATAAAAAGTTTTTCCTCACTTAAAAAAGAAAAAAGGCCATCACTAGAAGTGCCGGCTTTCACGTTGCTCAGGGAGACCAGGCTCATCTTCTGCTGGCCTGGCTCACAAGCCTTTTTCCTGGCCGTTTGATCCCAGGGAAGGGTGGATTTGCTCGCCCCTCACCGGCTGCCGAGCGCCCTTTTGTGAGACCTTAAGGCAAGGCGATGGCTAACAGAGGGGCAAGGGGCTGCTGATCCACACCCACTGCAAATTCTCTCTAAGTGCTATTTGCCGCACAAAGTCTCGATAAGGCAAGCAAAGAGCCTCACCGAGCACTGGGAGCTGAAGTTCAGAGATGATTGCAACTCTTTGAACAGCCAGGAAGATGCTCTCTTCAAAATGACAGTCCCCAGGGGCGTGTTAGAAGGATGCCTTGTGCTCCCCCTTTGATGATAACTCGTTATACTGTGCGAATATTTTCATTATTTCCTTCATGTATTTTCAATTTATGGGAGGGATCTAACTGTGTGCTGGAGAATTTCATGGGTACCTTGACTAGCAGGAGTTTGTTTTCACTCAGTCATGGTTTCTGTAACTTTATAAAATTTTTAAAGAGCAGAGGCTGTGCTTCCACAGGGTGAGGCACTGCCTTGATCTTAACTGTCTTGTTGGTCCCTGTTCTACTTTTCAGGACTGAAAATATATAATATTTTTCATCAACATGTTTATATAAAGATAAATCCTTAAAAAAAAAAAAAAAAAATCAAATGCCTCTAATGAAAGTTGAAGAAATTATTTCATGGAAATAATTTCTTTATTGGCCCAACACAGACAGATTAAATTTGTGGAGTTTTACCAAAACAAAGAAAGAGCATCAGTGAAAAGTGGGTAAATTGTGTAGGATGAAATCAGTTCAAATACTTTTCAGTCTAAAAGTTTAAATTAAATGGTACCCCAGATTTTCCAGCTAGGCAACCTTCAGGAATTTTCCAGGCTGAAATAATGAAGTATCAAGACTATGTTTAGACAGAGAGGAGCAAAAGTGTAAGTTAAGCAAGAAAAGCAAGCAGTTACTGGTTTCTCTCCATCCTCCAAGATGTTAAAAATAAGTTTTCCCTTCTTAATTTTGAGATGCAATCCTTGGGAGGTTCTGAAAACTGTAAATCAAATTTCCAGTATTATTTCTGCAGGCATTCAAACAAACTCCCATGGCTCTTGCCGAGCGTTTACTACCGGTAGCCTAGCCGCCCCGTTGGCACTTCAGGGAGCACGGGCTGACAGACCAGCTGCCACAGCGGTGGGTTGGCAAGTGGGGGCTTTCAGGGGACCTGGGAGCCAGGCAAATACTGAAATCTGGGCTTCAGAAAGCAGTCCTGAGGCTGGAAGGTGCAGCTGTGAAGCATGCGATTAGAAAATAAAACGAGTGGCTAATTGCACAAGCTGAGGGCAGTTCAGCAAGACATGCTCTAAGGCTGTTTTCCAGCCTGGTCCCATCTGATGCTGGGACTGTTGGGATGGGCAGAGCGAAATATCCCGGACCCAGTGAGCCGGCAGCGCTGCTCCGCAGTGCCAGAGCTGCAGCACCGCGCTTTCCCTGTCTACAGATCCATTTCATGCTCCCTGTGGGCATGCAGAAAAAGTTCTCAGTGAAGTAAGTGCTGCTTTGCAGTGATTGTTCAGCATATTTGGGGTTAAGATGATTGGTTCCTTGTTACTATTTCTAAACATTTTCATGCGCTTCCTGAACAGATTTTATGCACTGCCGCAATGCCAAGGCTTTACTGAAATAAAAACCCTCGCTAAGTTTTGTACTGAGCGAGAGATTCCGCACGCATGAAATCCTGTATTTTCAACATGGAAGAGACTCTGTGGAAAAGGTATTACTCAGTGCACTGCAATTTTCTGAAATATACTTTATAATAAAATGTTCTGCTTTGCAGTAGCCTCAATAAATACATGTGTCTATGATAACAAGGAGGGGGTTTTGGTTGTTTTTTTTTTTTTATGGGGAGGAGGGAGGTTTCTGGGGCTGAAAGAAGGAGGAGCTGTGAAAAGGAAAGCGACCAGTGAATGCTAATTCTCTCCTGCCAGCACCCTCCTTTGGGTGCCCTTTGCCAGGGTGGCACCAGGGGAGCCTGCCGGCAGCCAGCCCTCGGGCAGGGAGGGCTCACCAAACCTGCCGCCCCTGCACCGTTATCCCTCCGGAATGGCTGGCTGGGGAGTGAGTTAAGGCTGTTTGAGCCCCATAATGAGCACATTTACCAGTTCACAAGTTGAGACATAGCTCTGTGGTGGAGATAATTCACACTGACGCGTACACGCTGAGCCCAGAGCTGGGTCGCCACCAGCCCGGCATCCCTCGCCCAGCAGCACTCGCTTTGCCCAGCTGTAGGCACACAGCCACACAGCTGCCAGGTCAGTCAAAGCAGGTCACACCGGGATCCATGCTGCATGAGGGATGACGGCACTTCATCCAGCATAAAACCTGCCTGTACAAGGGTAACTCATTAAAAAAAACAGCATAAAAAGACCCTGTCCCAGAGGCTGGTGTTGGGAGAGAGGAGCTCTGCTTTACTCCAGAGCTGCTCATCAGCCCTTGAGATACCACTGGGGATGGCATCCGTTCTGCACGAGCAGCAGCTCCGGCTTCAAACGAGGTAAAGCAATCTTTAAATTAGTATGAAGGTAGCCAACGATTCACCCTGAGCAAGTCTGAAACAGATACGGTTGATGTGGGGAGCAGGAAAACGTTTTCTGGGTCTAAGTTCCCCACCTTTTTTTACGGACCTACCCAGAGATACCATCTTCACATTTAAACCCTACCTCCTGCCCACTGCTTCTCCCCGCTCTGTAGACTAACGCTGTATCTCTGTAGCGATCTCTACAGTTATACAGAAACCAGTTCCTGCAGTACAAACATGAGAGTTACATTCATTTATTTTGCGATGTATATAAATCTATAGATGTAGATATGACTGATAACAACAAAACAAACAAAAAAAAATCAAACTTAGTCATAAATTACAACAGTGCTGCCAACCAGCAGCATTTAAGTCACGAGTCAGCCCTCACAAAAACATGAGGTATTATCTTTCAGAAAAATAATACGTGTCGAGTTATTTATCTTCTGCTTTTCTGAATCTTAAAAATGAATTTAAATCATATTTTCATGCCTTTGTTCTTAGCCATGAAGTAAAAACTTACTTTTTTTTGGGAGGGGGGAGTGGGGGGGAAGTTGAATTTCTCACACTGGCATAACTCCAGGAACCAGGACTTCAAGGGAAAAAGCCCAAACAAATACGACGTGTGAACCATATTAAAACTGTGAGAGTTGGCAACACTTTGTCATAATAGAGTATTTTTATGCCAAAACAACTGCGTGTGACAGGGATAAGCTTGGCCACCATCACATTCCATTTCCTGCGTCTCACATTAACCCTTTGCTGAGGCACCAGCCTGCAGTGCCAGCCCCTACCTTTATACAGCACTTCGGAGATATATTTTCTGAGGAAGAAACTGCCGGAGCGCTCAGGGTCAAAATCTGCCCTTGAGCAATGTCTGCAGTCATATTTACAGATGGTACTAACTAGATATCAAAGCTCCAACACCAGAGATAGCTGAAAGTAATATGAAAAAAGAAGTCTCTTGCTAAAAGAAAACTAATGTAGAAGGGCAGAGGGAAAATTCATTAGCTGGTAGTGAAAAGAATAATGGGCTTTGGAGCTGCTTTTTTAGGCTTTTTCCAACATCAGCAGCTTCAGTAAATGGAAGTTGCAATATTTAGGGAAGAATAATTCTACTGGGGAATGTTTCCCGGTTTTCAAATCTGCACATCAGTAGCTGCACGCAGCTGCCTCCAGGTGTAATCCCTGCCTCCTTCTATCAGGATACGGGATTTGATCTCACCAGAGTCCCTTGAGTGTAATTAAAATTCTGAATTCCTGATCCTGCCGCAGCTCACTAAATGCAGGTTATATATCTGGAGTGAGGAACGCGCTCCTCAAGAAGGACTTAGAAATGATGAAAGGGAATATGCCCACACCATATCGTTTTATTTACTCACACACCACTTATCATTTGGTGGGATATCCCTGACCATCAGAAACCAAATAGGGTTAGTGTCCTTCACCATCACCACTTCTTTCTCTAGTCCTGCTGCTGCACCTTTGCACCAAAACGAGGACCGTGAGCCTGCACTGGGTTTCGGGCATTTTATTCATTTTATTTGGAGTCTCTGTTCTTCAAACAGGAGATTGCAAAGCCCTGCTTTCACTCAAAAAGTTTCTAGCCTGACAGCATCCAAATGATAGAGTGTTTTCAATGGGCTGAGGCTCAAAACAGAGAGCAAATAAAAGCATGAAAATATAGTGTAAAAACTGACTTTCTAAAAATCAGTCCTGGGTAGTCTGGGTTTCATAACTTCTAAAGGGTGTGCGGTTGATAATGCTGTTATCATGGGGGGTTTTTTTGCAGAGAAAGGATAAGCAGCAAGTAAAGAAACTTGTAGCAGCCTCCTCAAAGCACCAGCTAAGGTTTACTCTTTTAAAATAAGCTAGTGCAGTGAAACAAAGGCGCAAAACCCTATTTGGTCAAATAATCCCCTTGGCTGCAGCACAATCTTTTTTAAGAAAATCCAATGCTGTAAATAACCGGAGTAATTTCTCAGGAGATTAAAGAAAATAAGCTCGCTTTCTTTCCTGAAAGAAAATAAGCTAAAATATCATTGACAGATGGCAGTCTGAGGCTCGAATACTTTATTACAGGCTGATGACACCATTTTCTCTCTCATATTTACAAGTATGGCAGGGTACCTTTGATACGGCTGAATGGAAAGAGCCTGTTTAGCTGAGTGCTGTTGCTTGGCTTGTTCTCCCCCTTCTCAGACGAGAGAAAAATACTCTCCGTAATGTCACAATAAATCTGGTATTTATGAAAACGAGACTGAGAGCCCCAGCCAGGCCAGGCACAGCCTCTCCCAACGAAATCTTCCTGTACATCCATCTCAGCCGGGGCACGCCGGCGCTGATCCGAGAGGCGCGGGAGCCGGCAGAGCCCGGCAGCCCCTTTCCCAGCACAGCCTGCCGCTGGCGTGCCGGCGCGTTGGCTGTCGTGAGTAAGTGTCTTGTGAGAGACAAGTGCACTTCTTCCGAATAGTGACCTGAGCAGCAGCTGGAGCTGGGCTGTGGGGACAGCAGAGAACCACGCTGGCTCACAGCACTGCTGTGGCTACAGAAATCTTCCAAAGGTGCATTTCATTCTGTCCTCTCGTTTTAGCTCTGAAGGCTGCCGTAGCTATATTACAGACAGAAGAGCAATGAGAATGAAAGGGAGAAAAGCTTGTTGTCAGCAGAACTTCTTAAGCTAAGCAAACAAGCTCCTGTGATCCTTTTGTCCAACAGGGAGTCCTCCCACTCCCCTGCACCAAATTTTTCAAGATCTTTGACCATTTCATCCTAATGCATCAAGCTTCCAAGGTATTAGTTCCTAAAGCATCCATTAAAACAGGGAGCCAGGTTTAGGAAATGCATTCTGCCAGCAGCTCTGCTAAGACTGAAGCATCTTGAGATCATATCCTACCAGGCTCCAGGGAATCCACATCGGGAGAGCCTCAGCCTGCCCCTCTGAGCCACCAAAGCTGGTAGGAGGCCAGGCTGCTTTCGTTGCCCTGCTCACAAACCCAGTGGCCAAGCCAGGGACTGGAGGGGCCAGGGCTGCAGGGACACCGAAACATCTGTGTGATTGGTTGGGCACTGAGAAAAACCCATCTTGCTTTTCAACTTCTAAAAGAAAAAGAAAAAAAATTTCCAAGTATTAATGATAATGCAGGTGGTAAATGAATCTGACTGTGAAGAAGCAGCAGGTCCCTGCGTACATTAGATACATGCCCTCTCCTGCAAGTAGTTCAGCTCCAATCCTGTGGGAGTTCCTGCAGACAACTCCAACTATCTTGCTGGAAGGGATATGGTTGTACTAGTAAGCACAGCTTTATACCCAAGTAGTTAAGCCTCAGTTAAACCAGCAGAAAATTCCTGGCTTTGTGGGATTTCACCTCCTTGGGTTTGTTACCATCCTTACGCACAGCCATCCCTGGGTGCCGTGGCACTCCCAGGCGTACCAAGGAGTGCTACCCAGAAGGTGGTCACAGCTGGAGATAATAGTGAGCAACTGAGGGCAAAAGTAGGGAGGTATACATAGAAAAAAAGAGTTGCCACTGCTGTTAACTGAGCAGACAGAAAAGCCTGGGAGGAAAGAGGGCAAGTCATTAAATCAAAATCTTGGCTGATAGAAGAAGATAGCTGTATCTTTTCCTGCAGGATTTGTGAAGAAGGAAATAAGTCGGTAAAGCACATTTTCAGCACTGCTGCTGTGCACCATCATTGCAATTATTTCGCAAAGAGGTAGCTTAGCCTAAATAAATACTGTACTAACTTTGATAATGGTTCTTTTATTTTGTATAGGTTCGACAGCACACTAAGGGCTACGGGAACAATTATTTTCGAAGAACTGATTCTCTTTCATGAGACCATATACAGGATTTCTTTTGCTTTCGTCCAAAGGATAATAGAAAATAGCAGAAGCTTGACATCATAATAGAGTTCAAGTGCCTTAGCAGTATATCTGCTCTCAAAGAATTATAAAAAAGCTGAAGCTAATGTACTTTGCTGTGTTCATGGCACAGGCAGGCCATTTTATAGCTTTTGCAAATAAACAGACTGTTGCCTCTCTTGTCCATCAATTGAGGCAGCTTTCGCGATGATATAATGCCGTTGATTCAAATCCGATCAGCTGCTATTGCCTAATTATACAAGCAAAACAAATCCAGACTGTTTAAGGTAGAAGGGGGAGACGGGAGGGGGAACTGCCATAAAACACTGAGGGAGAACTGTCTTCTCTTTTCAAACATGGTAAAACCAAAGAGTTGTTTTCCCCTTAAACAGGAATACTGCGGCCATGATTCCACAGACCTATTTACTTTTCTTTTCATAATGTGCCAGTCTGCATGCAATAAAACTGTCAGGCACAACTCAAGAGCAATAAATATCGGGAAAACTGTTATTTAACAGGCCAAGAATCATCTGTACAGTGTCACTATGTATTCAGAGCAGTGCTCTGGTAAAAAGTGATTTTGCAAAATGACAATTTGTGTTGCATCTATTTTCATCTCTCCTCTCATTCCCGTTCACTCGATTTTCTCGGCAGCAGTAGGGAGATTTCTCCATCGCTGCTCTGCTGCTGCGAGCCGCTGCTAACGAAGCAGGCACCGAGGCTGCCCGGCGCACCGACACAGAGGGAAGAAAAGGAAAGGGCAGAAAGCTGTAGGGCTGCGAAGAAAGCAGGGGAAGGAAGTTACTCTATTTTACAAGTATCAGAGCAGATATGTAAACCTAAATATCACATACATTCATAGGCAAAGAGAATGGAAGGCAAAGCCCCAGTGCACGAGGATCTGAATGTGTATCTGCTTCAGCTGCAACTCACAGAGCGTTGGATACAGTGGTCCCAGCCTGAAAGAGACAGAGTCTAAAATCTGGGTCTTTTACATCCCACCACCACCACCACCGTCTGTATGCTCAAGCACTTACTGGCTCTTCAGGCCAAAGAACGGAACAGTCTTTTAGAAATACATCAGGTCCATCAAAAGCATCACCTAAATACATGATTCTTATTTTAAACAACAGCTCTGAAAACACAGCTTTCCAAGATGTTCCTTTCACAGCTCTGAGAGCTAGAACTGTTCAAAGCAACTCTCACGTAGTGACTTGTCTTCAGATGCTGGGGCTCCATGTGAAAATGTGGTGCACCAAGGCTCATGGTGAAGATTCCAAGGGATGCTGGTGACCCAGCAAAGGTCACCCCTAGCCAAAAGACCTCAAGGAAGAGGAATGTTGACCAGAAGGATGTACAGAAGAAATGAACCTAGGGACTTAACCAAGAGTCAACCCACCGAACATGATGTAAAATCAAGAGGCATCAACTCTGATGTCCTGCCTATATTGTACCCTGACTAGCTGTGTCCTACCACCAGAAGCTTCCCACACAGGGACAGATGGATAAGGCTTTCTTTACTTTTACTTTCATTTAATGAAATCTATGGCCTGTGTTAGGCAGGAGGTCAGACTCAAGGATATAACAGTCCTTCTGGTGTTGCTATCCAGTGTGTTTGTGCACTGTTGTTCTCAAAATGGCTGTATATCAGTAGATGGTTACGTGACCCCTAAGTTGCTGTGGGCAACTTAGTCACATTTATGATGAGTTTTGAAATAACCATTCTCAATACTGGGTACCAGATGAAAAAAGATATTTTGGATTTAATAAACATCATTCTCAGGGAGTCTTGCAGCTAGTGAGGAGAGGAAAGGCAGCTCCTGGAAGGAGAGACCACTTCTGGGTGCTCTCCCATTGGAAGAAGCTGCTGCCAGGCCTCCTGTCCAGCTAATAATATCACTGCTGACATACCATCCTGGAAGCCTGCTAGCCCCCAGAGGAGCATAATGGCACAGCGTACCTACAGTGCAGAACTGCATTCACCCTGAACCCTGCTATCCATCTTCTCAAAATACCACTGCTGCCATAGTGGGCAGGGGTTTGTCAAAAGAAATAGGAAAAACCTAATTATTGAGCTTCGATCTTCTGTCATGCTCCCAATACTGTGTGATTTGCTCTTTGGAGCATCTACAGAAGGTTAAAGCTCAGTGCAGTGTCTGGCCAACCCCCTTTCACGAAAAGAAATGGATTCCTGAAAAATCCTGATGAGCAAGATTAGGTTTAACAATGATGTACGTGACAAACAACCAGGCAGCATATAGATCTGAAAGTAACCATCACCACTACTTGGTTCAGGAATCATATTTATTTATGTACTATGATTACCAAGAGATGCAATTACTGGAGAGATTGTGTTGTATCTGCGGTCATAGCCAGGCAGCTGCCTAGATGGGCTGGAGATACATGGCATTTCATTCAGGACTTTTGCAGCCACTTGGCAGGCCTGTTTTGTTGTGGCAGCATCAGCAGCCCTATAAATAAGTTATTGATTTTAATTTGGGACCAGAATATTGTTTAATCTCTGCAAACTGCCTCCTGTTCCACTGTATAAAGTCAGCAGAAGGAAATAAAAGTATCAAATATCTGCTAAATTGCACTGAGTTAGAAATCTGCCATCAGTGACATTTTACCCTTCAAAAGCGATAGCTACTTGCTACATCCCATTCTCCCAAACTGGCTTACTTCTAACAGTGACAGTAGCCTCCTCCACAGAATCTCCCTAGAATGACTGCAGGATTTAAATGCTACCTAATAAACCAGACAGATAGTTTTGGCTTAACGGTGGCTCATCTTGGGACTTTCTGCAGGGGTGTGGGGCAGCAGACAGGCTCCGCATCAGTGTCAGTGGTCCCTGGAGCTTGGAGGGCGGGGTCGGAGGAACCAGCTAGGTTCTGCTCAGAGGAATCTGTCAGGACAAGGGTGCTCTCTCCCTGTGGGTCTTTTTTGACTCCTCTGATGCTACACAGTAAATTCGTAAAACACTCTATCTTAAGAGACCAATGACCTGCCAGCCCCAGAGGACGGCAGTCCAGAAAACACCACAAATTCACCTCGACGCAAACATAGAATTTTAACTCGGCCACGCTCACACCTGATTTTGCTTCCCATTTGCAGTTTTGCCGTAAACAGCCGCTGTCTTGAAGACATTGGCCTGGGGAAGCCGAAGTGGCTTGTGATGGAGCCGCGTCACTGCGGTGCTCGCAGGACGGCCGTCCCCTCGGGGCTGCACGCTGCTGCCCGTCCTCCTGCCCTTGGCAGCTCTCTGCCATCGCCGCCCACCCAGCCGCTCGCCCTGCTCCCTGCAGCGGGCAAGGCTCACCATGGCCCCTTATTTCACCAGTTCAAAAGCCACATAAACTGGGCACCGAACCCACCCTGTGCGGGGCTAACACCCTCAGCCAGTTTATTCTAGTCAGTTCTTAAAAGTCATCTTAGCAGAAAGTGGCAGTTTGGACCTGGGCATCTGGCCTATACTTCAGCGTGGTATACAGGGAATAGAATGAATCTATCACATTTACTTTATTGCTTTTATTTATTATTGCATTTTACTTGGAGTCAAGCTGGAATTCAATGCTGATACCTGGAAATGAAAGACTGGTGTATTCCCACAGCATCATCCAGCCCTCTTTTCCCAGCCATAGTACCAGCTATTACAATACCACGTTTTCAAATAACCTCACAATTCAAAAGAGTTCTGTCAAGAAAAGCATTTTCAAATTAACCTTTGAAGTTATGGCTGCTCACAGCCTTTTCCCAACTTGACTCATGGAGCGAAGCCCGTCTCCCCCGAAATTCTATTAAAAATGCTAGCAAAATAAACCCATTACAGCTGTAACAGCTCAAATTAATGTCAACATGTCAGGACATATGTCTAATTTCAGTTTGGAGACTTGAAGATTGGAATCCTCATTATGGGCACCATCAGCTGTTTCCAAACAGCCTTCAGGTCTAGAGAGATTCATTTTAAATGAGGAACATCAAGGCAGAGCACACAGAACCGCTCGGATTCTGCATTAATTTCAGTCAGTTTGCTAAGGCTACGATTATCGTCACTGTGGATTCAATAATTCTCTCAAACTTGCTACTGAAGCAGTTTTGCTGGCCTTGCCACACGTCTGTCTTCTCCATGGGAGACAGCAAGGGAAAACAGGGGCTGTGGCCTTCAGGTGGGATGGATGGGGATGAGGGCTCAGCTGAACAAAACAGGGTGCCCGCGCCCCCCGCCCGACCACGCGGACCCTGCCCACCTCGCCAGCGGGCAGCTGTAGTGGTTCAGCACAACGGGACCACCAGCAGGGACTGCCCACACCGAAACGGGGCTGAACATTGAACGGAGCATATTAAGCTTCTCAAATTGTATGTATTTTAGTGAAAAACTGGAACGCTAATCTATATGCATATTGGCTCTGGTACATAGAAAAGAAGGGTTGAACTTGTATTACAGCAGTATTCAGAAACTCCAGTCGGTATTGAAACCCTTTGCAATGGATGATATATGGACGCAAGGCAGCAGACAGGCCTTTTCACAGATTTCCTGCCATTTAGCTTCAGATGACACAAAGGAAGGGAACAAACAGGAGGGGAGATGGATAGGAGTGATGTGAGATCACAGAGCTATGCATAACCTAAGCATATGCACGACCTGATTCTTCAGACAGCATACTTATAATCACTGCTTAATCTTTCCTTTACTGTCTGTTCTGAATTTTATAAGTATTTCTTGCCAATTTCTCCCTCTTGATATGCAACCTCCAAAAAAGAAAAAAAAAAAAAAAATTTAAATTCTCACTTGTCCTCTGATCCCATTGTCACTCACTCCTTTCAGGAGAAGCCTTGTTTTCTCCAAGGTTATACACATTTGATGCTTCTGAATATAGGTTTCCAAATTTCTTACTGCTGAGCCTCCGTATTCTCAAACAAAACAGTGCTGCTCAGTTTTGTTTTGTCAACTTTGAAAATGAGAAGAAAAAAAAAAAATGACCTTTTGACACAACTGGGACACGAGGGCAGACTCCATGGTTTGCAAAACTTCTGGGACTCTGTCAAAACTGAAATTTCTTGTTCTCAGCAACATTTCGGTGGTTGAATGCAAACCTGAGAAATGCTGATGAGCGCAAAATGAATCTCAGCTGAAACTTCTCGCAGTGAAGGGAAGCTTCTCTACAAATTCTGGAATAAAGACCATCAAGACTCTGTCTGAATGCATGCTTGAGGGAAGAATAATATACTGTATACCAGGAAAAAAAAGAATACCCAAAGCCTTCGTCTAGCCCATTAATTGTACTGCAAAATTGCTTAGATATGGACATAGGTAGAGTTCGCTTGGGAGTAGAGCAGCAGATCCCCACCAAAGCTGGGAAACCACCAGGACCAGCTCCAAGCGCTGAGGAAGCACTGCAGTGTGTGCCTGTCTGCACGCACACATCTGTACACATCTGCATACGTGTATGAGAATGCCAAGGGTCAGTGGGAGACGAATTCCCTGTCCACTTGAGTCTAAATTTTCTCCATTGCACTTATGGGATTATTTGGCTGGAGCTGTGCGGTGCCGGCTGCTGCTGTTTCCCGCTGGATGGTGATGGGAACACTGGGCACTAACAGGCGGATTGACCCGTGTGCCGTGCGCCTGCCACAGCGGGTCTGTGGGCGATGGATGGAGCAGGCTCAGGGGATTTAATTGGCATTTAAGGAGAAATTACCCAGAACGTCTGTCTTGAGAAACCTTTTCTGAAGCAGCTTCAAAGGTTTCTTAAGAGCAAGCCATCAGAGACAAATTAATGGATTAAGCTTCACGTGAGATGGTCAAAGTACATGAGAAATGCAATTAATAAGCACTAGATTAGATTTTCACATTCAATCCTGGACAGCAGATAAAGCGGGAAACTGTTTTTCTGTGCCGGGAGCAGACCAGCAAACAAGAGGCAGTCGTGATGCTTTCCTTCACCCTGCTCCTGGAGGCAAGGAAAGGACCACAATCTTTCCCTGGATGTGCTGTCAGCTGTCCCTCGCACCAGCCCAGCTCTCTTGGCAGTGGCTTGGGAGGAAACTGTAGCCCAGCCTCCTCCTGCATTTCTCCAAGCCTTTTCCACTTTCCCAGCAAACCCTCCATGGCTAGAGGAAGCAAAACAAGGCGGGGAAATCCCTGTTCTTCCCACCCACAGTCTGGGCCACGCTGTCGCAAACCTGAACCTCTCAAAATCTTTTTCCTTCTGGGGCTTTTTCTTCCCATCGCTTTTTTCTTCACAGATATTACTAAACCTAGCAGGAATAATTTCAACTGAATATGACCTAAAGCAGGACGATTATATTTATACTTATAAGTATTTGTTATTATATTATTATTATTATATTATATATAATATATATTTATATATATTATAATATTATAAGGTGAAAAGCAGGCTGAGGAGGAAAAGTAGATGAGGGGATAAGAATGAAAGTAGGCTGTAGGTGAAAAAATGGGCCATCTCCCCCATTTCGTTTTTTATGCAAGGTAACCGGGAGTTTTGCATGTGTTGTACATGATCAGGGTAAAGAGTTGTGCTGAATCTAGGGCTGCCCTGACCCCTTCGGCTGTGTGCAGACGTAGCTTTTCTCATCGCAATATTGCCCAGATTTGGCAGGGGACAAGCAGAGCATAGGCAGGGTCTTCGCCAGGGGGATTTACGAGCCGAAGCTCCGTGTGCTTACGCTGGCAGAACCGGTGCCTGCTGGAGAGCGGGCAGTTCACATCGCAGACGGCTTTAGGAACCCTGTGTCTGCCCTTCATTAATATCTGAAGCACAAAGATACTTTCCATGGTTCAGCATGAAATACAATCTTGCAAACAGCACTTTAAATCTGAATTCAAAAACGTACCAACATATCAAAGCTCATGAAAGTCACTGTAGTGTTTTGACGGATCCCTGTAAACACTGTGGCCATTTCACAGTTACCTCAGGCTATCTTTTCATCTCCCACATGCTTCAGCCCTTTAATGTAATATTTAGACCAATTTTGTTATTAGATTTTCCCCGGATGAAAGGATCTATAAACGTAAATGCCAGTTGCTAATTCTTGGTAGTACAAAATAATAGTATTAGTACATCACACAATAAGAAAAAAATTAAGCTGGTAATTTATACTGCTGAATTAGATACGCTAACAAAAGAGAGAGGCAATTATATACCACAGTAAAATCTTCAGTGCACAGACTTAAGCATTCCTCAGTCTTTAGTGTTCAATTAGGGTGAAATTTACTTTCAATACAAGACATAATGCCAAGAGCTGTCATGCCCTCAGTAAAAATACAGGATTTCATCTCATCTGCCTCCATGTAGTCTTTTTTATTCTGGCAAAGCTCAAGGTTTAGCTCTAAAGAACAATTTGGTTTGCATTACATACCGCACTAACAGGCTGCAGCGCACAGATTCATCTGCCGAATGAACATATTCTAATAGGTCTGATGATCTGTCTTTATAGTGCCATTTGATTAACAACAAATTTATTCACTTGGCAGCTGTATTCCTTAATCAGGTATTCATTAAGCAATAGCATATAAATATGTATAAATGTCAGATTTATGGATCAGAGACTACAATAATTTCATTTGAAGAAAGGTGGATTGTCTATACTTCTAATTAGTTTCCCTTTAAATAGGCTCATCATACGTACACATTTGTACATGTCTAGGACCTGATTTTCAGAGCCGAGGGTGCATGTCCGATCGGGCAGCATTCCCTTCCTCGGGAGCCTAATTGGAGTCCTGTGACAAGTCCTTTCAGCCCTGTTGCTGGAATATATTGGATACTACACGAGCGTTTCCCTGTATTAGATAGTTTTATAAGGGTTTCATTTCCAAGACTGAGTAATTCACATATTTGCACGTACACAGGCTTTGCACCCATCCAATCTCCGCTCGCCATTCCGTAACCTGGACACACAAAAACCGTATATGCACTGGCAAATGGCAGAA
>JAVJGI010000002.1:2837819-2881866 GCA_035590275.1 Ibycter americanus | reverse complement strand
ACTAAAGAGAATATCTTCAGTGAAATGGATCCTGGTTGTGCTAATAATGAAAAATGATCATAATTACCAGGGAAAAACATTCTGTCTGTGGGATTCAACCCTTTTGAGGCTTTTAAGGTAGGTTATAAACTATGTTGACAAAAGTTTTTTTACCTTTCTTTTTCGAGCAGGTTCTCTAGAAGCCACTTTTATGCTTCATGGGAGGCTGGAAGAAAAAAAGAAAGGGGGGGTTGAAATAATCCTTGGTTTATCAGTGATAAGTACTGTTATTTTGATATCTGTACAGGAGGTAACAGGACTGGAGCTGCCAGACCCCAATTAAAGTAAAAACTGAACTGGCTGTGAAGACATAGGCAGCTTGAACAGCGTTAGTGGCCTCTACCGTGGTGCACGACAGGTATCCAGGCTGAAATCTAGAGCACCTACACGTAGGAGACAAAATTTTCTACCGAGAACTACAGATACCGACAGAAGACTGTTCGGAGTAGCTGCATTACAAACCTGAAAAGGCACAAATATCCTCAAAATTAGCCAGTTCGTCACGTTTGGCCCAAATAACTGTTTGACTCACAATTTTCCAGGAAACCTGGAAGAAACCTGGTGGCTGGACGGGAGCATCAGCCCTAGGGAAGCCCTTCGGCAGCGCCTGGCAGGCTGGCAGCCGCTCCGCCGGCAGTGCAAGCCCCTTCTCTAACCGAACAGCTCAGGGACACCTCTCGGCTCGTCAGGAGGTCACCGGGAATTAGGGCATATAGGAACAGAAGGCAGGAGAAATGCAAAGACAGGAACACCTCGCTCTGGGAGGTGTGCTTGCTGCCAGGCAGGTTTTGTTTCTCCGGGACCCGATCGAAGCCATCAGCCGCTGCTTTCAGCCCTGCACAGTGGTGGAGGTGACAGGCTGACAGAAAGCATGACAGATTTATGCCACGTATTTTATTTTAATGAAGTGCTAGACACACAAAAAAAGGTAAGAACAAAGATGCGTTCCCTACTGCTCTAAAGCCTCGCTGGAGCGTGCTAAACCCCTAACTTTGTACGTTGTAAACACTGCGTATGCTGAAGCCACATCTTCGCATCTTAATTCAGTGAGTTCCCTGTGGTGTGCCCTTTTAGTACAGCGTGTCACACACGTCATGTTTCTTTACATATCACCTGTGCCACGGCATGAGCGGGGACGAACCTGCAGCAAGTCTCCGCAAGCAAAAGGAGTTTGAGCACCAGCAACATTCTCACTGTAACTCCACACAGAACTGCCCGGTGGTTTTGGAGCAGAATGATTAAAGGTCTAGTGCAGATTCCCCGACTGTGCTGTCCAGACATTACAGGTGAAGACCATGTAATCCTGCTTTCATCTTTCATTTCTAGGTGGAATAATTTCAATAAAATACCGTAAATTACATGCAAGGCTTAGGGGTCTTGACCACACTTCTGCACCATTCTGGTGTATCCAGCTGTGGCTGTCTTGCACCCATGGAGGGGAAGAAAATTTTGCTACACAGAAGTAATGTGTAAGTAAATGAATAGCTAAAAATCATCCTTCGTGCAGTTTGGATAGAAATTTGGACTGCCTTTTTTTTTTTTTAATGAAGTTACTGATCTATTGTCTTTCAAAAATGTAATGAGCATACGGAGACAGATCCATCGCCATTTAACATACAGCATACGGTTGTATGTTGGGATGGATATGAGAGTAATAGTTCCTTGCAATATTTAAGTTTACTGATCCCTGCTGATCTCCTCTTCTAATATTACTTTATTTATCAAGTCTGATTTGGGACTTACAGCCTATATAGAGAGAGTTCTTAAATTCCAAATCAATTTGCCAACAAGTATCTTCTCTGCTTTACTACTACATCATCCTTACTCACTGATCTGAAGGGTTGGAGGTTTAAACTCATTTAGCAAGGACAAAAAAAGAAAAAGAAAAAAAACAATATTATATTATAAGTTTTGACAATTATGTATGTCCTGATCCAGAGAGTAAATAAAATGTGAGTGCCTATTTTGCTGTGCCACTAGATGCAAGCTACCAAACTGATGACCTGTGATGGAAGATGTACAAGATTTGCTGCTGAATATACAGAATTGGAACCAGTTTGTCACTCATCATGAAAATAAGAGGTTCCAGTGGCAATTACCAGGCAGCTGAAATGGCACACTTCTAATAGTTAAAGTTTTGTTGAGGCGTCCCCTTTCCTAGGGACATTTCGTAGTATTATGCTGAAAAGGGCAGCTGTCTCCTTTACCCAAATTACAAATACAAAACAAAAAGTACCAGGACCTTTATTTCTCGCTCAGAGGCAAATTGTGCAAATTTAATTTAACAGAAAATGATCAGCTTTATGACTAGCTGTGTTGCAAATAAACTGACAACCTTTATACAATACAATTACTTTATTTTATGTGATATTATTATTATCTGAGCCATCTGACACTCTTATGGCTCACATAAAAATTCCTATTTTAGTGTAACTGTGCTTAAATAGATCTCTTTGTACTACCTGAAATAACCCCCTCCTCTCACCTTAGCATGTACAGGCTCAAAAATATGCAGAGCTTTATCCTATCCCTCCTCCTCAAACAGCTGGATTTAACATCTTGGTCAAAGGAAGGGTTTCCACTGATTTGGATGACTACTGGAGCATCCCAAAAGTGTACCTATGGAAATAACTCAGCCCCACAGGACTGGAAGGAAGACTTTCCTTAAGCTAACTGACATTTTTGACCAAAAAAAAAAGGCATGGGGAATCATGGTAACTCAGCTATTTTGCTTTTGTTCCCTAAATAAATTCATTCAAGTGGCTGGCACTGGGTGGCAGAGTGCCGGGCTGGGCAGATATACCCGTTCATTATCATCTTCCCTCGCTACATGCCACATATTTAATTCTTCTGATCCTTCCTCTCAAATCTCTCCTCATCCCTGGGATCCTGTTAGCAGCTCTTTCCCTTGTTCAGTACAAATCCCTCAAGAAAACAGGCAGGTAACTGCTATTATGTTTTACAATTACTTAAAAGCAAGAAAATTTTACCTGCTGTGTTAATTCACTCTTTGCCACTTGGCAACAGCCAGTCTCTCCCTCCC
Organism: Ibycter americanus; assembly: GCA_035590275.1. NCBI lineage: Eukaryota > Metazoa > Chordata > Aves > Falconiformes > Falconidae > Ibycter > Ibycter americanus. Next base: position 2,878,784 of record JAVJGI010000002.1, on the reverse strand, counting down.
TCTCGCTGCCCTGCAGCCCATGATTTGAGCACAGCCGAAGGGGGCAAGGTTGGCTTTGATTTAACACGGCACAAGGTATACAAGTGGCTTCAATTTCCAGCACCTCCCCACGGCAGCATCCTCGCTCGCCACGTGCGGCTGGAGCACGGAGCTGGCACTCTCTGCAGCCGTAATCCACCGAGAGCAGGGCTTGCAGATAAAGATACTTTAATGCTCTGGTTTCTTTTATCTTTACTCTGACAATGAATCATTCAAAGCATGAGGTAACGAGGCAGGCAGAGTCAAACAAGTTGCATTCAATCAAGCATCCAGATTCGGTGGCACGATTCCCGGCACAAGGATCACATGCATCTGCTTTGAAGGACCTGCACTGGTTTTCTCATCACCGCTGATGATGTTGCCATGTGAAGAAACACATCTCCTTAGCCGATCGTCTTCCAAGCAGGCAGGGAAGACGTGTGGCATCTGCCACTCCGGTGTAACTCTTCCACCCCAGCACCACCTCCGCGTGGCCCGCGGGCTGACCTGGCGCTGGGGCTGGATGTAGAGAAGTCAGAAAACACAGATCAGGCGACAGCTGCCACCTCCGAGAAACGTGGTGGGGTCTGGGGGAGGCACCGGGGGGCTGAGCCCCCCACAGGGGCTCCTGCCAGTGCTGGGGGGAAGAAACCCAACCCCACGGGTCCATCAAATTATTGATGTCGCCTGGACAGAGCGCTGTGGCTAACGCAGCCCTTCCCCGACCATGCAGCGTGCGTCAGGAGGTGCAGCCGCCTGTTTTCTTCTGCATTAGCAGGACTGAAACTCCCGATGCTCTTTACAGCATTTATCTCTTTCCGGTGGCTTCCAGTGTGTGATCCAAATCATTCAGCTGTGTATCTAAAACCTATTTTCTCCTGTGAGTGTATGGAAAACCTTTTGCTTTTTTTGGCAATAAGCGCATTGCTGCTGTAAACAAGATTTTTCTGAGCTCTTTTTAATGAAGATAATTAAGAAGGCATTATAAAACAGATTATTAGTAGTAAGCACCAAGTAGTAAACCCCATCTACATAATGTCGCAATATTATTAAGTTTCTTGTATTAGAACTGCAGACACATGCCCTGGCCATTCCCTTAACACCATGAATTCTTGATATTTGGGCACAATTCTTTAAAACATGCTATGCACAGGTCTATGATCAAAGAATAATAAATGCTATTTACTTTAAAATACAACTGGATGAAAAGCTAAACAAATATTTATCAATATCTAGCATGTTAAATAACAAAAACAGGGGGAAAAAGACCCAAAAACACTCTGTAAGCCATCAACATTTGGGGATCTTTAAAAAAAAATATTAAAAAATAAAAATAAAGGGAAGATGTTTGAGCACTGTGACACTGGACAAAGATATGAAGGGGAAGGACTGTGTTTACCATAACAGCAAATCTTACTATTTCCTGGATCACTGGTTCTCTTGCAATTCCATGTGATCCTGAAAAGCGTCTTGGCTGATTCAGAGAAATTACATCTCTGTCTTCAATCTATGACTAAAACCTGAATCCACCCTCAGGAGAGCTGTGGTTCTTGCTATCACCACTTGCCATATGTCTCCTCTTTCTTCCTCCACCTTCTCAGCCTCATTTACTATGGAAACAAGGCTGGTGCGGTCCCTCTGTCTTTCTCGTTCCCTTCACCTCACACACAACTTCTAAGCCCATAGGTCTGTCTTGATCAGATTTGACAGAACAGTAGAAAGCTCAAAGACAACTGGATCCTTACAAGTCTTGCGAGGACAGGCAGCTGGGAGAAGGGGAAAGATAAATAGAAACACATTAATGCCCCTGAAAAATGCCCTGCATGGGGCAAAGGGCTGTATTATCAGCTAATGCTGCTGGACACACAACAGTCATTGTAAGGTAAGGGTCTGAAACAGGACAGGCTTTCAATTGCAACCTTCTTGGTCAGAAAATTCAGTCAGCTACTGGACACACACCCACAGAAAACAAGGCTGCTTTAATTTTTAGTCCTCACGGATCTACTTGTATTTTCTATGCTCCTTTTCTATTTTCTTCTTCTACGAAAACAAAAAAGACAGTGTCAGCCAGGCAAGACTCCACTATCTCTTCTGCAGCACTGCTGTGTTTGCTACTGGAAATGAAGCTAAACGCAGCCTTCGGTATCGCCACATCAGTGCCGGAGAAGCTGATCACATCACAGGCTGTCTCGGCTTCTCTGCTAGTACGACTGCCAGGAAAAGTCTGTCCCACAAAAGACAGAGGGTGCATCTTTTCTTTGCTAATCTCTTCTTGTTCCTGTTGTGCCTTAGGTTTGTTTTCTTTTTTTGGGTTGCTTTTTTTTTGTTGTTTGCTTTTTTGTTGTCCCATCCCCACCCCCACCCCACCCCCCAAACTGGAATTAGATTTCAACAGGAACAACAGCAGCAGCAGCAGCTCTGTTATCTCTAACTAACCGCTCCTTTCTCCCAAATATGTTTTTATTGCACCACCTGAAAGTCTCCAAACCTGGGTTTTCCTTAGGAAAAGCCCTCTCAATAGCTAAAGGAAAAGGGATTAAGGGACATTGTTAAATTTAAAGCCCTGCTTAATACCCAACATCTTCAATTCTTTAACTATTTTTCCTTTTCCTGTATCTCTAATGAAAGGTTAAAGAGATCTTTAGGGATGATTGTTGCCATGGGATTAAGCAGCCTGGAGTCTATTAATTCAACTCCCAACAGTTTGTTTAACTGGTTAGTGTACATGAGCAGGGTCACGCTGACATCCTTATTTCAGCCCTCTGTTCAAGTAAAATAATTGGGCTACTCCTGATGACTTATAATTAAATGTAAGCTGAAGTTCACAAGTAAAATTTTTGTCTATTAGCTTGTGTCAAGGAGCTTGGTGTTCTGAATCCTAAAAATTGAAAATCAAAGAGAAATGAGAAAAGTGTGCCTCATGATTAGGTCAGACTTCTGCTGATTTAGGGTATTTTTTGAACGCTGGAGATTGACATTATTCCTTTGCATGGGTGGTGGGGTAAGGTGGAGCAAGGCCCATGTTTGTGCTAGGTCTGGAATTCCATCATACTTTCCTTCTTACTTTAAATGCTTTCAAACTCTTCTGAAACTATGATCGACTCCGAGCCTATTTAAGTACCTTTCCCCTTTTGAATGACAGCTTCTACCTTTTCAAGTTATGCCTTGATATGTTGGCTTCACCGATGATCTCCTGAGGAGACTGAAGTGGTAAATAATTTTGATAAACTATCAGGCGATAGATAAATTCAGTCTTGTATTCCAACTGCACTTCACTCACGCTAAAAACTGTCTGCCTGTGCAGATCTGCTTTGTGCTACCACAAGTGACGTGAAAAGAAACTGCCTTTAGGTAAAGGATGAAATATTGGACACCTTATACAGGATAGGTGTGCATACCAGGCACATATAGGCACATGGAAATGCAAAATACTTTTTATATAAGTCTTTATTTGATTTGTAACTGTTGGGCTGGAAGGTTATTCTAAAGTCTAAACTAGAGCTGTTGGGGAAAGGGGTTACTTGTTTGGTTTTAATTTTCTGCAGTAGTTCAACCTTTGCCATTTAGAAAAATTCACAAATATCATAAATATTTCATATGAACTGTGTGTGTACGCATGCTGTATGCAAACCATGTAGCAAACAATTACAGTTAACTCTGCCCTTGTAAATAACTCATGAAAATGAAGTTAAATACATGTCGCTGTCAACAACTGCATAACCATGAACAAAGTAATGCAATCTTTCATTTAGAAAATTATTGTAAATGTCAACCACAGAAAAATAAGGCACAATAAAGGATACTAGAATCAAGCAATGCTGAACTTCATGACATTGAAAAACTTAAATGGAAACTCCCAGTTTAAATGAGTCAATAGAGTCAACAGCTGTGAGCTGAGCTGAGCTTCCAGCCCTTCCAGCCTCCCCATAGCGCTCCCTGCTCCACAGAGGGTTCTCCTACAAATGTATTAAGCCATTAACTCCCATTCTAAACCGAATGAGAATGGGCAGAATTTCAGTCAGGATCCTCCACAACAGACGTCCCCTGTGTGATTAATGAAGTATTGAGGAAGATGAATGCTCATAAGCTCACTCTGAGTAAAGCAAGCACCACCTTGGAGAAAGCTTTTGATGAGAGGAAATTGCTCTGTATTAAGAGCTCTCCGGAGCCAAGGCAGAGACAAAAGTTCTCTGTAAATGAGTTCTGCTCTCTGTCTTCACAACTTTAACTAAACTGAAGAAAATGGTTGAACAGGAAGACTTGGTTGCTCTTGAGACTCCATAATTCGCTTGATGAATGCTTTAAAAGAGATGGGCTAGAAAAGAAGATCATTGAATTTAAGCAAAATATAGGAGTCACATCACTTCTGGTATCAAGAGGCAAGGCACATGATTCAAAGATGAGAAAGGAGCTCAGCTGTAAAGGTAGGAAGCTGGAATAAGAATGAGCAAACATTTCGTGAGGAACATAGTCTTCAGCGCAGAAAGAATACTACCTGTCTCGGGAGAACAAGAAAGAATTCGAGTATTGTTCATTAGATGGCAAATTGCATCAGATATCTGCAAGGCAAGAGGAAGAAATTAAGATGGATAGTCTTACTCAAGGCAAGGGACGTGACGATGAAAAATGCTCCATTTGGTGCAACAGCCCTTCGATCAAGAGTCTGCGGCGGGGCTCACAGTTCCTTCCTTTCCTTCTTGTGCTAAGGTTTAGTTCCCCCAGTTCCCGGTCCCTCCCCTCTCCTCTATCTCGAAATGTCTAAACTTTGTACGCTAGCTCAGCGCTCCTCCTGGCATCAGTGTCAAGAGTCATCAAACAAATGACAGAGTCCTCCGTTCCTTTCTGAAGCCCAGCAAATGCAGGAGGTGCTGGCTTAGGAGATAAATGAAATTTCTTGGAGCACCTTCCAGCGCTCAGCCTCACACGGAGAATTTTGTGCCACCCAGCGTTCAGGACAGCTTTGCTGCGTGTGGCAGAGCACAGCAGTAATCCATGGAATCTTTGCAACTCCTGTTTGGGAATTACCGCTGCGCCTTTTTTTGCCTTTAGTTCTGTTTTTAATCAAGCTTGAAATTTTCTAACTTTAAAGAAGCCATTAAAATCTTCTCATTTTCTCTGGATAACACATCTCAACTACATTGTTACGCTCTAAGAAAAGGACTATTTTCTGTCACTTGGAAACCTACACCTCGTTTTGAACTGAAATGAACCCACTAATAAAATTAATCAGAAGCACTCTTCCGCTGGAGAGAGGCAGGGAAAATATGACGGGTTATAAACCGAACTGCAGGTTCCAATAACACCACGCAGGCAGTACTGGGGAACCAGACCTCCGCGAGCTGGGACACAGCACACCTCAGCAGAAGGCTGGGGAATTACTGCGGGAAAACAGCACGGATGAGGACAATACATAAGTGGAGGCCAAACAATAAAAAAGTTGTAAGCACATAGAAATTCTTCCAGAGGATCTGCAAGGATCCTTAACATCCTTTATTGTTCAGGACTGAAGCTTCAGGTTTGAGATGGGCTAGAATTGCCGCTGTGTGCCCCTCCTTCTGGACCGCCCGGTTGGCAATGCCTTGTTTCCAGAAGAATAAAGCGCACACATACCCTGTTAGCGCTGATTATTTAACAGCAGTGAAATTCAGGCTGAAGTGTTGGGAGCACAACTAACAAGACACCTAAATTACCGGCCCTGAACGAAAATTGGGGTATCACTTCTGTCTGAGTCTCCTTTCAAGCTTTTCTGTAAAATGGAGATAGTTATGGCAATTTCCTAAGCATGAAAGGAGGGTCGGGTAAGTGTTAGCGAGGTATTTTAGATTTGTAAAAGACTATCTGTGCCAAAAGTTAATGTCAGGTGCCCGCAATCAGAGTGCAGGGCATGTCTAATGGAAGGAATATTAGACAACAGACAGTGGACTTTGTTTTATAATTTTCATGACTAAGAGGTGAACTGACAGGAGCTGACAGTGATGAAGAAAAGGCTCTGCTCTGGAAGGTGGCCAGTTCTGAAGCTGCTATCGGCAGCAAGGCAGCAGACGCAGTACTGCAGGAACCGGCCGTGAGAAAACGCAGCCCGTGCGTACAGGGAGACACCAACGCTTGTTTAACCTCTTCCAGAACACGGAAAATTACAAAATATTAAGCTACAGAAGGAGGCCTAGTGATGATGTTAAACTAATGTTTACCAAGTAACTAATGTTAGTTTCTGCTATGAATTCCACTCCGCTGTGATGGACTCGTGTGTGTGCACGTACGCACACGCTGTTAACCCAGCTCTAAACAGGCGGTAATGCTGTAACAAGCCTGACAGGACCTGTGCCGTTGGGAACCCTTTGCAAATCTATGATACGTGCCATAAAAACCAAACAAACAAAAAAAACCCCAGAGCTCATGACTTCCTATTCCACAGGGCTGTGTGTTTCTGCTTTGTCTGACTGAGCCGCAGTCCCCTGGCACTCCAGCAGCTTCGAGTCCATCCAACAAGAGGGCCACGTCCATGATATTCAGGGTGACATGATTTACCTGGCACCCCGAGAGCATTACGAGGTCTCTCACTCAATGTTTTCCATGAGGGACGCTGCAGGAATGCCAAGCACTGAGCCGCTTGGGGCTGGATGCTGGAAGACGCTCTAAGAAATTTCCTTTTTATCATAAGCCAACACCTCCTTCATTTGCTAAGCCTAAGAAAGACAAGGAGGACCTTGTTATTTGTCTGATGACTGTTGACACTGCTGCTTTACTGATGACTTTACTGATTTTAGCTACTTATTTTTACTTTCCAGTGGATGATACCTGTATCTGGGCACCCAGGCTGGGTTTGTAACACAGCCTCAACCACAGGAGCTGTGGAATTTTCCTTTATCCATCTTTTTTTCTGCTGATTGGTGCCCATCTGCTACGTGTTTCTTTGATGCTTTGCTGCAAGCCCCAACTGCTGGTTTTCTGTCAAGGCCCAGAAGCGCTGCAAGCAGCAGCTCGGCTCCCGAACGCCACGTTTCCATCCTGGCTGCACTGCCATGCTCTCACAGCCTAAGTACCAGCCAAGGTCTTGAGGGATATAGGTGCTTCATTTTTATTTTCTGTGTTAACATAGATTTCAAGTAGCTTCCTTTAAAAGCCCTGTCAAAAGCTTGAAGAATTGGACCATACAATAGAAATAATCTTCATTTATTTATAGAACCAAGGCTGCAAAGGAGAACAGGCTGAAATGTTCAGCTTACCCGTGGAATGGGGCTAGGATTCATGGAGGGCTGAAAAGCAAGTTGTGTAGATACATTAAAGAGGACCTGCTTTCTCTCTAGGAAAGTTGTAAGAGGCTGTCTATTAAAATCATTGCACATTCAGGAAGGAAATATGTGACTACACCTTTTGATCTTGTTCGCACTCCATGACACAAACATCACTGATGCTAACAGAACAAAACTACTTATTTTTTGCTTTCCCTTTATGACACCTTTATCTGGGCACTCAGACTGTGTTTATAACACAGCCTTGACTGCACGAGTTTTCCTTTCTTCATCTGTTCTTCTGCTGGTTGGTGGCCATCTGCTACGTATTTATTTGGTGCTTTGCTCCATGCCCCAACATCCTCCTTCAGAATCTGCCCCAACCAAGCAAAGATACCCATGTCTATTTGATTCAAGACAATTTGTTACAACCACAACTCAGTGTATTTATCTGACTTCCCCCAGTACCATCATTGTCGCTGTGGCTCTGGGAACACCAACCTCCCAGTGGGACATCAGCACCTCAGAAGAGTCCTGGGCTCTTCCAAGGCCACATCCCATCAGTCTTTTCCCTGCACGCCTGACTGGCAGAAATTCTCTTGTTGTGTTCCTTGGTGACCACAACCCAATTTCAAGTGTAAGGTGGCATTTACCTCCCCACAGGTTCTCTCATGTTGAACTCTCTGCCATAGCAACTGAGCTAACAAATTAGACAATAAACTTCTTTGGGTATCAAGTCATATACTTTTCTAAGCAGGATCCTGATACTTAAACACAATGACTAAAATACTGCAGTGATTTCAGCGTTACCATTGCTGTGAGTGCATTAAAAGACTTCTGTCTGGTGCATTTCTTAATTCTTTCCCTGCCAGAGCTGAGCTATTAAGTACAAAAATCTTTAATTTTTTTTAATCTTGTGCTTTATGGAGAAAAAAATGCAAAAGGACATAACTTGCAGTTATACATAGCAGGCTGGGTTTTTTTAATCTACAAGAACAGTTTTAAAAAGCTTAAGAATGAGAAAGACAACTGAAGAAAACTAAGGCGTTAGTGAAATATCTGGACTGTATTTAATGTTAGCAAGAATTTGTGTGCTGTATTACTATTGTGGCTTTTATTATTTTGGTAGTTGCTTTATTCTAACAGCACAGTTTGGAATTACTTTTAATTTATTAGCATGTAAGAAAACCTTTCGAATCATAACCTAGGCAGAAGACAATGTGGTGGGGTTTTGAGGGGGTTTTGTGTGTGTTTGGCTGGGTTTTTTTGTTTTGTTTTAAGCTTGGACAACAGAAGCATGGGAACTACAGAACAGAAGGACAGATAACACGAAGCACATCCCAACAACCAGAGCAAACCTCTCAATTCCAGCATGGGACGGTTCTGGCCATCGATAAACGTGGAAACTCTGGCTTGCGCATCATACGTTGGGTTTTTTATTTGCTCATTATGAGCTCTTTGTTGGTGTGCCTAAGATGATGACCAAGAACATGGAAAACTACCTTCCACATAGTATTCCCCTGCAGTGAGTTGGTACCACGCTGTAACTCAGCGTCCTGACCCACATTAGACCTCCCAAAAGCTTTCCCCAAGAGTCCTCTGGCTTTGACACTGACTTTAAGCCATCATCTCCACCCTCACTCATTTCTGCTTGGTTTTACCGATACAGACACATTGCTACACTGGTCAGAGCCACAGGATCAATAAAGCAGAGGAGGAAAGAGCCGCATTCCCATCTGCATCGTCCATCACTGGCAAACCTGGCAGCTGAGTTCTGTTGCCTGAATTCCATTTTTTCACTTGACAAAAAGCCTCTCTTGGAGCCTGCTCATGGAGAGGCCTAAAACCTTATATACATTAAGGCAACTAAATTGATACCCTGTCAGATGAAGAGTATCTCTCTTTATCTGGTGAGAGTTAATGATGATTTATTAGGCAGAACAGACAGGTCCCAGGACATATTTGCAAGGACTTGTCAATCAGAAAAAATTCCTCCAGAGATTTGGACTAAGCCTATTTCATACTTTTTTATTTAGAAGACATGAGAGGACAATGAGACTTCAGTTTGAAGTACTTCTCAGATAACATGAAGCTTTGGAAAGATAAAAGGCTAGATGAAAAAGGACCTCTTAAGACCCAAGTACAATCCCATGTCATCACAGAAATGCCACTAAGGAAACAGGTATAAGCGCATAGAATTTGGGGGATGACAAAATAAACACGAGAGCTTGTAGGGAGGATTCCTGGTGAAGAGGAAAGTCTGAAATTAAATCAATGCAAAGCATACTGCCTTAGATCTCAATAAACAAGAAAACACCTTCAAATCACTGAATTCATGATCTCACAATGTAAATGTCTGACACTCACAGAGCAGACTCATGGGTCTGTTGACCCATCAGGGTAGGACTCTTTGCCCAAAAGTAAATGTCTCCATTTCAGTGAGTCACCCTGGACTGCCTTTGAAGTCAAAGGAGAGAAATAAGTATGTTTAGGGTGTTCTGCTCACTTGTGTTAGCACAGCAGTCAGGTGAATCACCCTGTGAAAGCATCCACTGCTCTAGTGAGCCAAGGGTCACTCATCCAGAAACACGCCTGCACCATGGACTTCTAAAGCTCAGAGGGATGAATTCCCTCCAAATGACCATCCCAGTGTTTGCCAAAAGTTAGTTCACGGGAGGCTGAACAGGAGGTGGGAGTGATTTAACAAGCCCCTCTGGTTTTTAAAACTGTCTTGCCTGTATCGACTTTCATCTTTTTAGACCCATAGCTGTTGCTAAAGGGAGGTTGGAAGGGCAGAGGAGCAGTACCAGAGTCATCCTCCTGTAAAACAGGGTTTGAAGGAAGCAGGTGCTGTCTGAGATGTGCTTCGGGATGTGCAGCAGATATAATAAAGGAAAACTAGCTCCATTTAGGCTTTGATTAGAAAGCACATGGAGTTAGGACCATCTTCTTTGACTGTGTCCAGACTGACAGGTGAGGAAGCCCCACAGAGCCTGGCAGACCACAAGTGTATGGGAAATGCTTCCCACGTCCAGTAACCTCGCTTAAGGATCACTTCTCATATTCATTTGGACCAATCACTATCTACAGAGAAGGATGTGGCAGAAGGGTAGACAAAGCAGTCTGCCTCCAGCAGCAGCACTTAAAACTCTTATCTAATAGTGTCAGCAGGAGAAGAAACCACCAGCTATTTAACTCGGACACACGCACCCCACACCTTCTGCTCTTTGCCAGGCTGCGCTAGCACGGCTGCTCAAGCTCCGACGGCCAAGAAGATGCTCGCCCTGTGCTCTCTCAGGAGACTCTTCCCCAGCTCCCATATATCCCTCCTTTCAAACGAGCCGTGCAGGCAGCAAGCGTGTGGCTGCTTGGGGTGTGGGAGAGCAACATTAATCACCTTTAAAAAACCCTCTTAGATTCTCATGACAAGAGTCTGTACAGAACTAGAGCTCAGGCTGCATCATCCCTGTTTTCTGAGATTTATAGCAGAGCAGCAGGAACTTGCTTTGGACTGCTGCAAGGCCTCTCTCACACAGTGTTTTTGGTTTAGAAAAGCAGAACAGAATCTGCCTTCCCTGCTTGAATTATAAATATAAGCTTTCTCTCTGTACTCCCTTAAAATGAAAGTGAACTTCACAGAAGAGAGCCAACATTTGCAAGTCTTTTTCACTCCAAAAGATAGAGGTGGTGAACCCTACCTTGGCAAGAGACACACGTTACAGGACTTGAAATGAATAGAAAAAAGCAGGGTGTCCTACCCAAGGCACTGCCTGTGCTCTGCAGCCTGCAGCCATCCAAGATCTCTCTCTCTCTCAGCAGTGAGATGGGATCTAACGCCCAGAACAGCCCAAGCCATAAGAGAAAACTGCTTGACATTGATTTCATTTTCCTCGCAGGGATGAGTTTTCCCCTCAGAGCCGCCTCCCAGACAGCCCTGCGCTGGCCGCAGCTGTGACCTTCCCTGCAGCCTTCCCTTGCATGGTACACGTTCCCTTCGTGGGAAGGTATGGCAGTGCCATCGCTGCCTCTTGGTATCAGGTGGCAACTCCCAGCCCTTGGGCCAAGCTCCTCTAAAACAAAAAAGAGCTCATTTGTACCCAAACCACAGCCCTGATGAGTCCACATTATGCTACAAAGCAATAAAAACCCTGGAAAATCAGTAAAGGATGAAACGAGGCACGCGCTTTCCTCCATGGCCTGTTGGACAGAGGTATGCTGCTGTGTATATCTCTCCTCTAAACAGATTTACTTGCGCAACCTTAATATTTTTAATATCATTTTTGTGTCTGCAATAGAGATTTTCTTCTGTCCTTGCTCCTTGCAGTTACACAGCCCATTTCTCTTTGTCACTTGAGCAGAACCATACCTCCATGGAAAGTTTATCATGACAGAAAGTGAAAGGCAGGGAGGAGAAACACCGGCTTCAAACTAATGGCTCAGTTGATTGATGCCAGAATGCAGCATCAGCTTAGTTTGGTTGCCCCAGCCTTTGCTGCCACTGGGCAAAAGTTTCCCCACTCCAAAAAGCTGCCTAATAAATACACAGTCCTTCCACGCACCACTCGGTGGGCGTTAAGGGGTCCTCATGGGAACACTAGCCATAGAATGTTAAAGTATAAAAGCAATCTGTTCGTGTGTCTACTCTGTGACCACCAAAGGTGAGACCAAGCTACAAGAAAACAACCCTCATTACATTTGGGCCACATCTATTTCCCTGCATTGCCTGTAGTTAATGTTTATTATTCTTATTGCTCCTTGCCACACCACCAGCTAATGGCACCTTGTGGGAAAATCCCTACCAAGCTCAATCATTTTTATAGAACTTCATTGCCTGTTTGAAGGGAAATCTATAGGGGAGAAACCCCACTCCAGCCAGCCTCCAACTGATGCTGTGGATGGCCCCATACGTGCAAGAAGGGGAAATGCAGTGAACCAGTGTTGAGGGAGCAGCTGAAGAGCTGGCCAGCTTGGCTGGACCAGCCCAGCCTGTCTTGATGGGAAGGGGAGCAGAAGGGAGTTGCCTTACTCAGAGGCACGCATGCTGCTCCCAAGCTGGGGTTAGCAGGGAAGCCAAAGACATGCCAAAGGCTGTTTTGGCCTTCACGCCTGTGCTGCAAACCTTAGGCAGCCCAACGAGGCCCCAGAGTGGATTCCCACCACGTTGTCAAAAAATTAAAATAAACCCCCTTTAGCTCATAGTCCAACTCAGCACTGCATCTCCTGAAAGCCCAGTGCAAAACACACGGAAAGCCTTGCAACAGAAACTTCCATTCTTTCTATGTAATCTCCCAAACAACTGAAACACCTTCTAGAAAGAAAATTACCATGTATAGGTAACATCATAAGGGCCATAGCATCTGCTCCCATATGTTTAATCGCTTCAGGGGAAGATAAATTAGTCCCTGTGATAGTATTACATAGGATAATCCTTCCAAAGAAGGAGCTCCACACTACTGCATCTTAAAAGTCTATACGATTGTAAAACAACAACAAAAATTATAGAAGAGCCTGTATATCTTCCATAAAGAAGATACTGCCGCTGATACAGGTATAATAAAACAGCCTCCTCCTTGCCTGGCTGGATCTGGTCTGTTACTTTTTACTTAATGCTTTTTTTATTTTTATTTTAGATTTAGTGCACGTTATAAATGCCTTGCAAAGAACGGATGTGCGAGTACTGTGATTTAACGCCATTGGTGCTACAGCAGCTCTGCCGCGCAGGAGTGGAAAGTGACAAAGTCATGTATTGTACAGCACATTTGCTTTTCTCTCCCTTTTTGTTTAAATTAAACTCTTTGTATAAATAGTCATTCTGTCTGATTATATAATCTCCCACATTTAGATCGTCTGTGTTGCAACCATGGCAACTCCCAGAGCCGAATGCATTCGGTTCAAATTTCTTTCTAAATTTGCTGATGAGGGTGAAGAAACAGCTTTGGGAACCCTTCTCAGACAACCTACATTTGTTCTTTGCCTGTAGAGCTCAGTCCAGCTTGGATTGACAGGACCCAACACCCTAAATAGGTCAGGAGCAAGCGGCCATCCCATTCCAGTCTAACCAATTGCATCTCTGATACTACCTAAGGACAGCAGCAACATCATCAATAAAAATAAATATCTATGTTTCGTTTAATTAAAATTAAGTAGAAGAATTAAGCAGCGGTGGAGCTGGAGAATGACATCTCCGATGCACAGAACAGGCAGCACCCACAGTAGCTGTGCAGATTTTCTCGCCTTCCCTCACCAGCATGCTTCATCTTTGCTTGGGAAAAGCAATTCTGAAGCTAAAAGGTTCCAAAATTATTTTCCTGTGTGACTAATAAACCATCTGAGGGCGACGCTGGTTGTCTTGAGTGCTGGTATTTGGTCCCAATCTCCCACCTGCAGAATGTGACTCACTGGTCAGATGAAGGGGAGCAGCTCAGCCACGGGACTGGGGAGACTTCGGCCAAACTGCACCAACACGGCAATAATCCCCCCTTACAGGCTGATACCGACCCCCTGGGACTGCCAGCCCTCCCCCCCCACCTCCTCCCGCTGCTCTGCGCTGGATTTCCAAAGGGAAAGCAAAGCAAGGCCCCACGTTGCGTGCAAAGGGAGAAAAGCATAAGCAGGCTTTAAATAACAAGTTTAAAAACCAAAGTTTGATTAGGTAACTTTTCTAATTAACCATCAAGATCACCTACTGTATTTTTCTATTTATATTTTAATTCTTGGTATTTTCTTCAAAAGGGTGAACCATCACAATTGGGTCTTTTATTTTCCTTATGGCATAAGAGCCCCACATGCAACACGTCAGATTTTCAAGCAACGTGACTGTGAAAACGCCCTGTGCTGGTCACAGCTGCCAAACCGTGCCGTAAGGGAAGAGTCGGACACAGTGATTTTGCACCCGCGGCACCCCCTGGCTCACCGGGACTCATCCTGCTGTGCTGGGCGCTGGATGAACCCTATGGTCAAGATGGAGAATTTATGCAAGTTGTTCAACTGTGCCTATGCAGCTGCCCGTCTGTCTCGCAGAACTGGCTGCTTCTGCACCGGGCCAGGCTCGTGGGGGCACTGCCAGGTACCACCCGGGGGGCTGCAGACCCGCTTTTGGTCCGGTTATAAATCTGCCTCCCAGCCTGGAGACGGTTATCCTCGTACAAGTATGACACGGACTGTAATCTAATCCAGGAAACAGAAAAATGTTCCTCCATACTCTGTTTAAATCTTCACAGCAACAAATAAAAGCAAGGGTGCCACGCTTATTTCAGACATTTTAGAGCTTGTACGGAATTTAATCTCTTGCTTTAGTGGGATATTTACAACAATAAGAGGCCCAGCCATGCACAGACAATTCATGCAACAGTCACAAAGAGGCAAGTGGCAATCAATATCTCACACAGACACTGATTTTGATTATACTTAATCAATGGCGATGCTAATAACTTATATCAATTAATTTATTTCCAATTACATCTTAATTACTAATCTGGCTATACCAAAGAGGCCTCAAAATTGTACAACAAGAACCCGTATTTTTTTGTCTTACGTTGACATGAGCTTTGACATCAGTAAGTGCTGGTCTGCACGCTGCAGGCTGGAGGTAGAGCAGAGCTCTAATGCAATAATTATATGCATTTGAAATTGAATAGGAGAAAACCACAAAAAATTAAGGTTGCTGAGCTTATACATTAGCAGTAGCTTGTTGTATTAATTTGGTTTCTCAATGATGTTTTCTAATGCCTTTTTCATTGCATGGGGAGAAGGGATGCATTTTGCCAGAGTTAATACTTTTGTGGAGATGCTGGACTCATTTTAAATGTGTCTATTCTCCTACCTGTAGACGATGGATCTCTTCGTTATCTTCTTCCTTGCCTGATAATCCCATGGAGTATTGAAGAACTCAGACATTCAAGGGAATAACAGTAGCAGTGTTAGCCTGACACATTCACAAACCCACCAGGACTCAGCATAAGGTGGGGAAGGGGTTTAAATAAGCAAATAAAAAGCCACCTGAGCCTCCTTTGCCAAATGATGTAGCAGGAGCTTCTCTGGGAACCAAGTAAACAAATGAATTAATAGAAGTCTTAGCCTCTCATTGGGTGTTATTCACGCTTCTTTATTAGGTTGCTCCCTAGAAACCTAGATAAACTTTGACTGTGACTTTCTTTTTGATCTTCTGTGCCCAAATTGCCTGCTTTAATGCAATCCTGGAAACCTTTCAAGAAGTCTGTATTCACAGACTGGTCTGTACTTATTTCCATTTGAAAGGGCAGCTGGCACAAATCATGGCTGGAGCAGCTCGGTAGGGTGGCCGTAGCTGATTTGAGCTGCGATCATGAAAGGGCAGAAAAGAAAGAGATAAGAGAGCTTCTGTTAAACTAAAAATGCATACCAGCTATCCAGACTCATGAGTCAGGAGAAAGAGCTGAGATAACCCTCTCCCACCTGAGTTTTGCCCACTGTCACTGCTCAGCCCTGCCCGGTTTGCCATGGCTCACAGGGAGAAAACTTTCGCACTGCCCTGGAGCCCTTCTTTGCTGCTCCGGTGTTAGGAAGTAAATCCTGCTGAGTTTAGGGACGTTTGCTGGTAATGCCTTTAGTAGAAATTAGGCAATATAAAATCACTTTGCCCTGTTGCTGGTGGCTTTTTCTGGCTGTATTTTCAAGTCTGTATCCTTCTCTCTGTACCCTGCGTGTAAAGGATTTCCCAACCACAAACGGATCCAGGGGCATTTGAAGGCAATAGTAACGACATCTGTCTACGAGTGCTCTGAATTTAGGTCTACAGCATTTGTTTAGCCAAGCCACAGTAACTATTTTAAGCTTTTTACATAAATGCAATCTCTCCAGTTTCACTTCTATCTTTTACATTGCCTTGGACCCCCACGAGTCTGACACCTTCTCTTTTTTGGAGAAATTCAATTATAAGATAGTATTATAATGGTGCTTTTGATATTCCTGTTATTTCCTTCACTTTTTCTTACTACACCTGCACTTTGCTATTGCACGACCAGTGCCTTCTTACTGCGAGCCTCTGTGAATGAGGTTACTTTATACAGTGCATTTGTCATCTGGTCTACTGAGGTAAATATAGAGGGAAGTAGTCTGCACCAGCCTGAGCATCCAAACTTAATGCAGCCTTTTAGCAACATCTATATTTTTCTGTACACATGTCAAAGCAATCTTATGATTAGCTGCAGAAGAACACGCTCATTAACGTCCTTCGGGAAACTGCCCTGCATTTCAATACGAGACAGCTTACTTCTCTTAACAACTTCACCAGGAAATAATATTTCACTATGAAATATTCCAGTGATGCTGCATTTTGCTGTCTGAATTTGGATCACTTTCGATTGCCTCAGACGTGCTGGCAAAGGTTCCCAAGCGAACGCAGCTCAGGTAGAGCCTGAGAGCAAACCGCTCTGGGGGAGGCGGGTGAGGGGATGTGGCAGGGCTTGGATGCTGCATTAGCTCAGCGCCGTGACAGAGGAATCACATCACCAAAATCCAGCTAAACACAAAATACAAAATAAAATATAAATAAAAGCGGTGTCTGTTGCCATCAGGAGCTGAACATTTTTTGTAGTAATCAGCATAGTAGGGAAAATACTGAACTATTCCCCTACATTCCCCCCACACCCCCCAGTATTCACTGTGGAAGCAGGAACAGAATGAACGAATACGATTACTATGATAATTTCCTGTTTTCTAACTACATAGAGGCCATTTGGATATCCTGGTATCATAATAGTTGGTAATTGCTGAGTTCTTAATAGCTACTGTAAGGTTGGCCCAATAACACTGCAAAAATAAGCAGGCAAAGAGCATCGCTGTTTAGACATTCATTGCTATTATGAGTGGACCTTACAAAAGGAATTAGTTTATGTAACTCGTATTTCATGAAGGCAAATGAGATCTCAAATGTCTTATAATTATAATAATTATTTCTGCTTGATGTTTAATTACTCTACCTAATGAGCCAGCAGTAGTATAATGGACAGGTAAAGCTCTGATGAAATTGTCTTTCTCTGGTAATTTGGTTTCTAAAGGAGGACAGAGGTTTTGGTGTTTACAGCAGCACATGATTAAATAATGTCACAGTTTCCATGATTTCCAAAATGTGATTAGTTGTGGCTATCCCACTTCTTCAAATCACTGCTTATGTCCCAGAAACGTGAGTTGGACTGTGCACCGAACTCTTATTCCTGAAAGTACTTCTGTTGATGTTGATTATAGCACAAACGAATGATCACTAATGTGTGAGCAAGGTGACTATAATGAGAGGTCTGGGAAAAAAGGAACACTCCATCAAGATCATCTGGAAACCGCACTTAAAACAAAATGTATGAGTATGTGAAACCCGTGGTTTAAATTAAACATAATACATTGTTTTGATTTTGGGTAGTTTAAAAAGTGAGGGATTCATGGAAGCAGAGTGCTGGATCTGGAAAAAGACTTTGCCACTGTTTACAAAACTGTAGGGGATGTAGGATACAACTCCTCTGGTCTTACAGACCAAGTGTTAAAGGACTCATCCAAAATGATGGAAATTCACGTTCAAATCCTTCATTGCACTGATTTAGGGCAGCAATTTGACCCAAACGCTCCTGCTTTTTATGAGAGTATCCCAGTCACGAGACTTGCAAACCTTCTGCCGCAGGTCGGTGTCCCTCGCCGTGCGGCTCTCCAGCTGGGGGGCTGGGCACCCCCTATGGAGCAGCGGGCTTTGGTTCCATCTCTGTGCAAATACAGAACATCTAACCCCGCTATCATCTCCAGGCCGACGTGTCCAGTCATGGTCATAACCTCACCCTAAGACATGAGCCGAGATTGATGATGGATTCCCGACTCCCCACCCTGATATTGTGGTTAAAGGAAAGCTTAGGTGATGTGTGAGAGACCTACCTGTTACCGCGTGGGAGCTAACACTGTTAGTAGCTGTGTAAAATCCTCATTGGGGGCAGCTGAGGATGTGCACGAGCACCAAGATTCCTAAAGCAAAAACTGACATGGGAGGACTGCAGATGTTGGTTTGTTGTGATCAGGTTTTAAAATGAAAGAGAAACGAAGCATAGGAGGTCTGGAGCTGGAGAGTATGAGTGTTAAGTGTCGGGGGAAGCAACAGCAAAAGCAGAGTATCCCTCAGATTTTCTGTTCTCACATTGCGGGGGACAATAAGACTCATTAACACACAGCGTATGAGTTTGGTGATACTTGCAAAATGCCATATATTGCAGCCCAATGTCAATATCAAATATGGTATGTATGTCTTGGCTTCAAAAGTCTGCCCTGAAGCCCACTGAGCTGTGGAAGGACCACACTGCTGACATGAAGGGGGAAGGCACTCTCCGTGCGCTCCAGTATTTGAGAAACTATTGCTTAAAAAAAAAAATAGATTCTATTCAAGGCCTGCTGCTCAGTTGCCCAGACCTGGGAGGAAACAACCTGCTTATGCAGAATTTATCCTTGCAACCGGCTGGTATTTTAGCAATACAAGACTCTAATTTTAATACCATCAGAATTCTCCCAGGCTGCAGGTGAATCTAAGCTGCAGAAATGGAGCCAGGTTTCATTTTAGTTTGAAGTATCAAAACTGCTGACAATTAAACTTAATTGTATGAATAAGCTCCTTAACAGAATGCACCGCTGGGCTTTCATCCAGCCTAGTGCTGGCAGGAAAAGAGAAATCTATATGCAGAGAGCCTGTCAATGTCCCGTAACCTGGGAGAACGGGGCTTCATCACAGTTTAATAGAAACATATAAGGATCCTGATCTCCCTGCCTTTCCAAGAAAACCTCATTTTTCTTTTTCATGAAGTGTTGCATTAATAGTCCTTATCCTCAACAACCTGCTTCTCCCTTGCCACATTTTCTTGAAGGTAAATTTCTAGAAAAAGGATAAAAACTTTTCATGAGTTTTAATTATTGGCTTTGCCCTAACAACAGACATGAAAAGTCTGAACAAAAGAGGCCCAGTATCTTTTCTCTGGAGATACCCATTCTGAAATTTATGGCTGTTTTGTTCTCGGTAGGGTGGCATCTTCATTTGCTGTTTCTTATGCAACCGGTTTGTTACTGTATCTGCCTCACAACTAGGATTGCAGGAGGCAAATATGTTCTTGGGGCCCAGGGGTCAGCTGTTTTCTATTTTGTTTCTCTTTGGTTTCATTGTAATTTATTTTCCCTTATTCTTTCACTTACGGAGATCTGAAGGCAACTGCTCGGGTTGAATAAATCTAAATACCATTACCAATAATTGGATGTAGCCTTAGCATGGACTTCTGTAATGTTATAAACCCACCTATTTTCATGCTACATCCAGTAGGTTTACGGAAGGGACAGGTGACGAACACGGCACCGTGAAGCTCAGAATTTTTGTCCTATGAATCAACAGATTTTGTCTCCTTCGTTTTTTCATATGCTGTGATGTTATCACATTCTTATAATTACTAACGGGACAAGTCCAAACCCCAGACCAAATGCCGCAAGACTATGCAAGACTTCAGCAGCAGATTCTTGTGTTAATCAGTGATTTGTTTCTAACCCTCATGGTGATAAATGTCAAAAATATCTATTCAACATCTGTGAACTGTGGCAGAACTGTATCCCTTCCCACCCCAACAAAGCATCAACCTACAAGATAGAGATCTTGCTTGGAATGTGGGGCAAAATATGGTCCAGAGGAGAGTTTGTGGATCCAAGAGAGTGCTGGGATACTGTGAGTGCTATAGAGAGCATTAAATACTCCAGAAAGAAGAGGTGAAGGAAAAAATTCCAAAGGAAAACAAAAGCCACAAAGTTGAAAATGGAAGCCTTTCACCCAGGACACAGGGCAGTCAGTGACCAAGCGCATAAAAACTCAAGCCAGGTGAGGAGGGTCTCGAGGCAAATAGTTCCACTGGTCCTTCAGTGGAGCAAAACGACTGTTACAGGATGTTTGCAGGAGCAGAAGCCAAAACCGAAAGAGCAACAGATTAAAAACGCCGTCACAGCACCTGTACCTGAAAAGCGAGCGAGCCCGCTCCTGGTTTGGGAGCCCTGAACCGGTACCTTGCATTCAGAAGAAGGCATGCTCCTCATCTTCAATCTAACTCCACCACTGTGCAGCTATCCTAAGGTGGGTTTATCTTTCCTTTGCACTTGAGGGTATTATCTGGTATTTTAGTAAACCTTCAACTTTATTTAAATGTGTTTTAGAACAAATCAAAACCCCTAAATTGATTAATGAGGATTTATGGCATTTTAATTACGGAGTGTGTTTTTGAATGATTTAAAGGCTGATAAGAGCTCGAAGCAGCCCTAGATTCTGCAAGGAAATGAGAAACATGACATTTTGAAAAGGAAACCAATTTTCCTCAACTTAAACTGTTGTTCACATAAACCAAATTATAAATACACTCTGTGACTGTAATGCTACAGAGGACTGCTTACGAAAATATGATTAGTAGTGCAATTTTCTTAGGTTTCAGCTGCTTTCTTTTCTTTGCTGGCTTTAATGCAGGAAAAATCAACATCCTTCCTCCTCACCCACCCATCTTTCTCAATGAAAATAAAACCACAAATGAAATCCTGCAGAATAGCTTGGGGATATCCTGGTAAAACTCTCCTGTACAAAGGGAACTCAGGACGATGGTGGGGTATAGAAGAAAATGTATCTATAGAAAGTGTAAAGAAATTTGAGCATGGCTGTGATCCCAAGATTATGCCTCATCTAGTGCCACAGTTTGGCCTGCATTGACATCCACAGTTTCTAAGAGAAATAAAGACTGAGAGATGTGGCAACATGATCTAGTTTTTCTGCTGCAAGTCACCCCCTCATAACTTGGCAGTCAGAGGGGCATCAAATGGGGCAAACATGTTGAAGACACCAAGAGCTTACTTTTTACTACATTCTGGTGGGTCAGACGCATCATCAATGAAAGCAGCAATTAAAGGGCCACCAATAAAACCTACCTTGAGCTGCTGAATGCTTAGCTCCCCATCAATACATTAGGTTGTATTTGGACCATGTGGGATTTGCGGGGCACCTGATCTCTTTGCAGCACTTCTTTACGTCAGTGATCTACTCCAAAAGCTTTGTAGTTTTGGTGTTAGAAAACTCAGCACTGCTAAATTTCAGGTTAAAAATAGAAAAATAATCTGGCTTGTCCCATCTAGATATTACAGATCTGGAACTACCTCTGCTGAGAAATTGGGCTTTATTCTTGTACAAGTAAAGGAAAAAAAAAATGCATTCATTGTCATTCTTCTTGCACAAATAACATGTATAGCGCTTCACAAAGGCACCAGATGAAAGCGAGATTATTTGATTTATCAGTAATGACGGGAAGGAAAATGCAAGAGAAGTACTTGCTTGGAAGTGTGTGCTAAGTATGACACTGCCTGTGTAGTAGCAGCTTCTTGGAGTTTGGTAGGCATTTATTACAAAACTACCTTCTTCTGAGTGCTATTTCCAACCAAACATGACCATCAGTGGCAAATATAAGGGTGCTGGAAAGCTGAGCCTTTGGAAACTCATTTGCAAGCACCTCCATTAAGGTTAATTAGAACCAGTTCCTGCATGCACAAGACAATAGCCCTAACTCTCCTACCAGCTTACTGTGTTTTGTCCTTGTCTTTACACAAAACCACCTGGTGCTGAGCGCAGCAAGGAGACCCAAGATATAGAGCAGTAATATCCTTTTAAGTCTTTTTTTAAATATTTCTGCTTGCTGCTTCTTCTCTTTCATAGTGCAGTCCAGGAGAAACAACAGTATAACTTCCCTCATGCTTAGTTTCTAATGTGTATTTAATCTCTCTGCATTCAAATGGTAATAGATGGTTAGAAGTATACCTTCACCAACAGGTGCCTGGTGTGTATAATACCTCTTCACTACACCAGTGAGTGAACTGTATCTGGTTTTTTTTAATATTAATCTCTTTAGCTTTTCAAAAGCAGTGGCACACATCGTAATTTTTACCTCCCAGCTGATGACTCATTCTATTACTCCCAAGCCCATGCAGAGCAAGGCAAGAGACTGTCTAGCTCTATGGCTCTGCTGGATAAAACGCCGTGTTGCACCAGAGCTTTGTGGGCATACAGAGGAGGAAGCTATTGCCAACGATGAAGCTTCATTAAGGCAAAAAGGCGGCAGCTAAAATAGAATGAATGTAAGTCCCTCTGCTCCCTCCTGGCCTCTACCTGGAGTCACCTACCCTCTGGCATCTACGTGCGGCTCGCTCCCGGTACGCAGGTATTGATAGTACGGTGTAAATCAGTTGGGCTTCATCCCAGGATCTCAAATTGGATTAACTGGCATAGCCGTGTTGACAACGCTTCTCCGTATTTGCTCTTGCAGAGCCGTGCAGCTCTGCAGAGAGGTTGCAGGGAGCAAAGCAAAGCCGTCCCTCGCTGGAAGCTGCAGCGGGGAGGAGGCACAAGGGAGCTGTGCCAGGAGCCCTGGTCCAGTGCAGTCAGGTGGTGACTAGCACTTCTCACCGCTTGCCAAGTGTCACACCTTCCTGGCTCATCACAGGAATCGCAGACAAGCCCAGGGAACCGCTGATGACCTGCAGCTCACCGGGACCGAGGCAGCCCAGAAGGGAGTAATGCGATGGAGATTCACCAGCTTTGCCCCACCACGGCCAACAGCTGTCCAGCTCCTCCTGGAAGTGTCACACACAATTCAGCACGACGTACAGCTGACCTGTGTAGGATGGACTGAGCTATTCTCATTGCCTCAGCGAACCCCTATAGATGAAGGGAGGAGGCACCAGCCCTGTGCCGGCCGAATTCGTACCTGCTCTGATATGACCCTGAGACTAAAGAATTTTATGGCTTTTTGTTACCCTCAGGAGCCCCTTAAAAAAACTCCCCAACATAAAAATGGAGAAAGAAAATTAATAAAAGCGGTAACTACAGTATTGGGGACTGTAACTAAGAAAGGGTTCTCAGGAACAGGGATTTTGAGCGTGACATGCTGAAGAAATTCATGCTCATTTAAACAGAAGCAGTTGCAAGTGTGAGACTGCATATAGACGAAATGTTTCAAGTGTTTTGGACCCTGAGAGATTATTGAACACTGCTCACCACCAGGTGTGAAAAGAAATTAAAGAAAATATCCCAAATGGTGGAAGACGGGAGCAGCAGACAAGTTCCTGCAGAGCTGAAATGATCTGAAAATATGGAAGACAACTAGAAGGGATTTATGGAGCATTTGGTAAGCGTAAGCAATGCTGTCAATGGAAGGGAAGACAGACTAGATACATTTCTGACAGGATGGGTCCTTACCAGCTCCAAGTGTCAGAGTTGCCCGTTGTCTCCTGCCAGTTGTTTTCAGCTGTAAATGAAAACTAAAAGCAGAACCAGAAAAGTTGTAAAGGAACTCAAAACTCATCCTACACTCCATATGCATGGGCCATGTCAACCTGCGTGGTAGCACAGGACAGATCAATTCCATTCCTTTTCCTTTAACAAATCAGCCTTTTATTTTTTGAACATAAATGAAAATTATATATATTTATATTTTTGGACACATTTGCTTGGAAACCCTGATCCAGGCTTACCGATTGCTAAAATGCCGAGCATTAAGAGGAAACAGGGAACCTGAATGTTTGAAGCTTTAAAGTCTGAAGAAAGAACAGAGGGAATTTGTAGAAGCTCAGAAAGACACGCAAAACTGTTACTGTTCAAAGAGCTTCCACATTTCAATTGGTTATAATTACTTAGAATTTTGAGTTTAATCATTTTTGTTTGTTAGACTAAGTTCTGGCTGGGAAAAGGAAGATATATTATTAGGCTTCTTTCTTGAAGAGATTCAGTTTCCAGAATACCAGCAGTACAGAGAGACTTCCAAAGACAAATTTCAGTTAGGCACAGATAATTAAAACTGCATGACAGGATAAAAAGTCTCTTTCAATCACTTTTGGCCCTGGTGGCAGGTGAACATTATATCATTAGCATCAAGCTGGCAACTCTCCTTAGAACATTTGACAGCTATAGAAAAGCTCTCCCTGCCCTGTGATCTCTTTTCCCAGCCAAAGCCTGCTCTGCCCGTTCCTGGTTCCCCAGGTTCTTGTAGAAGCCCAAAGAGTGTCTAAAAAAAATAAAAAAAAATAAAAAAATAAAAAAGTCTATTTGCTTCCTACATCTTCATGTCCTTCCTGGGAGCATTGTCTTCTCTGTCATACGCAGCCTACCCCCGAAACACGTAACTCCTGCTCGCCCATGGCAAATCTCTCTATAAAGCTGTGCACTGCCTGTGAGCGTTCACTTATGGCTCTTGGCTAGCAATCAGCTATGCAAAATGACAATCATCTATCACTTTGTGCCTGTCTTCAGCAAAGAACTAAGAAAAAACATGATCTTCGGTATTTTGGTAAAGAAACCACACGATAAACAAAATCTCTGAGGCAGCACGCAGCACAACCTGGCAGCAGAAACTGCGTATAGCAGACCCCAAACTTCATCTGGAGAAGCCTGCATTCTGAAAACAAATCTGGGGAGAGTTACTATATGCTGGAACATCCCCAAAACCCAGAAAAAGAGTGAAGTTCCTAGGAAAATATCTGTTTTGCTTTCTTCAAATCTGTGCATAATATAAGACATATACAGTATCACAGCACTTCCACCCAGCAAGAAGAGGAATAGATAAACACAAAATTATCTCCCTAAGCTTTGAATGGTGAAAACATACATATTTTAAAATAGATTTTTCCAATAACACTGCAGCCAGTATATATTTTTGCAGTGCTCTTGTCACAAATCATTTCCAAAGGGAAAATGATAATGTGACAAACTGGATTTCTGGTATTGGAATGAATCTGGCTGGAAGAAATGGGTAGATCAATAAACTAGCAAAACTCCTGTGTGCGAATAGCCAGAAATTGCCTACAGAAAAGCACTCTTGGATGTGCTTGTTCCCTCAGCAGTCCAGTCACCATGGCAGCTTCCAATTTACAATACTGGAGGTGAGGGGTGGAAAGGGTTATGTGTGTAAAGAAGTTACTGCAGTATGCGCTGGGACGTGAATTTACAGCATGCTGTCTTCTCCATAGTAACTTAAGAGTCTGCCTGCACACAGACTCTAATCCCACAGTTTCGTCTGAAGTAATTTCAGACGTCTTACTCAACAGTAAAGAAAAAAAAAAGAAAAAAAAAAAAAAAAAGGTGAGTTACATTGCATTTATTAGGAGGTTAAAAGCAGGTACAAGGGCACTTATAACAGAGTAGCTAACAAATTGCAGGTCCCCACCCTTGTTCATCCACAGTGACACCTCCAGGTGCTCAGCCTCCCTGTAAAAGAATCAAACGTTTCCCCTAAGTACCCCGCTAATGGCAGTAATTGGAAGATACTGTCCTGAATGCTGAACTAGCAAAAGCCCTGAGCTGGCCACATGAGCATCCCCTAATGTTCAATTAAGATAAGGCTTAGTATATTGTTCAGGCTGCAATGGACGATTTTTTTTCTTTTGCTGGATTGAAGCTTTTGAGATCAATATAAAATGGAAAAAAAAAAAATTAATATAGCACATCATTTCAGTGACACTGGAGCCCTATTAAACATCTGCTCTTCACTCAGCCCTTGTGCCTAATTGCCGTCTGTCCAAGCACGTCATTTCTTGAAACCCTTTTATCCTGTTTCATTTCTCCTTAACATTGTTGACTGGAAGAGTCTGTTTGACACTTAGCACATGGGACTGGCATGCCAGTTGGGAACGTGGTGGCAGCACATGCCTTGCCAGGCCACGGAGGCTGGGTTGCACAGGGCTGCGTGCCGCAGGAGGGGACCCCCAGCCCGGTGGGGATGGTGGGGACCGTGCCATGGCAGGGACTGACCCGGCCAAGGCTTCGTGACAGAGACCACCAAGCACTGGGCTGGGGGTGTTGCTTACAGGTGCTCCCTCCGATGCCGTGAAACTTCCCATGAACTTGGGTTTGACTTGGGAAAAATGGCCATAATAAAAATAAACCAAAAGCAGGGTAAACCAAACTGAGCATGCCAGTTCAGTTAGACAGCTGTAGCAGCAAGTTTAGCTTTATTTTAGCATATGCTCAAAGCAACATCTAATCTCCAGATTTATTTCAATTTGATTTCAAAATATGAAAGGAAACTTGGCATTTCAGTGACTCCTTCAGCCTCAAGCGATGGCTTTTTCTTTACTCTCACTCACCGAAAACGCCTGCCCACCTTTTATTCCAGTTTCCCCCGAGATGATTATTCTTTTCCACTTTGCAAACTTGGCCAGGCAATCAGCTGTGTTTACAGCCTCCCTTTCTTCCAGGGTCTCAGAGCATCCCAAGGCAGCTCAGCTGGTCCCCGCACCGCACTGCCCCGCGCAGGGATGCGGTACAGCCCGCAGGCGCGGGGGGCTGCCAAGCACCCAAGCAGGAGGTGACAATGTGTGCCACGGTCAGGGAGCCGCTCTGGTGCTTCCCTAAAAACCCCTCTGCCCTTCCATGAAGGCTGCTGGCACTGGGCTCCCCACCTGGGCTGTTTTCTCAGCTCCGAGGTGGTCGCATTTACGAAGACAATTGGTGCTTTTATGTGAAGGGAGCACGGATACTTTTCTAGATCATAAATTTTAATCTGAAATCTCTCAGGTACCCAAGGATTAATATTTAATGGCTGTTCTATAATGTAATTTCTACAGGCCAGTCTTTCATCTTCAAATCTTTATCATCATAGACCTACAAAAGCTAGACTTCAATATGATAACAATACTTTATGAACACAGTGATTCCTGAATTCTCTGTCTGTTTCCTACAGGCGATGATGATGATCCTGTGAGTCTTAAAAAATGAGCTAACACTTTTAATTGTCTATTATCTGTTCAACTTACATTCGGTACTGTTGAGCTTCAAGTGTGAAATGCTGAGAGGAGCCAAGAGAAGATGACAAGTGATACCTTTGCAATCGAGGTCATCATCCTGAGATTAAAAGGGGACTGTGATCTAATTCCATCTGTTGGGGGTCTTGGGACTCCATGTCTAATACAGGAGAATGCTTAGGATATCCGTCTAACAGGAATTTTTGAAAGATCTTCAAGAAATATATCACCTTTCCCATTGGTTAATGACTTTCTGAAAATTATTTCTTTTCAGAAAGTCGGCCAAATACTTCAAATGCTTTGTGTCTAAGACTGACGTACAACAGGCAAAGGCAAGTGTGCATGGGCTGGATTTTCCCTCATGCTTTACAGCTGCTGTGATTTACATTTCCCCACAAAGCACGAGTTCGTCTTTTTTCCTTCCTGCCTTTATCAGTGAAGGAAGGAAGAACGTGACTGTTCCAGGCTGCCCAGAGAAAAAAAGGACAAAATGCTAAACCGACTCACTGTGAACATTTCCCGTTGCCCCTGGTGCAACAGTCCCCTTGAGAAGCACAGGCGGGAAGGAGCCGGCTCCAGATGTTGGCTAGTTCTGCCCTGGAGGAAGGCAGCAGCCAGTACTGCTCTCCGCGATGGTGAGCGCTCCAGGGATTGAGCGTGCTCCATCAACAGCCTCCTTTCTGGTCTCTCGACACAATGCAAGTCAAATCTTGCACCATCAGGTGTGAAGAGCTTCCTAAAGGTCAAGGTTCTGGTCACAAATCCAGTTTGGCACCAGCCTGTGTTTCCTAGCTAAAGACTTGATTACTTTTTAATAGTAGTTACTCTTCCCTTGCCAGCAAGTAAACCCATTCCTCACCCCTGAGACGAGACATTCCAGGCACCCAAAAATTCTGAAAAGCCCCATTTTGCTTAGAGTTACAGTAGGAGTGTTTCCACCAGTTTTGAATACACAAACCTTGTAAACAGCAAGTGTTAGTACTGAGGGCTCATTTCTAATCCAGAGCGAGATTACGAATAAATCCAGCGAGTAGAGGATAAAGCTGCTTATCCACTGCCTTGTAGTCACATACCTGCTGGAATCATCTGAAAAAATAAATCCCAGCAGAGTCAAGAGTCAGGTCCTGGTGCCTGTAGCAACTCACCTCTCTTGAACTGAGTGTATTCACATGAGCATTTTGGTCCCCATGATCTATTAGGTCCACAAAAATGTATGTGCCTTACTTGTGCCTTCTGGGAAGGCTTTTCTTGGGAGGTTAATTGAGCAGGCACGAACAAGCAATCCTCAGGTTTCCCTGGAGGTGCAGAACACAAGCCTGCATGGAACAGAGTCATACCCACGCCAGGTGCTGAGCTCTGCAGCTTATTCTGATTTTCAGTACAAGCCTGACTAGGCTTTGGTAATGATGTTTGCCTCTCCCCAGCCTGTTCCACTGACTGCTGTGGAAACCTACAGCATTTAAGCTTACTTGGCAAACGCCAGACCATGAAGGTGTGAGTCCTTGGCTGCCGTACAAGGTCAGAGTTAGACAGAGGCATTTGCCAGTTTTACCCAGCTCAGACCACTGACAGATGGGAAAGCCCCTGACATTTCAGCCCTGAGTGTATCTGCGATGCACAGTTTTTCTAATACAGTAGCATAAAATAGCTGCTTCCCTTGCGTGTTATCAAGGTTGTTTGGACAAAGAAAATTGTATCTAAGTTAAGCACACAGCAGCGTTTTCAAACCAGGAGCGACTCTGATGCTCGCCTCTGTCTAGCACGCCAACAGCAACCTTACTCTTAAAAACGTTATGATGACAAAGGGTGAGTTACATTTGTTTAAATTACAGTTCTGCGGCTTTCTAGGTTAATTGCCAGGCAGGAGCAATATTTTGGCTAACTGTTCTTTGCACAAAAGGTAGCACATCTTAAATGAAATCCCAGCTGCAAGTACTGGCAGCGATCCTCCAGGACCGTAGGTTGCATGTAAAATATTCCTTTCTTTACCAGCCACGTTCACTAGCTCCTTGTTTCTCAGATAGCTATGAACTTGGGTTACCCTAGGAGCAGGAAGGCTTTACCAAAACCCACAGGCTTTACCTGCTGCCAGAGCATTATCTCTGCCAGCTGCTTCCCTCGCCAAGGAGGGACCACAGGACCAGCAAAGGCACGTGCTGAGTTCCCCAGACTGCCTTTGAACGATGAGATGTTGGTTGTGGAGTCACCTCCTTTTCAGTATTCAAGGTTTGAGAGTCCCAATACAAGATGAAGAAGTTTATTCTATCTCTTGGAGCACCTGAAGAGCTTTTGGAGAGGGAAAGCACAGGGAGGTAAGGGACAGCATCTGTTTGTTCCTCCCACGAGGGCTGATCCTCAGGCCTTCACAAAGAGAAGGTGAGATGACAGAATAAAGAAACACCTCTCAACACGCACTTGAAGAAATTCCTCATCCTTATTGATATGTTTTTGTGAGAATCGTGTCCCGAAGTCAATGACAATTTCATCAAATCCACTCTGAACAAGCACAATTGGGGCCAGGTGTTCATCTAGTGATTCCCCCTTTTGTTTGTGCAGATTTCTTTGGGATGTGTTTTTCTGTAACGTCTATGCCTGGTGTTATTTTTTTCCCTGTGTGCATAATAGTCTTTTCATCCCCCTAAATTTAATTTTCTCACTTGTTGGCTTTATCGCTTAAAATTTTAGTAGAGGATTTGGGTGTGCTGCTGACAAAATAATAATTTATATTGTATCAGTCAGTATCACTCCATTGTCTTAATCTTTCATAATGGTTTTTCTGCAGCTTCCAATTTTCCTCAGAATAAAACAAATTACTTAGCAAGTAGAATATCTTCTTGTCATAATAATTTAATATTAAAATGTCAATAAGATTTGGTACACACAGCAGAGGGCACAGAGGTACAGAGACAGAGCAGAAATGAAGTAAACTTAATAAAGTGAGTGAGAAGGTACAATAGGGATTGAGTCTGGCTTCTGCACTTGATATGAAAGAACCTTTTTATCCTGCAGTGCAGCACAATCATTGTGTAAGCAATAATGTGATCGCAGGAGCACTTATACCTGCTGCCTGCCCACTTACACTCAGCTGAAGTCCAGCAGCAGCGTACACCCCTGGGGCTGTGCATCCTCACCAGGGCAGTGATGAAGGAGCACTGAGTGGTGACAACACGCAGCACACGGTGGCAGATGGGGTGAAACACGGTGGGGAAGGAGGGGACAGCCAGAGGTGGGTGATACACCCTCGCCTCTGCCCAGCACCCTCAGGGAGGGCTCATAAAGCAGTTCCCCAGCTTTTGTGGCTGGTGGGTGGATGAAGGCACCAGCCTGTGGTTCAGCATCCTGATCCAGGCACCGCGTAAGCATTCGTGCTGGGGAGTCTGAGCCTTGCATGCATCAGATCAGACCTCAGCACTCCGTTTCATTTCCATGCAGCCCTGGAAGGTCAATTCTCCTTCTGATTCAAACTTACAGGCTGCAATGGCAGATGAAAGTCAAGTGCTGTGGATTTATCTGGAACATAACCAGTTTCCTAAAAACATCTAGAAGTCTCAAGAGCAGATATGTCCTTTCCCTCAGTACAAGGTGGTCAGCAGGACATGGTTTGGGAGAAGTCCTGCTCTTCCTTGGGCAAGTCCATGTGTCTTTGCAAAATGGAAGGGTAGAATAACAATCACAAAAGCAGAAAAATTCAGGTTGGAAGAGCCTTCAGAGGTCATCTGGTCCAACCCGCTGCTCAGAGCCAGGCTAACTTCAAAGTAGCATAAAATCAAAAAGGAAGCAAATTTACATGAGCTTCAGGAGCTTATTATCTGGCGCTGTTATGTTCCAGACTATAGGAAAGCCGTTCCTATATCTAACCACTCTTTTCTCTCTGGCAGCCATAGAAATGGGTGTTACATTCATTAACTGACTCTTTCCACCCAAATATATCGCTGTTTGAAGCCCCCATTTTCAACACCTAACGCCTACCTCTGCAAAACCGGGGCACAGGGCTTGCTTTAAATGCTCGTTCTTTTCACAGTCCTTGGGAGGGAACAAAATGGAGAGCTAGAGAAACCAAAAGGCTGCGCTTCTCTCATCTCTCCTTTTTCACAAAGGAATATCTTATGCTATAGTTTTAGCCCTGCAAAGCAAGTAGGCAACAATTTTATGTTATTTCAACCACAGGTTAACCAGGAGTTAGCTGAAATATGTCTCGTACTCCTAGAGCTTTGCACAGCCACGCACGAGGGTGCCTGGGCCGTGCGGGAGGGCAGCAGGGCACCAGGGAGCTGCAGGAAGGTTCCCATCAGCTCCGAGCATCCACAGATTTGGTGGAGTCTTCCTCTGCTCAGAATTTTTACAAGGCATGAATAAAGAAGGTCCTTCATCCACTCTGTGAGGCTTTTCCTTATTAACTGCTGCCCTCCTATGTGTAAAAATAAAAATGGTAAACAGCAAAGTCCTTCTAACAGTCACAGTATTGAATGTCAGGATGACTTAACTGTCAAGAGCTATAAACAAAACTGCTAGAAAAGGAGGATTTTTTGAAGCCTTGTGCCAGTGGAAGGCTGTTTTCTGCTGTATGGTTTGTTTCCCATTTCTCAGTCTGTACCAGTTTAAAACCACTCAGCACTTTTCTTGGGAGCTCATTCAACAGGACTAATTGCTCTGATAATAGGAAGCTGATGCTGACGTTCAGCCAATATTTTCCTATCCTCCCTAGTGAGCACTTTCTGGCTACCACCAAGAATCCCTGCCTCTTTTTCTATCTACATGTTAATGCATCTATCTACATCTTAAATACTTGTTGATGCTCACTACATTTCTCCCTCCTCCTTTCAAATTTTAGCTCAGCAAAACTGCCACAACAGAGCTTTTATTTTCCAGGTAACTCTGTCACTCCTTCTTAATCTCTTTTCGTTTGTTAGTTTCTTTCGAGTGTTGAAATGTTCATAACTGAATGCAATTTTCTGCACGTGCCCAGCTGCTGTTTTATGGACAATATCCACGTCCTTTCTCCCTTGCCATACCTCTGCTCATGCAGACCTAACTGTATGATAGACTGACTTGCAGCCATGCTGCATTGCCAAAAACATCTTCTCAAATATCAGCCATCTCGGCCTTTCCATATCGCCTCTTCCTGCTGAGTGTATCCCACCTACAAAGACCAATCAATACCACCTAGCAATCCATCCATCCCTTGGTTTCATCTGATTGTGTCTTGCCTCATTTCTTTTCTCTCTTGGTCCATCAGTGTTTTTTCCAGCATGGTTTCCCATTGTTATTTGCTATGCCTTCCAATTTAGGGATCATCTGGGAATTTAATTAATGTGCTTTTTACCTGCTTTTCCAGGTCATTAATGATGTTTCGAGCAAGACTGGACGTAATAAAAGTCCCTGCGGTAATCCTAACACAGCTTCCCCTAACTAGACATTGCACGCTGATGCCTATTGTGTACAGCTAACAGCTTCCTAGATAGTTCTCAATCCATGTGAAATGGCTTACCTCCAAGGCAATTAAAGTGAGCTGGTTTTCGAGTGAGGATTTTTGAGCCACTGTAGAAACTTATTTACTAGAATACAAAGTGACCACATACTGTAAAGGTTTGAAGCATCTGAATTATCAAATTTAATAAAACAACTAACCCAGCAAGTCCCTTTTAGTAAGAAACAACACCCACTCTTCCTTCTATATCCCTGAGATTTGTACAGGTCCACTCATCTATTGTGCATCATTAACCTGTATGTTAGCGTCCTACTGGGGCTTTTTAAGATTTGTCATTCCTGTGTGCATCCTGCCCTGTCAGGTCCTGTCTGGGAGCAGCAGCCCTGTTGGCTAAAGGGCAGTGATGGGTTTTTCCTTTAGAGCTATCACCAGTATACTCTAGTACCCATGATCACAGCACATTGTATGCTAAACGTGCCCCTACGGTCCCTCATGCATCCACACCAGCCTCCCCCCAGGCAGGTTTGGTCTGGGCATGTGACTGTGTGTAATAAAACTAAACACAGAATGAACCTCACATTCCGGTCCCCAGCAAATTGTTCATTAACAAGACGGGTTTTCAGAATTTAAATGTTACCTATACAGAGTCTTGCCTAAAACCTCTCCATTGTACACATTGCATTATGCAGTACTGTTTATTTTCAAATTGCCCTATATATGAATAAATGTCCCTTAGTGCCTCGTTCCTTTTGCAAAGAACTCAGAAAAAAACACCCCAAAATTATTCATAGGATAATCTAGCAAAATACTTTCAAGATATGAAGGGAGCTGGAAAAGTCTTAAAAGCTCTACAGGGCAAGATTGTTAAATAAAGTATAAATTATGCACTATTATGCACCTATCACACAGAGCGGTGTTGCATCCTACAGGGTACTGCGTGCTCATTGATGGCCAAGAACTGCGTATAGATACAGCTATCACCAATTTATAGCAAAATCTAATGAAGCAGTATTTGGAAAGCACTTAGGACTTTCAATTAAAAGAATTACTTTTCATTATTTTCCATATTGTAACACCTAGGGGCCAAAAAAAAGCCAGTCTGGTAACCAGTTGCAGAACAATTAAATCCAAGTATGAGTCCACACAGAAACAATAGAAGAGGGTGATTACACATTGCTGACAGGAGGATCGTGCGCCCGAGATGCTGCACAACTGCCTCGCCTCCGTGGCAATCCCGAACGGCATTCAGAAAACATTTCAAGGGGATCAAAGCTGCCTCACGGGCGCTATACAAATTCACCATCATAAACACTGAATAATACATTACACTAATCTGATTGCTATTGACTGTTACAGTTGCATGTGTGACCTTGGGCATACATTAATCAAAGGGAGCCGTTCATATTTCCATCCTGTATCCTGCAGCGATGAGCAAAACTCATCTCAAATCTCTTCTTGTCCCCGTATCTCTTTCTGTTCTGTCTGATGTCACTTGGAAAGGGAGGCTGGTATTTGGAGGGAAATGGCTTTTTCTATCCTCCCTTCTTTGTCTGAACACACACAAATGCTCCGACATGGAATAATAAATACATGTACCTTTTTGTCCACCCAGTGCTCTTTGAACCCAATTTAGCAAGTGCCGCAATCTCAAAGAGCATTCAAACTTTAGAGTAATTGGTTTCTCAGCAGACACTATAACTTATCTGAGACGGTCTTTGCAATTTCACCAAATGTGCTTATTATTTACCCTAAGAAACGAGGCGTCGTCAAAACGAAAGATCCCATTGCTGTCATGGACCTAGCACAATGCAGTCTGTATAATGCGTCGCTCACATGAGGTGCATCAAGCCCTAAACCAGAGAAACCAATCTCTCATCAGCTCCTTTTCCCTTTGTCATTAACAGAAGACAGTGAATACAAGAAAGAGCTGACAATGTGTTGAAAACAAATTGAATAGGCATTGCTTTGCCTGCATTGATTCTCTTATCCTTCCCTCAAGGCTATGAGATGATATTTAGCGTATTATATTACAAAAATCTCATGCACATGCTGTCTGGCATGCTGCCGCCTGCCCCAGGTTGGTCTTTGAGTATGGAGAGCCTTCCTCCGAGGCACGTTTAATTCCAGCAGCAGGGCGTTCTCGAAACTTGGTGTAAAAAATATAAAATCAGACAAAACTTCAGAATCATCTAGTGAGCTGGGTTTGATATGGTTTCAGACCATTGGCATGCAAATACATTTCTTTAACAGCCTTATTCCGTCACCTGAGAGCTAAACATGACAGTCTATAATTTAAGGTAAAGGACTAAAAGAGGCTGGGACTATTCCCCAAGCAAGTGTTGTAAACGCAGACCATTATATTTAAGATGAAATTTAAACAAGTTATGGTAATACTAATACTATATGAATAATTGGCTCTATGACCACCGGTACCTGCTTTTTAAATGTTTGATTTAAAAGCAAATAAATTTCTAAAAATCTCGCAACGCTTTTACTAAAAGCTCTCTCTGTGCCTTGTCAGAGCGCTGAGAGGGAGGTGCTGAGGAATACCTGGGCACGAAGGAGAAATAAAGAGGAGAAGGCTGTATGTTTACTCCTGACAGTCAAGTAGTCTTTCCTCCTTGCAACGCAAAAAAACACAGAACTTAATTAAGAGGACCCATTTGGTCTGCAAAGCCTTTTATAGTCCATGGCCTTTGCTCAGATACACTTACTTTTTCCATCAGTCACATCAGAACCTCTGGGTTGCTGCAGAGCGTTGCCAGGGGACCCCCTGGAAGCTTTCTCCTTTATAAATTTTTCACACCAGTTCTATTACCTAGAGTGGACTTCCACTCCGTAAAAATACAGCCTGATTCCCCCAGACCTTTATCAGCCTCAGTGCATATGCCACGATGGAGAAAAATAGTGCAAGTAGAGCACTCTGCCTCCTGTTTTCATTACACAGCAGCTCTTTGGCACATAAGAGAGAGTTTCAGGACAAATTGAGGGATATTTTAGGACATTGGAAGAGTGGCCTTAGAAGATGCACCAGATTTTGTAAGGAGAATCACAAGGCCATATTAATCCCTTGGATACGGTGATGAACGGCCATTAAAGTTGGAGGAGAAATGTTAGTAGTTGGGCTCCCTTGGAAATGAAAACTGTTTCCCGAGTTCTGATGTCTTTGTGGGCGCTTATCTGAATGACTCAACACGAAATGGTCACGCATTGGAAATCACACTGCAAAAGTATTTTTCTTGTCCCTACTAACTTTCCCCCTCAGATCCCACAAGGAAAACTTAATTCAGCCCCCGCATGGAAGCCCAAAAGGGAGGATTGCTTTCAATGTTTCAAGGGGAAAAACTAACTCTTGGAGAGAGAATCCAGGAATTCATTCTCATGAAATCCAGGTTCAAGGAATGACTTAAAGGAATGGCTGAAGGCTGCATCCTGCAATGCCTGGCTATTTTATACTCCTGTGAGTCAGACAGCCCATCTTTTTATAATCTGCTCTCCCCTCTCACCGGGAGAGGCTGGCGTTCAGGAACCTCAATCTCACTTACACGTGTTTAAAGCCAGCGCAACTTCTAACTCTTGTGGGTGTTACTTTTGATTTATACTCATGACGCCGAGAAGAAAATCAGATCTAGGGAGTATAAATCAAACAGAGATCAATACTGAGCATCAAGGTACTAATTCTATCTCCTGAAACAGCCCTTACAAGCTGCAGGAGGCCAGGAGACAATTCCCCCAGCGCAGGCAGGGCAGATTTATGTTGAGTTCTGGTCCTGGTGCAGGGGAGGTGTTGGAGGTGGAAGGGGATGGGTCTGCACTGCGTGCTATTAAGAATCTGTGTCTGTCTGGGCTGTCAAACAGTCTGTAGGCAGCTCTGGGAGGTTGTCATAAATCAGCGCACCCTTGCATTGGGGACTGTTGATGAGAGCTAAGTTGATTTGTAATTATCTTTC
This sequence comes from Ibycter americanus, assembly GCA_035590275.1. Lineage (NCBI taxonomy): Eukaryota > Metazoa > Chordata > Aves > Falconiformes > Falconidae > Ibycter > Ibycter americanus. The sequence continues at coordinate 2,842,359 of JAVJGI010000002.1, read as the reverse complement.
ACTGCGTTTTGCATTCAGGAACCACTACAGAACCTCAGCCTCACACTTCTTCTGATGGAAGGACCACAGGGTCAGGAACAGTAGATGGCTGAGAGCACTTCCCCAAAACCAAACTCTCCCGAACGGCATAGCAATGTTTTCTTCATCTTCCTCCAGCGCCACAACAACAGTAAAGCCCGTCGTTGAAGTGTGCTGAAATATTTCATGACTTGGGCAGACGTGTGGTGGCTGGGAAGGGCTGGGACACACTGGTGGAAGGACACAGGCCAGCGGCTCAGCGCACTCCCTAAGTAGCCCACAAAGTGCCGGGCAGATGTTGACACGAGCCAACAGCTTGTTTGGTGGAGTCTTAATTTGTTTTTAGAGGACATAGTAAAGAAGGATGAGGCGATTTGGCTGGTTTATGCCAGCACCGGTAAATGTGACTACATATATTATAAAAGTCTGAAATCAAAGGGCTCTGAAGTGGAAGAGTGGGAGAGGCATACAAAATGGGCAAGTATTTTGTACGTTAAAAAGTTTTACAACTTATTGATCAAAGCACAAATTCTGCAGTTCCGTGCTTTGTAGAAATGTGCAGAGAAGTGGGATTGAAAGGGGAGATTTGTTTGGGGGTGTACGGGGGGCTGGTCGGGAGAGATTGATGGCACGTTAAATTGCAATAGCTGATAGTATAATTGATTAATAAAACTCTCCAAGTAGTAATTATAGGACATGTCAAACAGACTTACAAGGCAGGAAGCCAAAGGCCAAGTGATTAACCATCTGAGAAGTGTAACAATTCCCTGGAAATGCCTAGCCCAGGGTGCTGTTAGTGCGGTGAAATATAATTTAATAAACACCACCGAGTAGGACCAGCTTTACATTTGAGCTCTGAGCTGATGGCAGCGCCTCCCATCAGTGTCCCAGTCTACATGAAAAAGAGCCAGGGGAGCGGCCAGGCCCCTCATCACCAGGGTGAACACACGATTCCTTACTCCGTGCCTGTGAAGCCCAGCCCGCCCTTGACACCTCCCCGGAGCTGGGCTGTGGTACCCGGCGTGGTGACATCTCGCCCATCCCAGCAGTAGCCGAGGCTGGCGCGCGCTGAGCCCTTTGGTTTTGCTCCGGACAGGACTAGGAACGCTCAGGCAGCTGAAGAGGGGGAATGTTTTATCTGTTCTTCATCACCTTGTACCAATTGCAAGCCTCCTAGCAAGGGTGTGGTGTCTCACTTGAATGTGCCTACGATACCTACTGAAACATGCACTGAGGGTAATTCCTGTAGCTGTAGAGCTCACACAGAGAAGTTTCTACTTCATTAGTTCCAAAGAAATAAAGGGAAAAAACCTGATCTCTATCTCAGTACAGAGATACATAAAATTGCATTTTCCTCTGAAAGTCATTCTGTCTGCGGCTTCGGGAGCAGAGGCAGTAAATCTATTAATGAACCAAGATGCCCTATAATCATTCAGACTTCAAGAGCTCATGGCTGAGCTCAGGACCGTGATGGTTTTCACCCGTTACAGGTTAGCACGCCTGCTGTACGCTTGGACACTATTTATACAGATGCCAGCCTTCTGTTGAGCCTTGCTACCCTGCTGCCAAGTATACATAAAAGGTCTAAACTAGTCACTATTTAATTTCATTTTATGTGCCTCCTGCTCAAGGAATAGGAGTTCTTGACTTACCTTCTTTAAACACTTGCTATTTTTTATATCTTTCTATCACCACCCCTTATTCCTCTAAAGTCTAAGATATATAGTTCTAATCTTTTAATCTCTCCACACACTGTAGCTTTCTATTCCCTTAATCATTTTCACTGCCTTCCCCAGACCTCTTTTATTTCTGCTCTATCCTTCTGTAAGATTGGAGCACAAAGCTGAGCAAGGTATCCATGCTGAGGTGTCACTTCATATTAAAGATATGTAATAATTTTATGCTTTCATCTAGCTTTTTCTTAATGCAAACGAATATTTTGTTTGCTTTTCTGGACACTTTCTTATTGAATAGATGTCTTATTGGCAACGATACCTTGTTCCTCTCCTGACTACCTACAGTTAATGTAACACCAACTCTACATGCGAGTAATTTAAATTGTTTTCTTTTTCCTTTCAGTATGCTTTACCTTATGCTTACTTAAACATACTTAAACTGAGCTGATCCCTGAACTGTAGCCCACCTAGCTCTATAAGAGAATCCTGAAATGATTTACAGTTCATTGATGCTTTTGGCAATCTAAATCGTTATTTTGGCTCAAGGGTAGGGCTGGTCCTGGAGCATCACACCACTGGCCTTATCCTGACATGGTTATTGCTCTTTCCTTCATCAGAGCGCCAATGCCCATGCAGCTGCTTACCCTCCCAATAAATATTTGTAGGACACTGCTTAAAACTTTGTTGCAGATGGAAATTTTTGAAAGCTACTGCCTTTTCTGCTCTGCTGCAGGAACACAAAGAAGTATAATAGACTGGAGAGAAATTTTTTTTTTTTCTACAGAACAGTACAGTTTTGTCCATGTGATAACATTAAGCAACATTTTATGACTACCCTATTTTTAGCTCGTTTATTTGATTAAAGTGAGCATCATTTGTCTTTGCTTTTCAGATGTTTCCTAATATGATAAATCTGCACATTATGTACCTGACACTCCTTTAGCACGCTGTGCACCTGATACTGCGTAAGCAAGCCTGCGTGTTTGCCACTGACTTACAGCACAACCTCAGAGAAGTAGCACACTTCGGCTCCATTTCCATATTTGGATAATGCAGATGATGATATTGACCTTTTTTTAAGCACATTGAACCCATTCACAGCCATTATATTATAAAGATATTTTCCTCTAACCACATGCTACATGCAAGTGCTACCACATCTTTCTACTTTTCTGTAAAATCCACTCTTAAAGCATCATAATACCAATTTTCCATTAACCCTACTGACTGTAAATAAACACCAGTGAAAGAAGGACATATATTTTCCCCTGCCAATTGAAAACATTCATAAACACAGCCTTATGAGCATCCAGGGAGGCTGTGTAGGCACAGGAGCCTGCCTGTAGACTTCCAAGGACCATGCGCAGAGTTCCAGGTACCTGGCATCTGAGGCTGCTTGCGCTGAGACCTTGATTTCATTTCTGGAGTCTTACTGAAAACGTTAACAGTAAAAAAATAATCAGCTAAATAAATAAGTCAAACGTACTACTAATTGCAATGACAAAATTAAGTCTTCACTCCAACAGGTAATAAAAATGCCTGCCTTCCTCTCCCTTCACCCACGCTCTTCCTCAGGCCCAGTTATCAATCGCTGCTTCGCTCCAGCACGGTGGCAGAGGAATGCTGCCTCCTGTGCTATCTCCTTACCATGCGTATGTGCCTAAGGAACCTTCTCCTCCTTCTCCCTTCTCTCTCGGGTCTCATTTAACGCGGCGCGCCCCAGTCCCTTGCTGCGGGCGAGGCTGGTGAGGGTGGCAGAGATGCTCCAGCTGGGTCCAGCGAAGAGGCTCGTGGCAGAGCTGATGGCTGCGAAAAGGCGATGGGTGTTCCTGGAAGAGCAGAGGGAAGGAAGCGTTGCGGTACTTACCTCTGTCAAGGTAATTCTTTATGTGAGAATGAGAAAGGGATTCTTTAATAATGCAAAAATTAAAGAACCTTGAAGTATTGCCACTATTGCCTGCTAATAACCTTACAACACACCTTTCATGAAGTGTGTGCGTATAGCACGTTTCCCCATACGTTTCCTTAAAAACAGAAGCATAAACACCATTAAATAGAAACTTAATTATATAATGCTGTTTAATGGCTGGGTTTATGTTTTAGTTGCGTATTAAGCAATGTTCCTGAATAGCCTGCCTTTGCAAATACTGAAAAAATTAAATCATTAAATCTATTTCACTAATGTTTACTGTGTAAACATGACAAAAAGTCTGCAAATATAGGAAATCTATTAGGGGGACAAGTGCTTCATGTATGTGGGTGGATGCTCTAAATGCCCACTATAGTCTCAAAACTGTATTTTAGGAGGTACTTTCCCAAAGACGGCACTTTGCTGAGCTGCATGGCAGCGATTAGGCAAATAGGCAACCCAAAATACAATGCAAAAGCTTGTTGAAATAAATTTCCAACTCTAGACCTGGTGGTAAAATTTAAATGGCATTTAGTGGCAATAGGCTGCAAAGTTCAGCATTTCTTTGTTGTTAGGGACACTGAGACTTTCTGAATGTTTTCCTCTTTTCTTTTTCCAAGCACAGAGAGACAGTGTGTAACCCTGTGCTCCTGGCAGTTAGAAAGCTCCACCTGGTAGTTTTGGTTTCCAGGAAATGGTGACCTATTCAGAACAAAACAGAGTTTGAAAAGCCAGATTTTCCTCTGAAATGGAAATTTCAGGTACACTAGCTGGCTGTATTGAGTACTTGGTTACTGGCTATTATAGTCTAAGTGCTCCCCCGTGTGTTTGCTCTCCTCTTGCTACAATTTTGGCAAGAAATTCCCTGCCAATTTAACAAAACAACAACAAAACCAAAAAAAAGCTGGAGAAAAAATCAGCAGAATTCAGCAAAATT
>JAVJGI010000002.1:2778172-2829998 GCA_035590275.1 Ibycter americanus | reverse complement strand
CTGGCTCTGGGCAGCTCTAGCAGGATGCTCCACACAGAACACATGGTGCTGGGCAGCTCTAGCAGGATGCTCTAGGCGGAACACAGAGATGTCCAAGCTGGCCTGGCTCTGGGCAGCTCTAGCAGGATGCTCCACACAGAACACATGGTGCTGGGCAGCTCTAGCAGGATGCTCTAGGCGGAACACAGAGATGTCCAAGCTGGCCTGGCTCTGGGCAGCTCTAGCAGGATGCTCCACACAGAACACATGGTGCTGGGCAGCTCTAGCAGGATGCTCTAGGCAGAACACAGAGGTGTCCAAGCTGGCCTGGCTCTGGGCAGCTCTAGCAGGAGGCTCCAGGCAGAACACTGCGAGTGGCAGCTCTGGCTCCAGCGTGCATGGCGGGGCCATCTCACGCTCTTCCTCAAGGTCAGGAGGCAGCAGCGTTAGACCGCATTCCCGTTACTGATGCCCACGGAGCCTTTGGGCTGGCTGCCTAGATCCAAAGTGGGTGATCTGTAGGTAGACCTGAGCGAGAGGTTTCTCTGGTTTACCTGTTGATACTACAAACGTTTTGCCTCTCCTGCGAGCCCCCCCGGGATGAAGCACGGCGGGAGGGACGCCGGGCTGGCTCGCAGCCCCTCCTCGCAGGGAGCGCGCGTTCCCCTCTGGTCTCACTGCTCTGGGGCGGGGGAGAGGCTCCACCCGCAAGTTAGTATAAAATTTTTGTTAACTCAGCCTATTTCTAATAAAAAAATAACAGCAGCGTTACTGGGTCAGGCTAACTGTCCATCCAGCCTGGTTTCCTATAAAGAAAGAGGTTTTAAGAAGCTAATTAGTAGAGTTCCTTGGCACAAGGTAAGTAGAGGTGGGTGAACACATTCAGTTAAATTTCACGGGTTTCAAGCCATTTACTTGAGGGCCCAATAAATTTCTGCTGTCTGTTGGGTTCAGCAGAAGGTTCAGGACTATTCTGCAACTAAACTGTCAGATCAGTACTAGTAAAGGTTATTAAAAATGAGTATTTTAATGGATTTTTTTGTTTGCTAGTCGACAAGCCACTGGGCAAATGCTTGCATCACGTGGAAAGTGAACAGAGAGAGCCAGGAGTCTAAAAAACCAACCTCAGGAAGGATGAGAAAGGTTAATTTTGGAGGAACTATGTAGCTCCATGAGACTGGGGTTGTCTTAGGCAGGGCAATAGCAAACTCCAATAGAGCGCTAGAGTCTCTTATCCCATCTTTCTCTAGGTGAAGTTAATCACCCATTGCCGTGGCATGGAATTCATACAAAGCTTTTGGTGACCCAGGACCACACTTATAATGAGGAATAGACATTAGTGAGACTAACGCAAGCACAGCAGTTAGTGTTCTCTACCCACAGAGCCCCCGGCACCCCCAGCATGCAGGCTGCAGCTTACAGCCCCAGCCCTAAATCTCTGTGGCAACACTCTGGTTTACACGTGCAGTGTGTTTGAGTGCCGCTGCCTTTGATCTCTCTCACAGAGCAGGTTTGCAGGCAGGGGAAGCCTTCCAAACCTCTTTCTGTCCCAGCAAACTTCAATAGACGCAAGCTCAGCCACCATGCCCAGGGTCCCCATCCACCCAACACAGCCCACTTATGGTGGGAACCGGCATTTTGGCTTTTGGCTTTCAATGAGAACTGCCACCACTGCTCAAATCAAAGCTCCCGCGATGAGCTCAGCACCCCCAGCCTGACCCAACTTTCCTGCACTTGTGGAGCAAACCCCAGCAAAGTCTGTGCATCAGCTGCTGGCAGCCAGGATGGTCCACGCTGATGAACAGCACAACCATCCCCTGCACCAGCGACCGAGGGGCTGGTGACAGGCTAATGGGAAAATATCGTAGGGCATAAATATAAGGGCATCCTTCCCACTGCTAGCGGCTCATTACGGCTCTGACCTACGGGGATCTGAGCTTATTTCTGTAGCTGGTGGAACTAGTGGTTTACATATAAATTATCTGATGAATGTAGCCTTGTTTTCTGTTCATGAATCATTCATGACCCGAGTCCAGTTTTGGCAAAAGCGTGCATTTTCTGTAAGTATCCTCTGAACGCTTTGAGGAGTGCTGAGCTCACGGGTGTGCACAGGCTACCCATTAGGGCTGTTTGCTGCACACAGCCTGTGATTGGGCAGGTAATTTTCGTGATCTGATTTTTGCCCTCTTCACTGGATGGCTTAACTGTTTAAAGCCAGGTGTAAAATGCTAATGCCGAATAGTTTTCTTCAGACATGAATTCCCTTCCTTATCTTCAAAGATGGATGTTTTATAAGCTGCACCTGTTCTTCAAACTTCCCTATAGGTAAAACACTTCTTGACATGCACCTGGACTGCTACCACGCAGCATATTCCAGCCCACAATGCTCAGGGTGCCCCGTCCTTCCCAAAAAACATCACACAGGAAGATGTTCCCTGGTCCTGACACCCAGGTTCTGTTGGCCTCCTGCAGCTCCATTAAAAAACTTTGTAATACACCGTTCACACTTCACTTGCTTGAAAGGGTTTTGCCCCCGTTTCTTGCTGTATAGACTTTCCTCTGATTTCCAGCCTAAATTAACTCCTGGCTTATTTAAACCATTTGTCCTCATGCCCATCACTGTTATTTCTTTTCAGTAGTAATTCTCTCCTTTGGGTGTTTGCCTTCCCATACGTTCCACTCCCAGTCTTTAGCTAACTAAACTAAGTGGTTTTTTGATCTCTCAGATGAATAGTCCCTGTGTTCCTCTGATTGTCCTAAATCCCCTTACTGGACCATTTACTCTCTGAATTCTTCACTCTCACACATGGGAGAAGAGAACTGTGCACACTATTCCAATGAGGTCAGACCAACCTTTGTAAAATTGAATTAGTGCTTCCCTAGATTTCAAGCCTTAACTGGAAATCCGACTTGGGTATATCTGATTATTTCTTTCTTGAAACCATATAATTGGCACTCAATAGTTAACCTGTGACGTCCAAGTACACTCGGGTCTTTCTCATCCTCAGTCATTTTTAACAAATAGCTGAAATTCTCGCTACTGCTCCATAAGTACTTGTCCATACGTTATATATTCTTGTATTTTACCCTTTTTCTATTACTGAAGTTTTCAAGGTCAGCTCTCAGTTAATAGCCCCGTCCTGGTTTGCACTGACAACGCTCCTACCATCGCGTGAGCTGTGCCGTTGGCACACTCGTACGTTCCCTCCCAAGGTCAAGACAGGAATGAAGTATGTTCAGTCCCACTCCTGATCCTCTGGGATGTTTACTGGCAGCCTCAGTTCAGGTGACAATTCCCCTTTCGGTGTTCCCTGTCACCGGCTCCCCTTTAGCCAGCGCTGTACCTGCTTCACAGCTCCTGTATAAATTCTCAGCGCTTTCAGCTGAGCTGATAATTTCCCATGTGGCACTATATCAAATGATATCTTTGGTCCAGATAGATGAGATAAGTTGCATTTCCTTTGTTTAGAAAAATCATTTATCTTATCAATTTTATCACAGACGGACACGGTTTGCCTGGAAGAATTTAATCGTCACCAGGACAATCGTGACTGCAGCAGCAAACTGGTAGCTTTGCTGGGCGCTCTGCTGGGCGCACACGCTTGTCGAGGGGACCCTAATTTCAGAGACGATATTTCCTGCACTGCTACCCCTTGAAATGACCCACTCTGACACCCGAGGCTGTGAATAGATGGTGGCACTCGTTCCCGGTACGGAGGCTAAAGTCAACACGAGTGATGTATTTTCATACAGCAGGCAGTTACACCCTGGCGCTCCAAAGAGGAACCGAAGCATTTACCTGTTCTATTTTGGTTGCTGTTATATATCTATTTGTTTATTACAAGGGAAAAGGTGCACGTTTTTTACACAAAACTGATATGTTTAGTGCTTTCATTTTATGTTTTGAGCAGTTAAGCTATTCGGTGTTTTAAGGGTAGTATTGGTTCTTTATAACTCGATGCTGACAATAGGAGTCTAAGATAATGGAGCCTAAAGAGAGAGATTTTTTCATTCCCACATTGTTTCTGAAATATGGAGCAATCAAATGCACTCAGTAGAAGGTTTCTATGAGTAAATCTTCAGTAAAAGTGCCTTTAAAAGTTAGGTAGAAAGATTGCAGAAGGGAAAATGGCTTGAGGTTTTGGTAAAAACTCACAAAAGTTTTGTGAAAATTCCTTAAAGGCCCTGGCGCAGGTTTTCTCTGATTGTGATACCGAAATGCCGCTCCCATCCTTGTCATGCTGGTGCTTTGGACCCATTTCAGCAAAGGTCTTAAGTAAGCAGCATTTGTGTTAATCGGAACAGAAAACAAATGCGCTCAGAGCTAACCAAGGGCTTAATTCTCTGCCGGCTCTGGTCCCTGCTGTGCGTGGAGCTGCTGGCCTCTGTGAGAGCTGAGACATAGGATGCACGCGTCCAAACGCCAGCCCCCCCGCCGCGCGATGAAGGGGTGCTCGTTAATAAAGGGCTCTGCAGAGGGGAGCCTCAAATTCAGACCCACCCCAGGAAGGGCAGGGTGCTGCAGTGTCCCGCAAGCCTGAATGCACGGAGCTCTGGGAAATCCTTGCTGCTTGAAGGAAATTGCTTCAGCTCATCTCCATCTCGGTGTTCACACAAAGAATGAGAAACCAAGGAGGAGTATTTGACTTTTCCTCATCTTCTGCACATCCCTTGGCTTGCTCTAGGCAGAAGAGGGAAAAGTTACAGGCGAGCCATTCTACCAGAGCACAGCAATCGCCATCCGAGGCTGCGGAAGGCTTGTGCTGTCCCCCTCGGGGTGCCTGTCTCTGCTCTGGGATATCCTGAGCCTGCAGCGCAAATATTTCCTCCGTTTCTCAGGTTCATAATCTTCACAAAATCCTACCTGCTGATGACAGCCCGAACGTTCATTGTTTCCAGACCGCCAAGAAGTCCTCATCCCTCTTGGGTGTCTGGTTTTAAATTCCTGCCTGTACACGTTTCCTGAAGTGAATAGAAATGTGGGACTTATCTGCACATGCTGGTGGTAAGATCTTCTGCAAAACCTGCCCATGGGCAATTATGCATTGAAAGGGCAATTACGCACACAGCGGCCCAATTTGCATACAAAATCTAGATTATTGCCAAGAATTGCATGTACATTTTTGTGCAATATTCAGAAAATTGGACCCCAAAGACATAAACCCTTTCTTCTGCTATCAAATCATTTTCTACTTCTGTGACAAGGAATGGAATATATATGAGTCATATTAGAAAAAATATCAGAAAACGAGTGTGGCCACATCAGGTCAGAGTGCAGGTCTGTCCCCACTGTCACCGCTCCTCTGCCAGCTGGAGGGATGAAGAAGATGCCCAGCACGTCCCAGGGCTTGCTCAGCATACTGTCCCAGCCCCCAGCACTCCGTGGCTCAGTGACTTTCAGAGTCAAAGTCAGGAATTCGGTATTTAATAGCCTGGATTATTCACTAATAAATGGATTATTGTCGCAGATAAAAATTCAAATATAGCATAAACCAATTCCGTTTGCTGACATTTGTCCGTATCGATATCGCATCTGATGAATAAATGTGCCACAGCAAGCAGATGCCCTTTTCTGCCTTCGCACCTCGGCAGCGAGAGGGGAAGGAGGGGCGCGCACAGGGGTGTCACTGCCGTGTCCCGCAGCGTGCGTCCATCCCGAGCCCTGCTCGCACAGCAGCCGGTGGGAGCCAGCTAGCAGCTCCCTGCAAACCTCCTCGTGGTTTCCAGGCATTTCTGCACAGGGCTGGCGGCAGGGGCTGGTGGTCCTGCAGGTCGCAGCACGGCAGCGATGCCCCCCTCCAGCACGGTGCCCCTGCGTGTGGCGGGGTGTCGGATCGCTGCTTCACCTCCTTCAGAGCTCACAACAGGGGATCAAGGCAAAGTTATGTCACGACGTATGACGACATCCTTTGGATACAACAGTGAAATTTTTAGTGTCCTGAAATTTTTAGCATCCCGAAATTTTTAGCGTCCCTTCCTAGGAGACAAGAAGAGGGTGGGGGGAAGCAAGGAAACCAGACAGCAAGCAAATGTTTATTTGCTTCATAAACTCCCTGTTAGCGAGGCCGAGAGCGCCTTCCTGCATGACAGCCCACAAAACACCCGGTGTGCTCTGCATTGTCACCGAGATGTGGCCAATAAACTTTATGCCGGTAAATGTTCTCATTTAGCCAGTATATTTCGATAACCCCACTTCCCGCTGTCACAGGTATTCAGATTCAAAAAATAAAGCCACCCTTTATAAAAGTACATTTAATGAGAGTTTAATGTTCATGCAGTAAATTTGCGAGCAGCTGGATGTGTTTTTAAGTTTCCTTGACGTCTTTTATTTGTTTAATACATGGGTATATAAAAGCCGTTTCTCTGAGCCTGCTAATGAGCAATAGGGGACTCGCAGCTATTTAAAACCTGGAACAAGGCATCAAAATGAAGAATGCAGTAAAGGCTGCTGGAGCAGGGAGCTCCAGATGTGACAAGCAGTGCTTTACGGTGCGGGAAGATGGAGCACCAGAGACGTGGCTGCGGTGTCACTCCAGGTATGGGCTTGCCCGCAGGAGCCCAGTTTCTTTCCATCGAGCCGACCACGAGCTAACGGCTTCGTTTCTTTGGGGTGCTAACGAGCTTGGCTGTTGTCCGGGTTGTGATGGGAGCCTCCGTGTGGAAGGATGGAGGGAAGAGGTAGGACCTCTGTGAAGGTCCCTGGGAATTTGAAGTAGACATCCACGGCTACAGCTGGGCTCTGAAACATGACTGCGTTTGTTCCTCCTTCCCCTCTCGCTGCCCAGGTGCGAAGGCAGAAAAGGGCATCTGCTGGCTGTGGCACATCTACTCATCAGACATGATATCGATATGGACAAATGTCAGCAAACAGGATTGGTTTATGCCATATTTGAATTTTTATCTGCAACAAACAGGTCTTCTCTGCGGTTGAACCTCCGAACTCTGTCTGCACCCTGCGGCTCATCCAAAGCGAGGAAGGACCCCAAAAGCCACGCGGGAGGAGGGTGGGTGGCGGTACCAGCCAGCACCAGTGGGCAGGCAGGCACCGGGTGCAGGACTGGCCCCCAGCACGCAGCCGTAGCACCACAAGCTCTTGCTCCTGGGGGAGATGCTGCCCTGGAGAGCACGGGGGGACACCGCCGCCTGCCCCCGCGGTCCTGCCGCCTCTTTGGCATGGGGGATGTTGAGGCTTTACATAAGAAATAGCAATGAGAAGGCAGTGCCCGTCCATGTACATCATGTTGTACAAAGTAAAGTAAGCACCTGGGAGCTGCCAGAATCAGCTGAAGTTGGGGAAGGCTTTCCTCTGAACATTTCCCATTGGAAAGATGAAGATAAGAGCTGAAGAAAATATTTTCCTAATACATTCTGATCTGAGAACTTGTTTTGGAAAAAGAAAACCTTAGAAAAAAAAATCCAAATTACAGTATTTTTTTCTTAATGTCTTCGAATAAAGCATTTTTAAGTTATATAACAATAAGACATCTATTTTGTTTTAAAAGAATTTTAAAAATGGATCATGAAAGTCTTTGGTTTCATGAGAAAGATTTTTTTACTTTGATTTCATTAAATGAATTTTATAGATAGCTTCAGGGTGGTGTGAAAGGATTTCTTCTTACATTTCCTTATTCAGGTTGTTCAACAGACAGAAAAATCAGTTCTTTGCACATCTTTACTCTTGAATATATTGAATTCCTCTGTGAAGATGGAAAGGATGGGAATCCTTGTGAACTGAGTCATTCAGATGAATAGTGTCTTCAAAGTCAATTACCACTGTGCAGAGATGATACCTACTTCTGTCTCATCTGGACTCTCCAGCTTTATTTTTGCTCTCTCCAGAACTTTCTGAAATTTCTTTCTTTTCTTTTTTTTTTACCCCAGGCAAACTAGCAAGGGATCCCTCTGTTGTGCATATAGGTTAATTAGAGCAAGGCGGTTTAAAACAAGTCCCAAATCCCAGAATCGCAGTACTGCATTGTAAAATAACTCACCAACATCTTTCCACACCTTGGTCCATACATCTGCTTTATGAAGCAGGTTGCTGACAGCCCTAGTCCCATCTGGTTTGGACTTACAAAAAGAGGAGAATAATCTAGTTTTCCCCAAAAAGCCCTGGCCAAAAGGCTGTCCAGCCCCAGGCCACGACCGGGCACCAGGTCCCTGGGATCGCCCAACAAGCTACAGCAGCATCATTCTTGCAGGCTGTATCAGCTTAAGGGAAAACCCCAATAACTATGTTGATATCACGAATATCATGTACATTACTGCTTATGAAAGACAAGCATTTAACTTTCCTGCACGCCCGTTGGTTTAAAATAGGAGAGCTGACTGCAACGCTAGTCTCTGCCTGCCCAAGGTACCTCTGAGTAAGCAAAGCCATGAATTTAAAGCACCTTATCTGCCTGCTGTAACTGTCCACCATGGACAGAAAAACGCTATATTACTTCTTTCCCAGTGTTCATGTCCATTATATGCCTTTCTCTTTAGTCTGGCAAGATGCCGTTACGCTTCCTATTCTCTATAGCAAGGGAGATAATAAATAAGGCCAATTATTCTTACTGGAGCTGCAGTAAGAAAGACAACTTCCTCCAGTGCAATGTAAATGCCACTTTTCATTCTTACTTTTATGATTCTTTAGCCAGTTATGGATCCATGTAGCTGTGCTTATATCAAAGCCAGTTTTAATTTATTTTGAGATTAAAATTTTATGAGATTGCATCAGATGCTTTTCTAAAATTCAAATAGACTACACCCACCACATTCCCTTCAGCTAGTAACTGTAATTCTATTTTAATAAGATATTGAATTTGTCTGCAAGATTATTATTTTTTCTGTACAAACCCACCCTCAAAGAAATATTTATCTCCTAATATTTGTTTCAGATTTGGAAATTCAGTGTACGGTAACTGACTGTGTCATTCTTTCTCTGATATTCTGATGAGTAGGGCAATATTTGCATTTCCCCTTCTTCTGGTGCTCCTCGGATATCAGCCTATAGTTTCCCTGAAATAAGTCGGATATCAACCTATAGTTTCCCTGAAATAAGTCAAGACAAGCGATTCTATCTGGTAGTTTCTTTATCACTCCAGGATGTGTATCACTTCTCCTAGCTGGTCTCTGTGCATTTTAAGTTTTCCAAGGATTTCCTTTATTTGCTTTTTTTTAAAAAAAGATTTATTTTTTTTAACTGCTCTCTTTTCACTTGTGTTTAAAAACAGCTCTAAACCGAATCTGGACTCACTACACAGACATACACGTCATATGTTCTACTGTATATCCCCGTGCAAACCCGTGTACTCGCAGAGAGGCGTTCATCAAAATGCAGGCGCAGTTTTGTTCAGCAAAAGGGATGTCCCTTCAGCTGTGCCACCTGCACGATCGAACCCTTTGAGCTAGCCGGGACATCTCCATCTTACAACCGTGCTCTCAGAAAGATGTGTATCAGGAATGTCACTCCGTGACAGCTTCTTACTGCCTGACAAGAGACCGTTTTAGCTGTAACATAGAGTCTGGTGCTGGGATGTACATACCCCGTGTTGTAACACGTCCTCCGCAGGAGCTGAGCCACCTCTTTCCAGGGAGACTGAATATTCACCGGTGCGGAAGGACGTCCGCAGCCCAGCCCGTGGCCACCTCATATCCAATTCCCTGTTGTCCTGATTACAGCAACATCTGCCTCATCTTAGCGTATCCTCATCTCAGGCAGCCAAGTTGCTTTCTGTCAATAATAAAAATAAGTAGCCGAGCACCCAATGTATTATTGATCAGATAATAAATATTTTACTGTTTTTCAATAATTCAACATTCTTTTTAAAAAAAACAAACAACCCAAAGACCCATGAACAATGGAGAAAATTCCCCAAGTCCTGAGAGGGCTTTGGGAAGAATGTAAAAAAGGATAAAATCTGTGTTAAAAGCAGACATGCCTTTCTTATTTTAAAAAAAACACATTTTCAGGTTTGATAAAATAGTAGAGGGTTTGATGCACTTAATGATTCACCTGAGCTGGTTGGGAGATTAAAATATCTTTCCTATCTCAATAATTTATCAGAAATAATGTTGCAGTGGGAAGTATACAAAGGGTTGCACCCCGATGGAGCAAAGCAGCAAAAGTATTGCTTCAATACCGTGTTTGCAAGTGACGGTTTATTGTTATGTGTTAGTTCTTTCCTTCCTTAAAGAAACTGCGAACTCCTTCTCTTACACTATAGTTGGTGTCAGATTTACTTATTTTTACCCCTAGGTGAAAAAAAACCACTCTTCTACTTTCAATTGCAACGGGTTGTAAAAGCATACACCTGGTGATAGTTTGCTGAACATTAAATACTCGTATTGTTTTTCTCAGTGCATCCACTGGCAGAGCTACCACGCAAGCAGTGTAGCTCTTTAAAACTATAAAGATCACAGGAAATACATTTCTACTATGAAATGTGACTTTGTGAAAAATGGCACCAAGGAATTCCATGGTTGCTGTCTTTTATCATATTTGCCCCATTTACAGCTCCAGAGGGATGGTTTCCCCAGCGCTCAGTGCTGCAGAGTCATCCGTACCTGATAATGAAGCTCCTTGGCTCTGAACCAGTAATCAGTCAAAACTTCAGCAGCGACTTTATTTAAATGATGCCTGCACTAGGGCAGGATTTTGTTTGCCCCCTGAATTTCCACCAGCAGTTGTAAAATGATGGAAATACTCTTTTTTTCCCTTGTTTTCTGCAAGAACTGTTTGCCTCAGCAGTATACGTGCTGCAATGAAATAATCTGAAGAGACAGATCAAGATATTCAGCCAGAGGTTTCTTTCCCAGGGTTCTTTCTCCGCTCTGCCCCGCTGTTCACGCTGCAATAAATTTTGCAATCCATGCCCATTTCCAGGGAGAGCGGGGCTGCGTGCGTGGATTTAGAGCCTGTCAAACTTGGGGCTGGGTGAACTCCCCAGCTGCGCTGCAGGCAGCAGTCCAGGCTCCGACGTCTGCAGCACCCTCAGCAAGGCTGAAATCAGCATCGGGGGATAGGGCTGACACTGCTCATCTTCACCTGAGCCTGGATCACCTAAAAAAGGTGTTGAGCCTGTGCTAAGGGGGTGCTTGTGCCTGTTGGCGATGGTTTTCTGTATAGAGATGATGTGATGCTCATCTCCCGTAAAAGAGAGTCTCCATCACATGGCTGATGAACTCAGATCACTGTGAGAAGAGGGGAGAGTTACAGGCATCATTCCCTGTCTTCCTCCATTTCTCCAGCCATCTCCCCTCTTTTCATGTTCATAGTAAACACTTGCGTAACCCCAAGGAGATGCCTTGACCCCGGAGGATGCTGCAAAACACGGGTCCGGCTCAGTTCAGCGCCGCACAGTTCATCCCCAGCAAGGGTGCAAGTGGAGCGGCTGCGACACCTCCCGTGTCCCTGGCACCTCGTACTCTGCTTTATGAGCCCACATTAAACGTTCACACTGCTGGGGCTTGGCTGCTTTTATTATCCCTTAGCTAGAATGAAGTCAGCTTTGCTCTGCCCAGCCATTCTTAGAAAAGAAGATACGATTTGATTTTATTTTAGATGCAGACGTTCAGTTTATTAATAATTATGTGAGCTACAGCAGCATGGACTAGACCTAATTCCCATGAATGGCAATCTCATTGAAAAAAATGGCCTAGTTGGGGGATGAATCACCATTTTTGTATCCGAGCGGGGAGGTTCAGATGAAATGCGTTACTGATGCTGATTTTGTTCTTGCTGAGCTCCAGTTCGTAATGGAGATCAAAGATCCCATTAGACAGATCTGATGAAGAGGCAGTCCCTCGTTATAGACTTCGAACAAGCTGAACAAAACCATAAAAAAAACCCAGGGCTGCTCTTTCTCTCGGCACAGAACCTGGCTCTTCCTCTGGCAGGTGTGTGCTTATCTGAAACATCCCCAGATTTTATAAGCTCATTTCCAGAATTCACTGGTGTTCTAACAAATCTGTCCTGCTCTCTGACACGGAAGAAGGAATGCAGGAATAGCTCATTAGTTTAAATTACAAATAAACAAGTGGGAAGAAAATGCTCTGAAAAGGAGTCATCAAAGCATTAAGGCTGTGAATGTAATTTAAATAACCAGCTTCTATGGGACGCGAGTGAGGATTCAAGTATTGGAAGAACTTGGGCTTTCGGCTTTGAGGGGCGGGTTTGGCTTGCACAGAGGCACATCAGCTGTGCTGTTCCTGCTAATGCCCAGGAGAGAGGCACACTCCGAAAGGACCGGGAGCAAAGCATCAGACAGGGTAGATGTTCATTAAAGGCTTCTATTCGAGGCAATCCTGTTGTCACCGATTTCCAGAGGAGCTGCTACATCACCACCAAAGCCCATACTTGCCGGCCAAGCGGCTAAGTCATCTTTCCAGCAGCATCAGTGTAGCCTACAGCAGCTGGGAGGGCTCCCTACTAGCCAAAGATATCATCTCTAGTACTTCTCCCGTCCTTTCTTGATTGCTTTATAAATAAGTATGTATCCTGCCGTGCCTTGAGGATCTGGGATCCCCTAATATTAAATTAACATACATCATGTACCAGACCAGCTAAAAATCAGGATTTGCACTTCCATGGCAAAGATATTTCAAAACTTGGTGTCATTCTGCATTGCAGCTCTCTTTACCTTCTCCCCATTTAATCAACATTCCTGGGAAAAGTAAATATATTTTAAAAGTCTGCTTCAATTTATTGGCCAAAATGCCTGGTGTTCATCAACAGAAGTTTAGCCTGGTGCACTTTAGATTTTTAATGTGGGGTTTTTTTAGCTGTCTGCTAGCTTCGTCTCCTCTTGATGACTGGAGATGTCTTTCCCTGGAGAGGAAAGTCCTTACCATTTCCCGACTCCTGCTGTTCTGCTCCTACCTGGAAAGAATGAAACAGAGAGAAACTCAGTGCAAGAAGCCTCCAATTTGTTCCCCTAGTGCAGCCCTGTGGCTGCAGCCTCAATCAGCTTCACACTAAACACTTTAGTTAATTGGCAACAAATTGGGAGATATGAGCTGATTGCAATAAATATTTTATTAATTTTAAAAAACAAAAGGTTGCATCCCTTCTAGCCCAGTTTGATTGTGCACAGTCACACATATTAATATGTAATTGCCACATCAATTGGCAATCGTGGGCTCAGAAGGAGCTCATTATGAAAAATACTTATGCATGTATCCTCAGTAGGTGTCAATCAGCATCGTGCCATTGAGATCAGTGGAGCTAGGCTTATTTATAGAGTTAAAGCTCCAACAATTCACCTGGAACACAAACCCTACAGTTTGTTCTCATATTTAAGCTTGGCAGAGGAAGAACAGATTTTCTTCTGCATTTTTATGCTATGCCTATGCTTAGAAACAAGTTATTATTTTTTTGCAGTAAACCCCTTAACTAAAATACCAATATTCAACCCAATAATGTTGCAGTTCTCCACAACCCATGTGTGCCGCCTTGGTTTCAGGGACATATTGCAGACATAAGCCCTGAGGTGCTGTTGTGCTGCTGGCATGGTCAGGCTCATCTGCCCCCCCCCATAGCGCTGCCCCCCACACCGACAGCACCGGGAATATTTCTGGCCAAGGGGATGGGAAGCCACGATACACTCTTCCCATTTCCAGTTCCCACGTTTCGATGATAACATCAGATGCGATGTATGACAGAAACATGTGGCAAAGCAATGACAAGGAGTGGTTGAATTATTCATGGGGAATAAACCAGCGATGAGCACAACCCCTTCCCGGCTCAGGAAGCCTCGGCGAGGTGTCTCCGAGCTGATGGAGCCCTGTGTAGACCAAGAGCAGCTCCAGTTAACCCAACAGACTTCTGCTGAGGGGCAACTGGCACCGGGATCAGGCCTGAAACTTGCAGGCAGCCACTAGAGCTGGTGCCGGAGCACTGTTCCGTTAGCAAACGTGGTTCTCATTTTCATCAGAACGTTGCACAGAAAACCGCCGATTTTCACAACATTTTTGATGGGAAAAAGTCAAAATAAAGCACTTCTCTCTCATTTTGATAAGGAAAAAACATCACATCATCTCCTTAGCTGACTCAACTCAATTCTTTACTGTGATTCTGATGTTCTCACATTTTAGAAACAAAGAACCACAATAATAGCAAATATTTTATTCTATTTTTTGTAACGTCCTCATTCTGTGGAAAAGGTAAACAATTTTTCTTCTCTTTGGTTTTTAATTTGAGGGTTTTCTGTAGAACAGAAATTCCTTTTTTCTGACCGATTTGTTGTGTGGATGGGATGAATAATTTTTCAAGGCTGTATTTTCATCATAAGTTGTTTACTTTAACTACTTACTAGTCATTCTGTGGGATATTTGAGCTGTCATTGAAGTTATTTTGTCTTTCCTTCTGCTCCTGGAACAGAGGACAAACTGTTTAAACTGAAAAATAACAAATGATGAACAGCAACTAAAGAAATGTAAATAATTCATAAATACTGGTTTCCGCTCGTCCTGGCGTTCGTGCACAGCACAGCCGTTCTCAAACAGCTACGCAAACAGAAAGCTGTTTGTGCAATGATGCTCGCATCCCCTTCTCCGTCACTATTTGCAAACAGCAGCCTGAAAGCAGAGCAAATAGTTGCAACCAGTTGTACTGAAAGGGGCGAGATAAGGCACGGCAACAAATATTTCCCCATCACAAAAAACTGTGGTTAGTCCAATCTTGTCAGTATTTTATATGATACAGAATTCAGCTTCGTGTGATGGCTCAGGGCTTGCAATGTGGTGATCCACCTGTTAACGTCCCACATTTTAAGGTAATGTTGTGAGGCTAAATTCATCAGCTCTCTTAAAAGTTTGATGTTTTTTTTCTTTTTTCAGATCTGCAGATGGGATGTATGTTTTATGAGTAAAGTCTGGGATCCCAGGATACCTGAGCCAAAGGTGCAGTGAGGATGACTGTACTTATAAGGGGGCTTGACTGAAAACAAAAGATTAGCTTGGGATGGTGAAACAAAAGATCTTCAGTTAAGCCATAGAGGTAGAAAAGATATCCATTGAAGCATTATGGCTTTTAAGGAGAGAGTACATAAACCAGCCCCTCGGGGCAGGAGGCTTTCCAGGAGGAGTGGAGCAGGCTGGGGCCATGGGCACTTGTGGCTACCCGGTGCGTGGGGCAGGCGAGGGGCAAGCTGGACTCGTGGTGAGGGTCCCTGAGGAACCAGAATTGGCCAGCTTGTGCCAAGGAAGGGTGAGTCAACCCAGCCATCAGACTCTCCAACACAACGTCTCTGGGAGATTAATGCCAGCAACAGTGGTGAACGTTTCCCAGGGATGCATGTCTCCATCTGAATTTCCAGAAGCATTGAATTTGTCCGAGAAATAGAGCCAGACGTTTCTCTTGGCAGCTCCTCCACCTTTCCCACGGTGCTTTGGCGTCTCTGAAGCAGAGATAAGTCATTGCACGGCCGACCAGAACAGCACCGGCTGCTCCAGGCTCCCAGGACCTCACACCCGGCTGCTGGGATCCAGCCTCCAGGCACGAAGCAGGACCTTCTAACACTGGTGCCTGTGGCCCACCAAAGAGGTGCTCCACCAAAGAGATGCTCCACACCAGCCTGGGCCAGCTCACTGCACGTGCAGTGGGCAGGAGGCACGTGCAGACCACTCAGCCTTTCCTTTAAAGATGTACTTGAGTAAATATATAATGAAGAATGAAGTGTTTTAGACTTTTTCAGTTTGACACGGGGGCTTAAGGGTTTCTCCCACCATACTGCAACCTCCACGTTGACAACTGAAAAAAATTGCCAATAGTATCTAGATGCAAGTGGATATATATGGGTAACCCCCTGGAGCCAGCTCCTCAAGTGAGCAGAGATTAATCATTTACCTCCAGGAAAGTACAAGTTTACTATTGGCTCTCTGCCGACTCTTTTCTCCCTTAATATTTCTTTTTTTTTTCACCAGCTCAGACAGTGGCTGTACTTTTCTTCTCCTGAGCAAAGGGCCGTTATTTATATATGGTGAAACAAGAATGGGAAGAGAAATGGGTGGCAGGAGTGCCAGAACTTTCTCATACTATAAGTCTAGCTCTCTGCAGTGTTTTATGGTAGGACAGAAAAAAACCCAAAGCAAAACAAAAAAATCATGAGCAAACATCCTACTGCACCACTCCTGCAGCGGAGGATGTTTCCAGGGTAGGAGCTGGCTGGATGAGCTTTTCCAGTGGCCCCTGACGTCACTTTGCAGACAGCTGCCAAGTCCCCTCGGTATTAAATCCCTCTTTGTGTTTTACCCAGCCTAATTAAGTTGCTTAATTCCATTTTGTGCATACGTTGTGGGAGCAAAACTCTGTTCCAACAATGTTGACGAGCCCGGGTTAGAAGTTGAAGCACCCACTAATGTGTTTAAATGAGCTCTTACTCGAGCTTTACAATCAGCTGGAAGACGCCTGGCTCGGACTTGTGGTGGTGGGACGGGGCCGGGTCAGCCTCAGGTTAAGGTCCCTCTTCCCACCCTCAGCTCTCGCTCGGAGCTCCTCAGATTAACCACAGCTCGCCGAGACCTCCTGAAGGAGCTGAGAAATTCCCACGTACCTCTTGAGCTTTGCCTTTCGGAATATTTTTCAGCGTCAATGATTTTGGTTTTTCCTAAAACGGTTCTTCCTGGGACACGTCCCCATCCCTGGGGGAGAAGGGGGTTCATTGCCACTGACCTCTCTCCTCCTGCCAAGAAGCCCTGCGGGTGCCCAGCAGCTCCTTCAGCCCCCCAGGATCAATTCTGCAGAGATAATTGATGGCTCCTTCATCAGGTCTTTCTTCTTGTAGTAAATACACTTCCCCGTAGCCAGCATTAGCACGGTCAAGTGAACTCTTTGCAATCAATGGCCGAGGGCGAGGAAGTTTCTCTGAGAAAAAGATTGTGTTAGCAAACTTGGAGGCTTGCTGCTGCGGACAAACGGGAGGGCTGAAAGAAACAGCATTCGGCTTCTCTCGGGCTGTTTTATTCCTATACTTTTTGTGTACTTTGCATAATAATGCAATAGAGTTGACAAAAGATTTATTCCTGGCGCCTATAAAATGACACAATACAATGAGTTTTAAATGGAGAGGAGAAAAAAAATTCAAGAGAAAAGGTAATTATGCGGGCTCTTCTTTAAGTCTGTAAATGTTATGGACAGAAATTCAATTAGTGCAGAGGAAGCTGCAGAAACATTCATTTTTTTCTTTCTTTTTTTCCAAGCCTTTTAATGTCCAGGCAACAGGGCGTATTTAAAAGATGCCAGTTGTGCCTGTGCACAGGCACGCAGGCACATACAGGCAACACACATCTGCGTGCGTATAACTGTCACTGTTCTCCTCCTTTATACCCACACACAGCTGTTCTCTTTTATGACGGAGCACCACTTGCTTAAGTAAAAATATTTTTATAGATTATGTATAATCTTAAACCGGTGGTGCTCAACCATGGGCTGTAGCGTGTGCATATAGTTTATGTAAATCAATAACTCTCACAGAGCACATTTCGGTTTCAAGTACATGTTCAGACTGAAAAGGAGTTGTTTATACGAGCGCTGGGCACCCAAGCCTTTTACAGCATGGTTTGCTTTTTAAGGCCTTATCAAATTCTTACCCTGAACTGTAACAGTCCCCAGCAAGGGCTTCACATGGGTGTTTACCCTTTCGGAAAGTATTTTCGAGGCTTTACCTCGGGTACCTGCTGATATATCCTCTCAGGTACAAAGCCTCATCAGCTCCCACGCAGCCCTCATAGAAGTGAAACCTAAATGTGGAAACTGTAATTGCTATCATTTAAAATGTGCAGCTGGACAAAGCAGAGCAGCAGAGCAGCCACCTCACCCAGACGCGATGGGGAGCCCAGCCCCGTCCCTGCACTAGACGCCCGTGCCGGGGATGCGCTGCCCTGGCAGCTGGTGTGTGCTCACCACCGCATCCAGCTTCCCCAGCCCCATCTCGGCCACCTTGCCTTTTCCCACAGGGAGGGCACCGTAATGCAGAAATCCTGCTTTATTTCTCCTGACAAGAGGATGAGCTGGCTGACTGGAGCAGCTGGTGCTCCTGCAGAGCGTGCCTGTGCCCGCAGCGGGCTGCAACGCCAGCGCCCAGCCACAGCCAGGCACTGGGTGGGTTTGCTTGAGGCTTCAGCCTGCTTTGGCAGGGGGACCTCTCCAGGAGATGGTGCTTGCGAGGGTTGCAAGGAGCCATGGAAATGCTGGCTTGTTGCCTACATGCATCCTTAGCCTTGGCACCTTCTTGAAGGACGTGTCAGTGGACTGTGTGCGTGGTGATTTGAGGGCTGCGGCCATCAGGAGCCTTAGCAAGGCTAAATCAAGCGCTCGAGCATCTCCAGCTTTGCTTTCTGAAGGACTGCTTCACTAGAGACTTGAGAGTGGACAACCTCCTCGCTGCGTCTGCAGGCAGCTAATGCAAACCAAGAGCACCACCTACTGTCACGCATTCCGAGATTATCTGTTATTGGCATGTCTGGGGTTCAATAAAGGGGCTGTTATTACAATCAGGCTTCTCAACTGTTGCACTGAATGTTGTTCAATAGCTTATTAAAGTTTACTAATAAGGAAACCTCACGGAGGAATGGATTTTTCTATTCAGCACTTACACCACATGCAAAACTCAGCACTTACAGGGATACAGCGAGCCCCTCCCAATCGCACACAGTGGAATATCACAATAAAGTTAATTTCCAGGGTACAATAATACACACTATGGACTGTGTGCAGCCAATTAAAAGGATCGTAAAACAAAACACTGGCTTGTATTTTTCAGTAGAAGTGTTTGAACAGCAGCAGAAGGAACATGTTATCCTGTACTACATCAGCTCTGTACAAAAGAAATTTTATAAAAATAGCGTCTGAATGGCGCAGCCCGAGGGCAGGGTCTGCCATTGCCCGGCTGTGCGGAGGGGCTTGCTCTAGCTGCTCCTCCCCAGGCGTTTTCCCACAGATACCCTAATTTTCCAGAAACCCTGCCCTTTCCCCAGAGCACCGGAGCAGGACAACGGCAAGAACCATTTATGAGGTTGCAGTCCACGCTTCTGGCCACGTAGGACAGTGGCCATCAGGATGGCTGTGCATCCCCCCCAGCACCCAGGGTGCTGCACAGGGACGAAGCGACAGCAAGCAGTGGGGCTGAGACCCTGCGGTGTGCAGCCCCCTGTTCAGCAACAACATCCTTCCTCACCTTCAAATCTATGAGCAATGACTTTTGGCAATCATTTCACTTTTTTGACAGTTTCTTTGCAGGTCTTTAACATGTGAGACAGGCTCTGCCGGGCAGGGGATCCCTGGCATTTCAGAGGAGGGCGGCATTTAGTTATTTGTTTGTTCTGGTTTGATTTTTTGCTCTGATTTGCTTGAGTGGGGGCAGGATGCTGTTCAGTTATAAGGGTGGGGGCTTGTGCATTTGTTTATATTTTGCTGAGGGGTTGTCCTTAAATCCACATTTGTACTTTAAATTATTTCTGGTGTCTTATAGAGGCTTTTGCAGCCAGCAGGCAGGTGGGTGCTGGTGCAGCCCCGACCCATAGGGAAGGATGGGCAGGGGATGGGTGGGGCAAGATCCTGCTCCATTTAATACCTTTGTTATTAACCTGAAAAAACCCAGTTACAGCCCTGGCTGGGAGTGCCTGCTGTAGCCACAGGAACAGGAGAAAATCAAAGGAAGAACTTATCCCTTTCTCAGTCATCATTAGACCACATCTGCACCCCATTTTGGGCCACCCAGTAGAAGATAAATTTCAGCGCAGGCACGAGCATCATGGCACTGGTAAGAGGCACTCCACAGCTGGGGGCGAGCATTGCCATTTTGATTCAGTAGCGTTTTATACCCACTTTGATTTTTGTGCAATAAACAGCCAAGGCACAGATCAACTGGCCTCATTTTACAGGGAGACTTTTAAAACCTTCCCTGCCAGATCAAGAAGTGCATCACTTGCAGCCACAGTTATCTAAAATAAATCTGTTTTAACGCATGCTGTTGCAATGAAGGCGGAGGTCAAATGCCAAACCTGAAGAAACTATTTGCTTCATTTTCTGTTCTTTTCCTTTTCTTCTCCACTTTGCAAATGTCCCAAGTTTCAGCAGTTCAGAAAGTGGCAGTAAGTGCCGGGGCCAGGCTGCAAACACAGGCGTTTTCCTCCCAGCCCCGTAAATCCCGGGTCTCTTTTTTCCTTGCCATTGCTCCTCATGAACATGGAGCAGTGGGGTCTGTCATGGAGATGAACATCACCAGGGATCGGGCTGGGCTCTCACCAGCTTCACATGGTTTGTGACTGATACCTGCAGCACAACAAGGCACTCCAGAAAGCAATCGCTTCACTTTTTATGCGTTCTTAGAAAACAATTACCAGCAGGTGTGATGAATGCACTTCTAATTATATCCTCCTTGCCTCACCCCCTCCTAGTCATGAACTACTTCAATAAGTAAAGGGCATTCAGGAAAAAAATTGGTTTCATTCAGTGATGATTAATTCAGCAGAGGGTTTTTCCCCACCTGGTTTGTTCAGGGGTGATGTTCACAGTGTCCAAGGCAGATGATGTGCAGTGCTGAAGGTGGAGACCCAGCAGCTGGACTGAGCCCCCAGAATATCTTTATGTTTTTTTGCACATCAGCTGTGTCACTGCTCTGTGTAGCACTGTCATTCATGGGGGGTATTTCGGGTGGCGCAGCATTCAGATGCACGTTTTATCACTTTCACCTGCAGAAGTAGCTCCCAGCTCGAACTGAGGCTCACATGCTACAATACAGATGAGACAAACTTGCCTGACCTTTTAAAGCAAACCACTTACCCATGCTGTATTTTTTAGAACAGTAGTTTTTAAGAGAAGGTTGAAAGGCACCTTTCAGCTGGTACCACCTTGGATGAAAACAGCTAACTGAGGGCTGCCAGCGTTTGTGCAGGAAGCCTGATCGAGTACCTGGTTTGGAAGATGTGTCTCTGCTTCATCCAGCCTTGTAGGTCTATTAAACAGCCCCCGAGAGACCACAAAAACATGCATCTTTTTTAGAAGAGATCAGCACTCCAGCTACCTGTCCCAGCTGTCAATCTGAAAGCAAACAGCTCTGCAAGCAGCAGCAGCGATGGAACAGCTCAGCCCTAGTTTCCTTCCAAATTCCCGCAAAGGTTTGCATCCATCTCATTTTAATTGGCCTTTGCTGGGCCTGTCCTTAGTTTCTTTCAGTTGTTCTTCTCATTTCATCTGAATCGTTTGCATTTTGTAAAAGCACTGGGATGCTCGGCTTGTATCGCAAAGGCTGCACGGTGAGCCTGCCTTTCTCATGTGCAGCTATTGAATCAGCTCCCTATTGTCTCAAAGTACTTTTTTCCTCCTCCCTCCCATAAGGCTTTGAGAGATGTATAATACCCTCTCTTTAAAATGGTTCATCATGGATGTATCACCTGAGGATCTATTTCTAACCAAGATCCGCACCGAATAAGCATTACCCCTGATAGAATTTTTCGTGCATTAGATTAGAAGCAAGCGTTGATCAATGCAAGTTAAAATAACACTAAGCTACATAAACACAGAGCTCTGTTTTGTAATTATTTGCAATATTTGACTATAAGCTTGAAAATAACATTTCTTACCTCATCAAGTGCAACCTTCTCCATGAGCCAAACACTGAGCAGCTTTTCTACAGGGGTTCCAGAGACTTGCCTGCCCAGCCAGCCTGGGGAGGGGGCACATTTTTGGGTGCCGGCAAAAAGTCACCGTTTCTAACCTGGGAGTGCAGAAGAAAGGGCAGCTGCGGTAATTTGACATGATACCCCAACCTTTCAGAAATGTAGGTGCACAAAATAAATTTAAAATGGGTTACTATCTAGATTGCCAAATGCCAGCAAATAAATTGAGCTTATTCTCAGCTTTGATAAAGGGCACTGAGTGAAGCAAGGCGGGATGTGGTGAGAGACCGCTGTAAACCATCGCTCCTCGCAATGGTGCTCAGCAATCCCCAGCAGCAAACGTAACGGGGATGCCGTACCACATCCCCACGGTGGGGCCGGCCGGGGCTGCCTCAGCACCGCATCGCTGTCAGAAAAGCTTCTGCACTTTCTTAAACCCCTCTGATTACAGCTCTGCAGTGGCTGAGGCTACAACCCCAGCTGTTTGGCCGTCACCGAGGCTGACTCAGTATAATTCCAAATCTATTACCTAAAATACATAACGCGCTGTCTTTTATTCAATAATTGAGACTTCTCTTTTCCTCTGCAGGTTTATTTTTTTCTTTAGTTGGCTCATGGCAATCAGATAAATAGCTTCATCTTCCCAGGAACACTTCCAGTTCATTAAAACCCTCCTTTTTTTGTTCTTTTTCTTTTTTTAATTAATGTGAGTCACAGAATATTTTATATTTGGAATCATGTTATTTGTAGACAGTAGTCAAACGTGTTTGGTTAGCAGCCAGATACTAAGCATATGCAGCAGAGGAGTAAGATGAAAGGGTGTAGGTAAACAGGGAAGATGCATGCTGATCTCGAGACCGACCCCCCCATCCCTCTCTGTGCTGCTGTTCTTGCTAAAATAGATGCCAGCCTGAAAGATAAATGAAAGCCAAATTCAGATGAAAACCAGAAGTAATTTGGAGGATAAATTTTTAATTAAAAAAGCAGTATGGGATACCAAGTTTAGAAAGATTGCTCCTAAAAGCTTAAGGCTCTGTTTCTCTGCCCTCTGTCTTTAGCCTTTTTTATTGATATGGAATGAGGAAAGAGCTTTTTCTAGATGCGTTGCAGGAAAGCACAATTCATGCTAGAAGCACCTTTCTTATTTCCATCCAATATTACTGCCATGCCCCTTGAAAGGCTGCAAAACAATACAAATAGAGAAGAAAGGGGCTATCTGCTTGCCAAATTATATATTTCAAGCAGGGAGCACGTGGATCCAGAGCTGTAATAGCTTCTAATTATCTTGCAGGGGTAATTTAAATTAGTTCAACTCTTATTTATGAGCGTGACATTTATTTCTTCGTATTGCAGCCATTCTTAAATGCCTTAACGTGGAATCAATATCACTTTGTACCCAGCCAGACCTGCACAACATGCTACTCCCCAGAAAGCATTTGTTTTGCTAGCCGGAGCTTTTTGCATGACCCACCTGCCAGCAAAGCTAAGGATAGGGCCCTGCAAGATGGTATTTGCTTCCTGACTCACGGCTGCTTGTCTGCAGGTAGCTCCTGGTGTCCAGCCAGGCACTTGTGCAGCAATGCCACCAACCCACCGCAGCGTGCGTGGCCTTTTGCCTGGATGGAGGTAAACAGGAGAGAGAGGGGACGTGAGTATCGCTGGGTGCATCAGTACCAAGTGCATGGAGAAAATGTGGAGCAGGAAATCTTGCTGTATGTATATAAACCAAAATGATCCCACTGCTATGCACTCCTTGCAAATTCACAACATATATCTGTAAGACAGTAAATATGTTTTGAACCTTTTCTTTCCTTTTATCTTGTTGGTCCAGTAATCCAGCCTGGTAGATAAAATCAGCCAAGAAGCTGTTGCTGTCCAGTTTTCTCTATGGAGCACTGATGGCAGGTGAATGTGCTATTTCGCAAATCACATCTGCCTGTGGTTTGAAAAGTTTAAGCTTTTGATTTGCTTTGTGTAGCCACAAATGGATGAGTTTAGTAAAATAAATTGCTTCTTTGCCATCACGTGATACAGGCACTGCATCTCAGCAGAGGCCAGAGGAAAGTGTAAGTAACGGTTATGGTAGGAGGACAACGTGAAATCTAGTCTTCCCTAAGGTATGTGGTGCTGGAGACTGGAAGCTGTTACGTGTGAGAAAGATCAACACAAAAAAAAAAAGAAGTCTTTTTAGAGGAATTTCTTAGATGACAGATCCTCTGCAAGATGTCACAGTCAGAAATCTGAGATTTGATGCAGCACTGATCTAGTATAACTGATATTTTTAATCACTGGCATCTGTACAGGAAAAGAAAGTCACTAGGGTCAATCCACTTTGAAATAAAGAAGCTGGAGCTCCATCCACACTCCACCCATTTTTATCGGATACAAAACTAGGCAAATACAGACAGCGCTACTTGCCTTATTTTTCTAGGTCATTTGCCTCTGATTCATTTCATGGTGATATGAAATATCCATGTGCACATGAAATGCTTTAGCCTGGATTTACGCTGAGGGAACTCCATGAGCTTCAGGATGGCCAGCTCAGGAGTGAACTTGAAGCGTTTTGTAGCAGGCACTCAATCCAAGGCGTTTGCTGTTGGTGACATCTTGTAAATGTACTCAACACAGAACAGACAATGCCCAGGCTGCCTGGGCAGCGGTCCCCCAGCCAGGTGCTGGGGTGGAAGCGATGCAGCGCCCAGCAGCACCAGCACAGGGGTCATTTAGCTCTGCTGACACCGGCAGCAGTTCTGCAAACAGGCAGACGAGCTCCTGAATGCCAGGCTGGACCTGACTCCAAACAGCACTCTACATGAAAACAAGTATAGAGGTAGGAATAAGGCAATTGTGACCTCTTCAAAAACAGGATAAAGTAAGAAATAAAAATAGTATCACATTGCTGTTGCATACCTACAGATGACAAGTAGCTGTAAACATCCCGAATCTTTACAAATTCAGAGACTAGTATTATCCGCACTGGTCTCCCAGTGCTAGTTCCAGTTACACTGGTGGAAATTCTCTGCAATTGCACATCTATGTCTGTCTGCAAGAAGGGAGTCTGTTCTTCTGAAACTTTGGGGTAGATAAATCAAGCTAGGGAGGCAAAAGCATCGAGTTTGCTCCAACTTTAACAGATAAAAATCAGAGCAGCTGCAGCCAAGCTAGGAGCAAACGCACTGGAATCAGATTAGCAAGTCAGAGCACGGCAAATCCAGAAAGCATCCCTAGAGAACATTTCACAATGCCCCTGATGCTACTCCCCTGCATTAGCCTCAAGAGCGCTGCCATGACATCCTTGCTGGCATAGGCAGAGGCATTGGGGAGCCGAGTGAACGTGGCTCACTAACACTGCCCGGTCTGGATATTCCCCCTCATCCCGTGGCCTCAGAGGACAGCTGATCCAGCACACCATCAGGCACGCCAAGCTGAACAAGCTTCTTGATAAAGGGCAAGCAAGCATTATATTTTAATGACACTGGAAGTTAACATATTAACATCTTGTTCTTTCTTTCCATAGCCCGTATTTCTGGAGAGGGAGGAAGGAGCTGCAAAATAGAAGGCTCTTTTGCATTGTAAAATACATTTGTGTCTGTTCGGCCAGTTAAAGGTTCTTCATCAGAAAAGTTTATTTGAATCCATAAGTAGCTGCAGCAGAAGAATGGTTAACAGGGAGGTGCAGCAGTGCTTTAAGCTTGGAGGTGCAAAATTCACACAAGGTCTCACCTTTCCCTTTTAATTGCAAGGTATACACAATAGAGGCCGCTCACTCTCAAGACAAAAAAAAAAACAACATATTAGCAATTCCTCCTCAACATCCCTGCTAGAACACCTCAGGCATGTTTCACTGTGGCTATTTCAGGAGAGGAGCAGTCTCTGCTGTTTGAGTCCTGTGGCATAAAGCAAAGGCTGCTAGTACAAACCAAACCTGCCAGCAAATATTTTTGTATCACCTTTGTTTGCAAATCCCACGTGGCATTAATTATTTGCCCATAGAAGTTACATGCGCAGAAGCAAAGAAGCTCTGATGGGGGTTTGCTCTTTGTCTTACAAATCCAGATGGCTTCGCAGCTCGAGTTGTAAAGGACAGGCAGAAAGAGAAAAACCCTTGCTTTTGTGACTTTTGCCTGCGAGAGCCTGAAGGGAGGGGATGAGTGGGTGGAGGGAAGTTATTGGTCCCATTAACTAATCTGCCAAAACTACCTCTATTGTATATATTTTTTACCCTCTCACCTACTCAACACAAAAAACTACAAAATGTGACTGATACAAGCTCGCGTCTCACCAGCCTATCCTGACAATAGGCAACCTTGACATCTTAACAAGTAATTTAAAAAACTACTTTGAGTGAAGATTGGGATTTTTAAATTTATTTTTAGGCTATCCATTTAAAAGAAAACAACTGTGAATTCATTGTGTTCTCCAGGAAAGAAAGCTCTCCATTTCCAAGGTTAGGTTTCTGAGAACTTCGTTCTAGCTATATCCTAATGATATTTTTTAATAAGAAATGGATACTTCAAAGCTTGAGATAGAGTCATTGTTTGAGCTAAAGCCCAGCAGCTATTGCTACCGGAAAAGGAATTAATTCCATCCACTTTCTGAGGAAATAGGTATGCCCATCCTGGTAGCATATTATGAGATTTGCATTGTATGCCCAATTGCTCCCCACATAAAGGTAGCTTGTGATACTTTATTCCTATCTATTTAGGTAAATGTCTAAAGACAGATGTTAAGAAAGAGAAACGATGCACACAGTCTGAATGTCTGTCTGCGTTGTGGTGATACGATGGCACCTATTGCTGCCTGAAGAATGAGAAGCAAGTTTTGCAGGGAGGTATAATACAGCTTCTATTAGACAAGCATACATTGATATAAGCAAATCAAAAAACCAGAAACATGCAAATCACAAACAAGAAGTGCTATGTGCAAACCATGTACATCCCTTTCTAGCAAATTTACAAAGGCAAATGGATGCACAACCATTTTGTGGTTTTATTCCAATGTGGCCCTTTTCTTACTTTTTACAAAGAACCTGCTAAGCATATTTACCACTAGACACTTTAACCTGCTGCTTGCTCCTGGCAAAGCTGGGGTGTCTGGGACTTGCTCTTTAAAGCATTAATGTTGTGCTCTGATGTGCTGATGGGGTTGCAAAAAGTATTCTGGTGAAGGCTAACTACTCTCTGGTCAGAATTTAAACGTGGGAATCAAATGCACAGTGGGATGCACCAGTCATAAGAACTGTAGACAAGTCTTCGAGGTCTTCCCTTAGACATGCTGGGAACATTTTTCCACTCAGCCTTGAAAGAGTCAGGATTGTTCCAAGTCACCCAAGTAAAGCTAAATTGTTGATCAGCATCCAGAGCAGCAGACTTGCCTGGTCAAGGTTGCAAAAGAAAAATGGCTTTATTAGACCCTGTCAAAGCATAAACCTGATCCCACACTGAAGACACTGCTTCACTGTCTGTGATAAAGAACCTTTGTGTAATGATAGGTGCAGCCCCAGCAGTAAGATAAATAGGTGCAGAGCCTGCCCGGGTGCATGCCACTGATGGTTTGCGCTGGATGCATCCTCACTGGGGAGCCATGGTAGATCCAGCTTCCAAAGCAGCAGCTCAGCCAGGGTTTTAAGCTTCTGTGGACTCCTACAGCATGAATTTTCCCTTTATACACACACACAGTGTCTTACCTGACTTGTGTGCTGCATCTCCAGGCCACTGCAGCCTGCGGGAGAGGTGCACCCACGGAGCCGTCTTCATGCCAGTGACACGGGCGCTGCCTCCGTGGAGATCAGAGCCAGCATCTGCAGGATCCGCTCACGGGGTGCTCAGGAGCGTGGCCAGCACCAGGTCAGACTCCTGAGAATAAATGAATCTCTGTAAGCCAGGAACCTCTTCACTTCAGAAAGGAAACGTACACAAAAATCCCTGGAAACACCTCTGCCCTGCAGAGAGCAAGCTGCACTTCCCAGAGCTGCTTCTCTTTCCTTCCACAAATTCCTCGCTTGAGTAGCTTTTTTACAATTAAATGAAGCATTTCAGAGCATGGGCAAGCACTAGCTTAGAAACACATCAACTTCTGCTATTCTGACTCATCAAGAAGGAAAAATTAAAAGAGCACAAACTTGGAGTTAAGAGAAATGCAAATATAACTATCAAAGCCTTGTCTTGCTGGCAAGACTGAGTAAGGCAAGGTAAGAGCTGTAACGCTAACCTCGTGCTTGGTTATCTGCTGGGGTGTCCGGATGGCATCCGGAAAGAGAACATCAGGTCTGTAGTTGTTTTATCAGAGTAGACATATAGTTCAGACCATCCTCAGACCAATTCTGCAAAACTGAGAGGCAGCAATGCTCTGCTCAGTGCCAGGTGTGTTCAACAAACAAACTGCGTGACGTGCATCTATCAAACCATAAATAGTTTCAAAAAACGGTTGCTGAAAGGTAACCACGTGTTATATCCTGCACTATCAGTGCTTCAGCAGGGAGCACTCCAGTTTTGACAGAGAGGAATCATTCAGTCTGGTACCTCAGGACCCAAAGTTGTGTCAAGGATGCTGTCACGTTCAGAGTGTACCAGCATGGACAGACAGACAGCTGCCTGCTGTCACTACCTCTTCTCCAGAACAGATATGAGACAACTCTAGACCAGATAATCCTAACAGTCACATTAGCATGGCATGGATCCCAAGGTAATATGCCAAGCCTCTTAGTTTATTCCTACATTGTTTATATCTGTTTATACTCTTTAAATCTCTCCCCTACTAGAAGATCCCAGACAGATGCAAGAATAAACTGAAATTCAAGACAAACAGATTGTGAGGTAGAGAGACAGAGCAGGAAATAGTGCTAGTGAATCACAAACACTGAAACAAAATAAATGAATCAGTCCTAAGTAGTCTAATTAATAAACGTTTATTTATCATCCTGCCTAACCTGATATCTCTGAATTCATCTAAATTAATGTAAAATGAACAAAGCATAAAAAAGGGCAGCAGTAACTGGAAAACCTCAGTAGATGCACTTTCCAGAAGCTTCTTTTTCTGCTATATAAAAAGCATCCCAGGTTCACCAGCCCATCAGTGTGGCCAAGGGGCACAGACATGCTCCCTCACATGCTGATTGGCAGCAACATGTTAATGGATTAAGTCCAAGTTACAGACAGATCTTTCTTCTCTTTGTCATGAAAGGCATCAGAGATGGTCACCAAGACCAGTCCCACCCACAGATAAAACGATGCCTCCATCTTACCCAGTACAGTCTGCAGGGAGGAAGACTTCATCACTCCCAGCAAATCGAGCCTGGGACACTTACAGGCTGAGAATGAGTTGTTTACTGAGCCTAACTACAAAGTTATTCCACTGTAACATGCTACTACTTTTCTGCATCTGTATCTACCCTCAACTAGTACATAAAATTCAACATCTGGATTAGGGAAAATATCATTGCACTTGCTGGCTCATGGTAATCGTAAATGCAGCTCCCTACAGAAGCACTACACAGCAGTCCTCCCCAAGGCACACAGCCTCCCAACCCTGATGTCTTCTGAAACAGTCACAACATTCTTAAGACTCAAAATGTAGAGAGATAAAGGAGTTTCATAGTGCACCAGGACGAAGCTGATGTGAGCACCGCAGGTCAGGCTGGCACCAGGAGCGCTGGGGGCAGCTGCAGTGCCCCATGGCTCCCTCCACCACCTAAGCTGTCCTACATGTGGTTCACAATACGAAAGTTGTTGCCTAATACTTCAATAGCCCCAAAAACATCTAAATTTTATGCTATCTGTTGCACCATCAAAACACTTCAACATGCGCTAGGTAAATTCAAGGTTCCCACAAAGCCATTGCCACTTTTAACGTGGGGGCTTCACTAGGTTCCCCCCTTCCATTTTGACTCCTTGTTGCGCT
This sequence comes from Ibycter americanus, assembly GCA_035590275.1. Classification (NCBI taxonomy): domain Eukaryota; kingdom Metazoa; phylum Chordata; class Aves; order Falconiformes; family Falconidae; genus Ibycter; species Ibycter americanus. The sequence continues at coordinate 2,800,517 of JAVJGI010000002.1, read as the reverse complement.
GTCAGTAAATCAGTAAGACTGATTTTTAATAAACAGGAGAAGAATTTCCTAGGTCTACAAAGACTGTTTCGTGCTGCTGATTTCTGCATTTGGTGAGGATATCCCGATATCAACCTTTTGACGCCCCTTTGAACTCCACACACTCAATAGCTTCCCCAGGAGGTACTTTTGCCTTCCATCAGGAGAGAAAGGTGTTATTGAAGGTTTTCAGAGAGGGCCACAACCTACAAAACACGGCTTGAAACATGGAGTTAAATCTAATGGGGGTAGAAATAGTAGAATCTGAGATTATACAGCAGAGCTATAGTCAAAGTCACTAATTTTCTTGTCTTTGAGTCCTTCTGGATTACTGTATCTTATACGCTGTAGGTGGCTGTGTTTCATTTCTAAAGGTGTAAGTGGCTGTCACTTCAGTAACTACCTGTGGGAAATGGTAGGAGAGCATGTCAAAACGTTCAGTTTCAGATGGGCATGTGTATTTTTCATTTCTTCTTTCCTTGACAATTCTGTTAATTAATCCTTTCCTCTTTCAGAAGAAAAGTAAGACACTTTGGACTGTATTTTCCTGGCTTTAAAGATGTAAGTGCATTTTTTGGAAGTGAAAATAGCTTCCCACTGTCTGAGCAAACCTGGGAACTCTGTGTCACTGAAGACAACAGGAGAGCAATGCTGGGAGGCTTTAAAGGTCACAGCCCAACTGAACTGTAATTGACCTTCAAACATTGATCCATTATTAGTGTTTGTTAAAAAAATCAAAGGTTGTTTGATTTGAAGGTACTTGCTGTTTTCAGCAGCCACAAATCTTCAGTTTGACCCCACTAAAAAAAGCTTTGAGATTTTTCTTCCAGTAATGTTCTCTTCCCCTCAACTCCAGACTTAACTTCTCCATACCCAGCCACCTGTGGAGACTCTTCATAGCTCTGGAGCAGCTTCCACTTGGCTTTTGCTTCTCCATTATCATGGGTACTACCCTTTAATATCTTCCAGCTTCAAATGTAGAAAACAGCCGTGGCTGCAAGTTCTGGATATGGTCAGCAAGGTTCTTCAGAAGTAGCTGCACAATGAAAACATCAATCTTTCTAACACAGCTACCAGAGGTAACAGTTCTTTTCATTCCTTCTATGTTCAGTTATACTGACCCATGAGAGGTAATCATGGGTCATAGCAGTAGCCACCAGAAGGCTTCCATCAAAGGGTAGAAACTTCCGCATTTCCACTGGTCCAGCTGACTTCATTGCTGACATCTTGAAAGGACACACCACAGCCCAAGTGGCCAAGCAGGCTAGTGAAAATTATTTCCCATTGCTTATTCATTAATTATTGCAAAGAAGAAAGCTCCAGATACTTGATGAACACTATTTAATCCTTCCTTTTCAATTACCAGGTGAATAAGAAAACATACAGTTTAAAAATTATGGATAACACCATTATGAATTACCAGATCTTCTTGAAATGGAATTACGATTAGTCCTAATTCTCCTCTCAGCCCCAGGTTGACGAAGTTAACATCCTCTTAACCTTTATCTTATAAGGAACACATTCATTTCACTGGACTCATTAGTAAGTTTTCATAACAAAAATTATGGTGATATAAATGTTAATGTCCTTTTTTTTAAATGCAGTCATTTTCATATAAGCACATGACTCCACCTGGGACTTGAAGAAAATGGTCAAAAGCTGCAGAAGGAAAGCTATGAGCCACAGTGATTGACTAGAGAGTGCACAAAGCTCCTGGGACATCACTTAAAAAGACACAGCCAGGTAATGAGCATAATTGGAGCTAACATGTATTAGTCCCCAGTGAAGGATCATGTTTTGTTTGATTCTGCACAGTAGCTAGAACAAAAGGTCCTGGACCTGAGGCACAACAATAGTATAAATAATTTGGGCACTGACCATATGGGACCAAACCCAAAGCTAGAGCAAGACAAGTTGGTCTGCTGTGGAGGATGGAGCCACGCCAGTTCCTGCAGAGGAAATGGCCCAAGATCTGATCATGTTTGTGGGAACCAGATGGTGGGTTTGATTTGTTTGGTTTTTTTTTTTTTTTTTACATTCAAAGTTCCTGTGGCTGGCAAGGGGAAAAGGGAGAGGAGCGGTGTGCTGCAGCAGGTTGGTGGGTGGCGATACAGGTGGGAAGGAAACAGTAGCATTTTCCTAGCTTAGTGGAATATGATGTAGAACGAAACAGCATTACAGACTAATCAAAGTGCTTGATGCTCTTGCATATGACTATATGCTCCTGTTATTGGATAGAAGCTTTTCCATCTTCTGTTCCACTGAAGCCAACACAGGACCTGGCTGGTTTACGCCAGCCATGGGTCAAGTTTAGCCTCCTACACGCCATGCTGTGCCCCTTCTCCTCAGAGGCTACAAGGAGACTGCTAATGAACATGTGAGCCCATCGGTTCTCCTGCATGTTGCTCCACTCCAACCTCTACCCACACCTCCCACATGGAAAGAGTGAGCAAACCACCACACTACTACTAATATTTTTCTTTAAAAAGAATTTTACTTGTTAAAATGTTGAAGAGCAACAACTTTGCAAAATGCAATGAGGAGGCCAAGAAGCTATTTAAGACCTTCCCAGTACTTTCACCTTTTGGTGAAAATTAATAAGCTACTAAGCAGGCAGTAGCACATCGCAGTGACTTTTCAGAAGAGGAAAGCTCAGTGGCAGCTCTGCCTCGCTCTGCCAGGCAGCAGCTCCCCTGGAGAGCTTGAGGGCTGGCTGGATGGCAGGAGCCTTGGTAGTGCAGCTGTCAGGTCACTGACAGTCCCAGCAGGAGCGCTCGTTTGGGCTTGTACCTTTATCCCTGTATGTATATATGCAGCTATATGTGTGCGCATATACAGACACACATTTATAAAATCCCAGTCAATACTACGGAACATGGGTCTTCAAACATTGTGTTCAACAGTTTTGCAATTTGCAAAGAGCCATTTGCAGTTAATCTAGCTAAGGTTTGCCAAGTGATCATCACCTAAGTGGGTGGTTGGAGGCACAGAGGTCCCTTGCAGGATAGCCTGGGCAGATATTGTCATTCCTGGTCAGTTTAAAACTTAAAGAGCAGCCAAGGCAAGCAGAAGTCACACCAAGACATTCCACATAGCCAACTAAAGCACTGTGATCCTGATCACCCCCTTCCTGATCAGAACCAGCTGATCCTCCAAATAATTTGGTTTTCCTCACTGGACTGGGGTAGCTCCTGCCACCCCCCTCAGCTGAGGGCTGTAGGAAGCAGCCCTGATTTCCACATCAGCATCCCCAGAGCCAATTTCCAACTGTAGAGAGATTTGCTGGGTGGCAAGAGCACAGTGGGAGCCACTTATTCAAAGGCAGGGAACAGCACCAATAAATTCAGACAGAGCCTATCTGCTTGCAGGGGAACACTGCAGAGACAGTGCTGAAACCTCTGATACTGCTTCTAATTGCAGCCTTTGCCCCTGGGAGCTGCAGTCTTTATTAATGCAATTACGACGTAGCCAAAGGCAGCAAATGCTTCTGCTGACCTTGGTAGGGGAACAGAGGCCTTTAGTCACTACGGGAAATTGCTTCCTCCCCTGGCAAATGGCACATAACCCAGTGTGTTCCCCTTCCTGCAGACGCACCATCTTGTCATTTGGCCAGAGAGTATGTAAATTGCTGTTTGATGCCACCTCCCTCACCCTCGCAAATCAGAAATAAAATTCAACAATTTTCAACTTAGCCTTTTTGTAAAGGAAAACAAAAAAAAAACCCCAACCCTTAAAATTACCCTAGAAGTACACTCATCTCTTGATTTACAAAGAGCAGTAGTAAGCCTGAAAGAATCCCAATTACAAGCATTTTTGAGCTCTGATTTAATTGTAATTTGATGCCTCAGTTCAATTAGCCTAAAGGCATGTAACTTGGAGACCTGCTCTCAAAAAAATATTTCCATAAATTGAAATTCTGTATCACGGCAAGAAGCTATCATTAACAATAACAGGGTGCTTGGGGGAACACTTCTTAATCATTCAAGGGAGATATTTCTGATCACCCACTATAGACTTATAACCAAAGCAGGTTCTAACCATCACCTACTCTTAGTCAAAAGAGTCTTTATAAGGTTACCATATATGCTTTGTAAATACAAACCTGAAAGAGCATTGCTGGTTGTGCTTGGGTTGTGAAGGACCAGAACACCTCTTCTCCAGACTTTAGTCCCAGCACTTTATCCCCAGAAGCTCTAAAATTGCACTAACTGCCACCGAGCTTTGAGTTCCCCCACGTACTAAATCAGCCACAGAGAAGTAAAGACCATCCCAATTTGACTATTCAAGGGACACAGCGTATGGGAAAATGAGAACTGTTACTTTCCATAAAAATATACTGAGACCTGGGGGAGCTGGATGGCTTGGCCAAGGTCATTCCAGATATCACCAACACAATCACAGAACATCCCGGTGGCATTGGCCCTACCTTTTCTGGTGCTGGCTGTGGTGTGCTGGCAGTGGCCGCAGGACAGCCAGTGTGCCAGCTGCAAGGTCTTTGGCTGGGCTTCCCTGCAGAAGAAAGTAAAGCCTCCATCTTCAGCTCTTTACATCCTTGAAGACCTTGTTGAGTTTTTTCAGTGTCTTTGAGTCAAGGACTCTGCAAGATCTTTTTTCAAAGTACCTGAAAAGAACAACAGAAAGACCTACAAGGTCATTTTTCAAAGGAGAGGATTGAGAATTAAAAATAAATTAATGTATGCAGAGGTATGGAAGGCAAGTTGGGCAGGTTGCTTGCACCTACCCTGAGGACACTTCTCCTTGGTGCGATGGGTAGATGCTGTGACGAGGCCCTGGGGGACTGTGTGCCACCAGCTAAAGGCCCAGAGAACTACAGACCCACCCACAGCATGCGGGAACAAGACAGGGACAGATGCTTTTAGTCAGATGACTCATCTCCAAGACGCCTAAGGGCCAGAGTTTTAAAAGACACTATAATGCATTAGTCAACCTTAAAGTAAAGGCTTCTGTGGACCTTAAAATAATTATACCTTAGAGTTACCCAAGGTTGCACAGAACCTCTGACAGTGCAGGGGAACAACCGTGATCCTTACAGCCCCAGACCTCCTGGTCATAAACACCCATTAATGAGCAAGGGAGGATTTGCATTAATTTTGCTTGGCTGTTCACAGCTCATGATAGCTTTCCATTTCACATGATGCTATAGTTTAGTTTCCTACTGTTAAGTATGAAAAACTGCCATAAAGCAACAGCTGGTGCTAGCAATATCTGCTCAGTCCCTAACACCACCCAGCATGTACTAGTACTGAATATTGATGAAACTCAAATCTTATTACAACGTGGCACAATATGTTCCTTGCCTATAGATTTCATTTACACAGTTTTCTCCTTGGGAAAGAAAAAAAACCCTGAGATGCAAAATGAGGATCTAGGTCTGGTCTAGGTTCAGAAAAACCCACTTAACCCAAGGTTTTAGGAAAGCCCCATGGGTCTTGCTTGGCTCTAGGAAGGAGTGCTTCTTACTGCAGAAACCTAACCCAGCTGCTGGGCAAACCCAAAGTTGAGGGCTGTCAGGTCTTGATCCATCTCTACATAAGAACACACTTCGATGCAATCCAATGTCATGTGTCCAGAAGACAAAGGTGAATTAATCACTTCAGACCAGCAAATGTTTCCATGCACCGCAAATTTTGTTCTCGCTATAGAATCCAAAATGCAAATCCCGGTTTACCAAGTTCAGTTATTCATTTTGATGCCTATTAAATTCAAAACTGGAAATGAAAAAAATTTTATAAGCTCTATCAGTCCAGAAATAGAAACACAAGTGTAAATTATAAGACAATGCTATTCTGGACACAAATTTTGGAGGAGTTTTACTTCTGGGAATTCAGTGAACTTAGATCTATGCATCATTGTTTCATTCTTCAGTACTGGTCCAAATTACACAAGATCCACATTATTGACTTGTGTGGCTGATAAGGCACATGATGAATTCCCACATTCACTCCCCTCAACCAAAGAGGTTTGGAGAAACAACAAAAGCAGCATTTTGAATACTCTGGTGGTCTGCAAGCCAGTAGAAGATGCTCTATAAAACAAGCAAAGATATGAAAGTAAGTGGCAGGGGAACACGCACATTGTTGCCTTCCAGCACCTATATACGGGGCCGGGTCCTGATGGCTTGTGGTGATTGCAGGCAGCAACCAACAACCCTCTCCGGCTTTACAGACCAGAAACAAGGAGGGAAGAGACCTCGAGAGGCTGTCTCCCTGCACTGGGCAGGGATCACCTTTACACAAACCATATCTTAGTTTCCTTTTCTTACATCATGCTTCTGCTGAAGCTTTCACACTACCCTGAGGCAAGCCATGCCAACAACTTGATTATCCTCCCTGGTGGAAAGTTGCACTCCGCGGTCTAAATAGATGAAACCTAAAACTATGACTTCACCCATGAAGAGCAGGCATGGAGAGCATTTTATTCTTCACCTCTTTGTTCAAAACAGCTTTAAGTCCTAATCCTTCTCTGACATATTTGCAGCTGACACCTTCTGTTTGACCCAATTTGCAAGTTCAATAAGAACAGTCTCTATCTCACCCTCAAGATCATTAGTGAAAATACTGATTGACAGTAAACCCATGGTAAACCTTTGCAGAACACCACTTTGCCAAGTCTTCTGTTTTGACAAGAAGCAGCTTTCCAGCATGGCTTTCTAACAGGTTTTGCAACCACCAAATGAAAGTTTTCTTCTAATGAGGTTTCTCTACCTTGGCTATGAAAATATAATTGGAGAAAAATCAAAAGCTTCATTAACGTCAAGTTATATGATATCCGCTTCTTTTCTTTTGACCATAAAACTGGATTATACTGTCAGAGGAGAGAAATCATAAAGTTTTGAAAGCCATTTGTTCTAGACAAAGACCATGGGATGCTGCTGACCTCCTGATTATGTGCTAACATTTTCATTATTTGTTTCAGTGTTTTCCTGGCAGATAAAATTAAACCACAGGTCTGTACATGGAGATGCCTTAATCCCATTTGAAAGAGAATATTTTTTTTTCTTTGCCAAGAGTCATCACCCATTCTTCATAAGGCCTCAGAAATAGTGGTGAACAGCTTTGAGTTTGCTCCAGGCTTTTCTCTACATACCCTAACACTGATTTTCCACAGCACCTAGCTGATTTGAGAATAATCCACTTTTTTCCTTGATTTCTTCTGTGTTGGCTGCCTGGTGGAAGCCGCAAATTTCAGTTGAAGCTGAAGCAATTCAACATGAGACACTAACATGCTGGGCATTGCTCATCCACAACCTTCCCCCTTCACCAAGGGCCAGACGAACACTTCCCCATCTTCCCCTTGCACCTAATATACTTGTGCAGTAGCTTCCTCTCATCCTCTGTATCCTTCCCAGTTCCCTCATTTTGTGCCTTGGCCTTCTGGTTCTGTCCTCCCAGGCTCACACACTAGTCTTTTGTACTCTTCCTTAGTAATTTGACCCAGTTTCCATAGCCTGAACTGTTCCACTTTGCATTTGTGGTGACCAAAAGCATCATGACTTAGCACTAATAAACAAAGCCTATTAGTTGCACAGACAAAGCACACCAGAGATCTGGGCCACCACCACCCCAGCCAGCACACCCCAGTCCTCTCTGCATACTGATCTAGGACTTCTGCCTACAGAAAAATAGGGGACACCACTTGTCTCTGGGACACAATTAGCAATTATTTGCGCTAACATCTGTAAAAGCTGGCCTATGGCTCAGTTGTTCCAGACGGTACAGAGCAAAGTCTCTTCTTCAGATGAAGGTATCACATGCAAAGCTGATGGGATGGGAGAGGGAACTGGGAGCAGACCTCCAGGCCCTGGGCTGGGAGCAGCAAGATGCAAAGGGCAGGGGGCTAATCTGGCCTCCTGCACATCACACATACCCCTGTGATCCACTGCTGCCCTCGGTAAGGCAAGAGAAGCAATAAGGAGTGGGGGAGACTATCCTGAGCAACCCCAGGGCAACAATTCCACATCAGTGGTCTCCTGACAAAGATTTGAAGGTGCAAAGTAAAGAACCATCATGAGGAATCCAGTAATTTACAGGTAGTTCATCCAGCTGTGGGAGGCTGCTTAGGAGAAGCCACAAAGATGCTTGTCAGGAGGGTGGATTGGCAGCAGGGGGGAATACACTTGGAAAAGCGAAGACAACAGCTTTGCTGGCACATCAGTGCTGCGCCGGGGAAGGGGAGCAGCAGGGGTGCAGGCAGAGGAGAGGTAGTCACAGCAAGTTGATAAAAACAAGATTGCCAGAGGAATGTTTTAACCAAGCAGTGAGGCAGGACTGCATTTGCTGAGGCAGGGACAGGGCAGTGGCAGAGATGAAGTCACATTCCCAACTTTCTGGCATATCTGGGTTCACCTAGTTGTGTGGGGGTGTTTATCTGAATGAAAAACACCTTGATGAGGGGAAGAAAACAGGATTCACAGCACTTTTCCAGATTTTCTATTACCCTGGAAGCCCAGTAAGAGATGTAATTGGGGTTGGCTTAAGGGTATCCATAAACCTACCCTTGCACAAAGAAAATCTCCAGCAAACCTGCAATAAGTTGGTCGAGCTCCAAACCTACTGGAGCTGCAAGTCTGTAACACATCCCCCTGCACTGTGTATACCTGGTAGCACCAGAAGAAATCTATGAGCCCTAGACAAGCTAACAGGCACAGACACTCTGCCTGCATAGGTGGATCAGAAGGGTTGAATTATGAAAGTGTTAGGCAGAAAGTCTACAAAATTTAAAAGTAGCTTCACCATCAGGACCCAGAGAGAAATCTGAGTCAAAGGCAACAACAGGGAGCTGACCTGAATGATAATCATGGTATTGGCAGCAGATCAAGGAGGAAGATGGAGGAAAGCACATGGGGAAGAGACTGAGGTCTCAGCCATGCAGAGACTGAGCTGATGGCTGCATCTCCAGAGGGCATTGAAGAGACAGGACTGAGGTGATCAAGCAGAGATACAAGTCATCAGGACAAAATCAGGAGCTGACCACATCTCTGCAAAAGAGGCTGTTCCCAGGTAAGGCTTAAGGAGAAGAACGTGCAGGCTGGAGGTGGGTGTCATCACCGCAAAAGCCAGAGCGGGCAATACCACACTGCAGCCTTGGCCCCCGGTCTTGCTGTTGCCAAATAACCCCAAGCCAAGAACAAAAGCCTGGCATGACCACATCCCTCCACCAACAGCAAGTAACAAGCCACTGTAGTTTTGGGGCAGGCATGCATAATGTCACAAATCAGTTCATTGAAGAAAGATCTGCAGGAAGATCACACCTGAGTGCCCAGGCCAGGTAAATTAACAAGAGGAAACAATACTTCAGTGAAAAATACAACTGATCCTCTTTGTTACTACTGTAGAAGCAAAGCTTAACACTGTTGTTTGAACAACAATGAAGGGCCCTGATGATCAACAGGTAACAGGAGAAAAAAACCCAAACCAGGATTTTGATTTCAGCATCTTACAAAAATAGGCTGCAACTTGTGTTATGCTTGTTACCTGGCTAACCTATTCCTCAGAACAAAAGCAAACAGAAAAAGACAAACTCAGCTGAATTAACTAAATGCAGCAATGCAACCCAGTGAAACTACATTGCCTCTGGCAGTCCCCAATAGCTCTCCTGCAGCACAGAGACACCAGCATCACTGGGTGAGATCACACCTCTGTCCATCACCTATCTACCCACCCAGGTGGGACAAATCCCACACCACCTCCATGGCAGGAACAAGGATAAAACTCAGCAGCTGCCACAAATGAAGGTTTTAAGGACCCAGGCAAACCAGCAGTAGCTCAGCTGCTGCTGGACCCAGCCTGTGTATTGGAAGTTGAGGGGATCTCTGTATGCATGGACATCAGCACATCCTTTGGCTCACAGCATGTTCGGATAGCAAACAGAGCAGTGGGAATTTCTGACTAAATTATTTAGCCTCTCTCAATCCAGTCTTAACTGTTACTGAATCACTTCGAGGAAAAAAAAATCTTGCTTTGACTTCAGAGGACTACAGATCAAACCCCAGTAACACTTTTATTTCTAGATGGAGAGGCTCTGAAATTAAAAATAAAAGCAGAGGTTGACATGCAATTCCTGGATCTTTTTATATTTTCTGTAATATCTGTTTTCAATTGGAATAACCCAGGTGCTTGCTTGACAAGAAAGAAGGATCCCTGTGACAAATATTTGTTCATTCACTTTCAGTTTCTTTGTAAAATACCAAAATTCTAAGAGCATCCACATTTTCCATAACACTGATCAAAGGTATCATTATTAATGAAGCACATCATCTGAAAGAACACGTTCAGAAAAACAACATTTTTCCCCCAACAAGACTCAGAGCTTGGCATCAGAAGTGCCCCAAACAGCCCTCCCGTGCATGTAGCATCGGAACCGGAGGGGAAAGGCGTGGGAAGGGCTGTGGGACAGCAATCCCACGCCTGCTCACCAGTGCCTATAGAGCCAGGGTAACCACATACCCTATAACACAGTACTGCCATCACCAGTGGCAGGCCGTAAGCTTTGCACCAAGCTTACAAAGCCTCAGGACTGGAACAGAAACACGGGAGGCAGCACAGCGGCATGCAGGCATGGGGTGGTAAGAGCCAGGGCACGGGCTGGCACTGGGGACCCCATGACTGAACAGCTCACTAAAAGAAATGCAGACCTGGAGCTGAGCAAAGGTGGTTCTAGGTGTGACAACACAGAAGCAGAATCTAATACATGAAAAGGCCACTGCATATGACATAGACATAACACAGCTGAAGACCACGAAGAAAGCAGCAATGGTGTAAAGGCTTCTTTGCTCATTGAGGAAAAACCAAAGGTATAAAGGCATGTTAGCCAATATAAAGTAACCCCAGGGGACCCTAGAGCAAGCAAACCAAACTCACCACCAAGAACATCATATTCTTGCCAGAGGACTCAGATGCTGACAACATGCTGTAACATCCCTCAGTGCTCCCAGAGTGAAACCACCAGCCTTAAGAGCCAGGGGAGCGAGGCAGGGATGAGCATAACCCACTAAAAGAGGTGTAGAAGCCAAGTGCACATATAAACATTTAAATTTCATTATTCCTTTTTCTGTAGCAACTTGTCTTATAATTATTAAACTATTAAGATACTACATATACTAGCAATATGTTCTCTGCTTTGCTCACACAAGGTGTGCTTTCTTTTTACCCATGAAGATTTTGAGCATAACATTGGCAGCATTAATTTCAGAGCGAAAAGGGGCTCAGCACAAGTTGTCATTTCTGTATTATTTAATGGGATTTGGTGACTACTTTTCCTCCAGCTGGGTTTTCCTGTGGAGGGGAACCTCCCAGCTGCAGCTGATGTTACTCACTCCCCATCTGTTCTCCCTGAAGAGACCTTTGCAAAGCCACCGCAGGAAACCCTCCGTTCCTCCACTGAAGCTACAAGGTGATTCTCTGTTGTACCCAGTGCAGCAAGTGCCCTGCAGGCACGGCTCGGTGGCAGTGTCCCAGTGTCCCCTATCCCACAGCACCATCTCGTGGGAAACTGTAGTTTGGAAAAAAAAACCCACCAGCAAACCCACCGACCTGGATTCAATCCACTTCCAAGAGTCCTGTCGCTCTTCCCACAGCTTCAAATCCCTGCAGGAAGCTGCCGTGGTACAGCAGGACTAGTGCTGCAGGTTTGCAGGGTTTGCACTGCCTCTGAGCCAAACCAAAACACCAAGGAGCGACAGGGAGCCCCCACCATGAGCCTCACCGAGTTTGTCTTCCCAGGAGGAAGCAAAGCATCCCGCACCACACTGCAAAATGCCCTTTTGTGCAGAGAAGGGGCAAGGCTCAGGGCAGGAGCAGCAGTGCAGCAACTATTTAGCCCATCTATAAAGTGCCCTATTGCAATTCTGTGCTTCACAGAAGACCTTCAGGTGCTGCCTGCTCAGCTCTCAGGACATGACTACTGGGAGAAGAGCCCATGCAAGACCCCACATTACATGGTCACGAGAAACAGTTGGCAAAGCCTCCAACTACCTCCCTCAAGCTCCAACCAAATATCACTGAAAAGTCTCCCCAAAGCCATAAACAGGTTTCAGAAAACTCTTTGAACTGTCTGGGAGATTTTACAGTAGACCCAAAAGCATACATCTCAACAGTATAAAAGAAGTATAGATCAGAGAAAGTTTTCATCATCTCAAAAAAACATTTATATTTGTGTTTTCATTGTTTGGAGGTCATTACTAAAGCAGACCAGCTATTGCTTGAGTGATTTCTCCCATATTTATAAGATTTCCCACATCAGGATTGCTTTATGTCAAGGAAGAGTGGAGCTAGACCCAGTGGATGCCAGCAAGGCTCCTGCCCAGAGACTGTGCCAGGCTCAGACTCAGGAGAGCATGTTGGATGGGGGAATTACCACCCCACAAAGAAACAAAAAAAAAGTTAAAACAGTCCTTTAATTACATTTGATTTATTTTCTGCCTAGGTTTATAGAAAAAAGCATGATGCCTCCCATCTTAGGAGCCTGCCTGCAGCTGCAGGCAATTTGATGGGATACAGGGAAAACCAGAGGAAACAGTGCTCCCAAGCCTGGATGCTGCAGGCCACCAGCTGTGTCCCACCATGGGGCACAGGGACACCCAATGATTTCCACCTTCCGGAAAAGCATCATCTGAGGCCATTTCAATGGCACTGCTTTTCCTGATGGGCATCCACACCAACCCTCCCTCCCAAAGAAACATCTTCTGCTGCCTTTTTATTAAAGAACATCATCCTTCTTAGCCAGTACTGCAGTGAGAAAACAGTAGGAGTAGCAAACAGCTGCTATCTGCTACAAACATTATACATAAAGCATATCAAATTAGCTCTACAACTCAGTAGCTAAATGCCTCATACCTACACAACTCAGCAGCACATCGCCTTCAGCCACGCGCTGGGAATCCCCTTTGGGAAGCAGCAGCCTGCACGCAAAGGCAGGAGGCTCAGACATTTGGCCACATTTCCCGCACATACCCAAATCCAGAATTTAGCCACCGGCTTGCAACTGTAGGAGCTCAGTGCTTCCCATTCCTTTAGGTACCAGCCCCAAAGCATTATTAATGTGCTCATTTTATACCAGCACATTGGAAATGTGCTGTGTCAGGCATCCATTAAGCTTTCAGGTATCCTGCTGAGCTAACATCCAGCCCGATTTACTTTTCCAAATGGAGCGAGAGAGATCTTTGTGATGGGGAAAACACTGTGCACACTGGTCCCACAGCCAGCATCGGACACAGGCTGCAGAGCACATACCTCTGTCCACCCATTTAGACCTCTCTGAGGAGGGAGCCGGCAGACTGAGGAGTGTGTAGGGGTTTTATCCATCCTCACCTTCTTCCCTAGATGCCCTTTGCACTGCGGTGACTCGCAGCCACTGCAAGTCCAGCCCTGTGGAACTCAGCAGGGCAGAAAGCAAGGCTCACCCTGCTGCTTTGTCCATCCCCTGACTGAACCAGCCCTTGCAGTAAAGCTCTACTATTTCATGTCCTGAAGCCCATTTTGCAGATTTTTCTTCTCAGCCATGAGCATTTTGTGCTCTCTCCTACCCAGGAAAGGCTTGTACAGAGAGTTAACTGCAAGCTTAAACCTCTCAAACATCCCCAGAGTCTGCTCCCATGGGCCGTCTCCAGCATTTATTAACCTGTTCATCATACTATCAGCCCCCCAGCACTTCCACACCTCAAACTCATAGTATATATAATCAAACCTAGCTCATGCTTTATTTTTTTTGAGAAAAGTGGCTAAGAGGTAAAGACAGAAGGGATTTGCTACCAGCACCCAGACCTCTGGGAATTCAAGCCCAACATGGAAAAACTTCAACCACATTTCAGTCTGCTGTGATCAGGTGAAGTCTCTACCTAGACTGTAGGACTTGCTTACAGATTTACAGCAGAAGCAAGATTAGAGACCAGACCCTCTATTTCAGAAGCACAAACTCACAGCAATTAAACTGAAATTGGTTTTCCATTAATGAGCAGTAATTAGGGCTGCTGCTCAGAGCCAAGCAACTCTGATTCCATCCAAAGGTGGTAGCTGTGCTCTTGTGCACTGGCCAACTCATTATAGTGGCTCTATTTGCCATCTTCAGCTCCGACAGTATTGAAGGCACCTCACCTCATACCCTCCTCTGCGACCAGCACCACCACAGCATTTCCCACATTGCACAGGAAGGGTGCCAGACAGACACAATACATTAACATAGCTGATAATAAGTATTTGTTTCTTATTCAATATGATTCTTTATCACAGCGTGCACTACTTAAATGTTGGTTTGATTCTACTGACATGGCATGCTCTGAAGGCTTTACAATGCCTAAATCTTAAAAAAAAAGAAAAGCCCCAATTTTTTCAAGCTCTCAAGAAAAAGGTATGCCTGTGCAAGCACTTGTGGACACCAAGGCTGTTCAAAACTTGGTTTCAGGGGGATATTTTAAGTGGCCATTCTCTTTTGGCTAACTAAATCCCCTTGAACTTTGAGGGCTTGGTCCCTGCACTGGGTTTCCTTTGGATTTTGCAGTCTGAACTCCACTCTGCTAATTAGAGGTTGTCTTTAAACAGCACATGAAACAGATTTGAAAGATGAGGAAGAAACAGTAAATCTAGGGCCTAGGGGATGGAGTAGCAAAAGGCTCCCTCGCTTCATCAAAAGGGCCTTCTTACCATATTTAAAATTTAAAACTCATTTAAAGTTATTGGCTTGCTTTTACATATAGCCAGTCTTCTTCCTCATATGTGGACACCCCCACACCTGTTCTTCCTTGCAGGAACCTGCTGCCCCAGCCTTCGTTCCCAGCCCTTTTCCCTTCCCACAAGGGAGCAGAACATTTCTTCATCAAGCCCGATGAGGAACAGCTGCCTGAGCAAAACACTTCCCACAGGAGGGTAGGAGCAGCCAGCCAACACCAACACAACAGGCCCTAGCACAGGAAAACACACAGAACTACTTGCTGCTTCTTCCAAAACCCTTTGAATTTGTATCCAGATTTCCCCCAGAAGAAGGTCATGTTGAACAAGAATTTTAGTCACCCAAGCTAACACCAAGCCAAAGCACCCAGGATAAGGTGCCCAAGGACACACGCCACAGCCATGTGCTAGAGCCACAGGATACAGATCCCCACACATCATAGAACCCACCAAACAGGGGAGCAGCAGCACAGCAACTGCTGGAAGTTTCCTGTCAAAGGCTATACAGCATATCAGGAAAAAAGTCTCCTTGCAATACAGCTCTTCTCTGGGGTTTTCCACCCCTACCAGGAATAATACAGGTGCACGCCTCCTTAGGGCTGGTAGTCACATTTAGCAACCACAAGCCTTGCCTTGGCACACAAAGGTGGCTGTTTGCAAATCAGCTACCAGACTGCAGAGCCATTACAACAGATCTCATACTTACTGTTTTCTAGAAGGACATCAGAAGCAGATCAGGACTAGAGCAAAGCTTCCCACTGGTATGATCCCAGAGAAGCTACAAGAGAGAGACTATCCTGGGAAGTACCACAGCCAAGAACAAAGGAGCCTGGGTCTGAGCTTAAATGGAGCTCTGGGACCACAGGTGGAGGCTGTGAGTGGGGTCCCAGGTGAGGCTCATCAGGGGTTCAGGCTTATTAGCACACTCAGGGCACTCCTGTAGCAGCTGGGTGGGCAGAGGTGCTGCTTGGGTGAGTTGAACCCACCTTCCAGCTCAGCTGGTAGAGATTATTGGTTAAGGTGTGTTGGGAGATACAAAAGTGATGATTAAATGCAGGTGGGTTTTCTCCTTTATGTTCATTTGCTGCCTCTGTCCTGCTACTAATTGTTTGCCTGATGTTGCCTATTTTTACAGCTATAAAATGGAATTTTAGCCTTTCTTAAGAGACCTTCTCTAGGAAAAGTATTGATGGCTTCTGAAACTCTTTTCCTGCTCATTGTTCAGAGCCTGCCCTGGGCCTCTGGCTGCAAAGTCCTTTTTAAAGGGTGAGTGCAAATACAGCTGGGCTCGCTCAGGGGTCAGAGCTTAATGCTTTGAATGCTGCTATGGCTTCAGGCTTTCCAGGTTTCTTTTTTTCCTTTCTACTATGTGTGCTTTTTAAAAAGCTAGATATGTGTACTGGTGACTTCTTAAAAGTCAATTTGTGGTCAGCACATCAGCACAGTCTAATCCTGAAAACTTTCATGTAGCAGGAGGTGATAGCCTCTCAGTGCCAAAGTTAAGAAAAAGGAAGAATTCATTCAGGCTTTTCCCTGTGTATTCTTGAACCTTTGGTTGAATCATGGAGTTGCTATCCCTTCTCTGTCCCCAGCTTGGACCCATAGTTGAACATCCTCAGTTGTCTTTGGTGGCTGTAGAGGAGATGGACTAGTGCCCCCACCCATGCTCTGAGCTCAGCCTTTGGGCTGCTCTGACTGGGTTTTATACTTATAATGTTGCTAAAATGTTCTGCTGGGCATCCAGGAAAAAAAAATTGTCATCCTTTAAATATCAGCCTGGTCTTTGCAGTGTCAGTTTCCCTGCAGCATCCCCATCATCGAGATGGGAGGAAAAGGAAGACTTTTTGTCTTGCTAACATGTTGCTGGTAGTGCCTGGAATGGGATGCTAGTGCTCCGGACAGTGCTGCAGCAGAGCTCCGGTCTCTGCTTCCAGGGGAAAGTCACAAAAGCACCGAAAGCATCACGTGTGGGGATACAAAATAAAAATTTAAAAGCTGGATGAAGACTGAAGCAACTTAGTATCACACTTATGTATCAATACAAACATAACAACATTTGTATGTATAAGTACCCCTGTCTCTGCAAAGTACTGAAAAATGTCATTTCAGTAAATTATTTTGAAGGAATTGGTCTTGCAGCTGGCAAGCGGCTCTCCGGGAAGCCGGGCCAGCTGCGCTCTGCCTCAGGGCCACCAGATGGCGATGCAGCCGCGCCGCCGGTGGCCCGGGCAGCGGTGGGCTGGGAAACATCCATTGGGATGTTCATCGCAGGGCTCCGGGCTTGCTCAGGACCTTGGTTTGCTCTGGGCTGTTGGGGCGCGGGGCCAGGAGAAGACTCATGGGTGGAAGGACCCACCTGGCCCACGGTGATGTCCTTGCCCCTGTTCCAGAGGGGTTCCTGTGAAGCAGGGCTGGGGGAGCAGGCAGCCTGGGAGGTGCCCCCCAGCACCTTGGAGGGCCACTCTGATGCCCTAAATTCCCATGACCGTTCCTGGAAGGTGGTACTCATCTCCAACCTGGGAGAGCCAGGCTGGATGCTGAGGTCCTGGGTCACAGTGCAGTGGCACTTCCCCTGGTGCCCACGGGGCCAGCATGGGGGAGATATGTTGAGTGCTGTGTGGGGTTCCTGGAGCAGATTTCTCCCTGTTGCTCCTCACAAACATCCCCATCCTGCCACACTGCAGTGTCACCAGTGTTTGGGACAGCCAGGCTGGGGGGCTTAGTGTGCTCCCCACTTCTGGGCCAGGACCTGACCTTACACTGCTGCTGTTGCAGAGCCACATGGCTCAGCACGGGGGGGAAGAAAGCTGTGCAAGGGGAGTGCAGCCCGCACCTGAGTGCAGTGGCTTGGTACCCCAAAAGCAAGATCCCCCTCCCAAAAAGCAGCTCCCAGGAGCACTGCTGCAGAGAGAGGGAGCACTGAGCAGCAACAAAACAGCCCAGAGCCCCACTGGACCATGCCTCGGGGCGGGGGGGGAGGTGCTCTGCACAACTCTGGGACCTGCACTGAGGGCAGGGTGAGGAGCCACGGGCATCGCCAGTGATGGTAAGAGAGCACGAGCTGTAAAGTCCACGATGCTGGAATGTGGGATTGGCTCAGTGAGAGGCTGGGGGGCTTGTGGCCAGGCTCAGCTGGCACCAGACCAGTGGGTGCCACAGCTGCAGCAGCCCTGACACTGGCTGGCACAGGAGTGGGTGCAGCTCAGGGCCAGGGAAGGAGAGTCCAGGGTGCGTTTTGTGTTTTGTTCATCTTTGCATTTTTTAATACCTTAACTGCAGATCAGTAACATGCTGGTGTTGCGCCAGGGAAACTGGGTGCTGCTCAGATCCCAGGGTGCCCTCAGCATCTGGGAGGGCTGCTCTGACACCCTAAATCCCCTCAACCATTCCTGGACCCAGGGCCTCCATCTCCAAACCCCAGTAGCCATTTCAGTGGGCTACACCATCATGTTCTGTTGTATGATGCTGTATGGCACTGCTGTCTGCTTACAGGTTGCTGCTGATGCCAGAGACGTTTGGATGCTTGGCTCTTACTTGCTCGTCCTCTTGTGGGATCCAAGCTGCGGGTGCAGGTAGGCAGTGCTTCCCACCCTGCTGATGCTGGATGGAGGGAGTCAGGGTCTGGGATGTGGCTTAGGGCTCTGCAGAGGCTTGGGCTGGTGGAGGTGGGAGTGCTGGGAGCCTGCGGAGCTGCTCTCTGGGACCAACACCAGAGTCCTCACCTGACATGGGACAGTGGAGCCCCAATCTGGGTACCATCCCCAGGCACAGATGAGCCCCTCTCTCCTGCCTAGCCAGAAGTTCTTGCTGGCATCTCTCAGGCAGTGGTAAAAGCAGTAATTTTGGGAGAAATCAGTATAATTTCTACCGGGAAAAGTGGAAAACCATGGCAGCCCTGTTGCTATGGTTGCCACAGACTGTCCTTGATGCAACTTCATGTCAAGCAGCTCTGCAAGCAGATGTGCCACAGCTGGAAAGCAAAGCTGTTCCACCCAGGTGTGAGCATGGCGTGGCAGGCCACACACACTGTCCCCTCTGCTCCCATAGCCTCCCCTGGGATGCTGGCTGTGTGTCTCCATCCTTGTCCCTATCCAGGACTCTCCCGGGCAACAAAAACCTGATCAGTGAAAGCGGTGCTGGGGAGGGGGAAGCATGGCACTTAGACATCTGCATGTACTGCTTAGTGTAAAAATAACGCAACTGGAGTACTTGTCATTCAAATAGTGTGTGTGTGTATATATATAGTGCTTAGTATCAGATTCAAATGTTGTTTTAAGGAGGGGGGATGCTGAATATTGGCAAAACATTACAACAATGCCTTATTTTTTTTTCCATAAGAAATTATAGAATCATCAGTTTACGGGGGTTTCTCGACTTTGGTCAATGTGGTTTGGGCCAGCATGCAGGTTCACGGGGTCCTGCTGCACCCTTGGAGGCTGAAGGCTCAGGCTCTGCCTCCTGCCACTCTCCAGGGCTCATTGCTCTTTGCTTTGTAGCTCATTGTTACAAGGCTTTTAGCATCTTAACCCAAAATGCACCTGACAGCCTCATCGGAGGTCTGGAGCAAAGCCAGTGCTGCCACTGAGAGCCAGAGGAGAAGGAGCAGACAGTGTGCAGAGCCCAGGGCCTGATCCAGAAAGGTGTTCGGGTGGGAAGACCTGCTGCTGCTTCCTGGTGCTCACTTGGGCTCTGCCCTTTGCACTCAGGACACGTTTTTTGGACATGTCCCCTCGAACCCCTTGGGGTGCTTCTGCCCTTGTCCAGACCAAGCACAGTGCCATTGACTCCAGTGCAGTCCCTGTGGCCTGGTGGCCCTGGAGGTGATGGCTGGGTTCTGCAGGGTTGGTGTCCCTGCGCCAGGAGCCAGCGCCTTTCAGGGACCCTGTGTGGTGCTGTGGGGCAACGTTCCCTCTGGCTACCTCACCTGTGTCCCCTCTCCCAGGCCCTGGTGGCCCCCAGGATGGGCTGAGTGGCCAGGGGGACTCCTGCCCTGCCCGAGCCCTGTCTCCAGCGGCGCAGAAGCTGATGAGCAGACCTTTCCCTCTGCGCTGCTCAGGGATGTGCCGAATCCTGGCTCCGGCTGGCTGCCAGCCAGACCTCCTGAGGGCCCAAGGGGCTGGTTAAGCTCATTGCTTTTCTTTCAGAGGCTTCAGAAAGCTGCCCGCCTGCATTTAATTCAAATTTATTGAATAATTCCCCTGGGAGCAGCTAGTTCAAGACCAACCACTACAACAGACAATCGGTGAGATCAGTTGGCACAGCCCTGGCCATGGAGGGCTCTGTGTCCTGCGCATCTCTGTGGCCATGCCAAGGGGATGGTGAGCGCAGAACCAGGTGCCTGGCCCAGGGCAACATTGGCTCAGCTCTAAACCTGGCTGCCTGCATTGCCTTCAGCCCCAGGGGATATTTTGAGGTCTGTTACATCCCTCCCACTTCCACCCCAAACCTGTTCCTGCCTTTGAGCAGTTGTCCCCCAGGCAGCCATCCCAGAACAGGGCTGGCTCAGCCCTCACCAGCCTCCAAAGCCTGTTGCCAGCTCGCTGTGCTGCGGAAAAGTGGTGAGATGCAATATGCCTGTCACGGGATGCATATGCACTGCCGGATGCATGCCCTAACTGCGGTGAGGTTCATGCCTGCCCTTGGGTGCAACAGCCTGAGGCCACCTGGATGAGAGTGGGGACAAGCCAGAGCCAGGCCAGGACTCAGTCCCCAGCTCCAGCAAGCAGGTGGTGGGTGACGAGACCAGTCAGATCCTGGGAGACGGGCTTCCCTGAAGGAAGCTGGCTGCTCACTGGGAAAGCCATTTTACTCTGTGCTCAGCCCTGAGCAACTCTGAGGGCACATCGTGTGCCCCATCCTTACGGCACCCTGGGGGCTCTCCCCAAGGACAAAGGCTGGGGACACGCTGCCTTCATCCCTCGCTCCCCTGCTGCTGTGTGGCTCCTCGAGGGCAGCCCACAGCATGTCTTGTGTTACGCAATTAACTGCTGCTTGGAGGAAAAATAATGATCTTCATTAACGAGCGCAGCACTTGTTGGTCAGGGCCTGATGTCCCGCGCAGGGGCATGTGCAGTCATGCAGCAGGACTGAATCATCGCTCTGCTAGCAATGCTGCAAGGCCGGTGGGGAGAGCAGCCTTCCCGTTAGCTCCGCAGCACGTACGGAAAGGCAGCTCCGCGCCACCCTCCGTCCATCCCTTGTGCCCCGAGCTCGGGATGGGACCTGTGACAACTCAACCTGCTTTCCTGCAAGGTGTGGGATGAGGCAGTGTGCCAGAGCCTGGAAAAAAATCAGCCTAGAAGGGGCAGGAGTGCCCAGGGACCTTCCCTCAGTGCAGCAGCTGTACTGCAGCATGGGGCCGTGGCACTGAGCCCCCCCACCTTCCTGGGTCCCTTATTCCAGCCACATCCCCCTTGTCACGGTCATCAGCTGTTGACCAGCTGGAGCCACCACCTACAGATTCACAGAGCCACAGGAGAGGCTCAACAAGCTGTGGCCAGAGGCACCCACCCGATTTATAGCATTTGCTGGGGCCACAAGCAGCACGGAGCTATTCCTGCAATAAAAGCCTGGGTTTGTGGTACAATCCTGATTTTCCGATGCTGGGTGCGCAGCTGGTTTAGGGCAGAGCAGGGGTGCAATTTTACCCTGCAACCCAGAGGGAGCTTGGGGAGGGTCCCCAGGGAGGGCAGGGGGCTGTGTCAAGCATTAGAGCAATGCCATAGCAAACCCCATGTGTGTTTTTCTCAGGCAGAAGCCGCCCGAGATGTGCGGTGGGCTCTGCACCTCGGCCAGGCTCAGGTTTGCTCCTGGAGAAAAGCAGCTGTTGCCCAGGGGTTGCGTTGCTCAGCATGGGAAGCTGAATCTGAGCAGCGTGGGGGTCCGGGGGGGTCCACGCGAGGTGGCGGGGGCACCGCTTCCCCCTGCGAGGCCGCGGCCGGCCGAGCTGCTGCAGGAGCAGGCGTGGAGGAGCATTTTTCAAACGCAGCATTGGGATGCTCGCAGTGGGTTTGGGGCCGGGCTGTTAACGTAGGAGAGACGTGGGCTGGTGGGTGGGCGCAGACACTGGCCGCTGACGGCTTCCCCATGGCGAGTCACCGTGCGGGGCCGTGTGTGCCCCGGCAGCCTGGCAGGCAGCGGGAGCTGGCCCTGGGTGGCGTGGGGGGGGTCCCAGGGGACCCCCGCCCATCGGAGTGCTTCAGGGATCCTCGCCAAGAGGGGCCCTGGGGACCTTCCACCCATGGGGTACGTGGGGGACCCCTGTCTCCAAGGATGCCCTGCGCTTACCGTGGTGCCCTGGGGGACCCCTACCCATGGGAGTGCCCCAGGGACCCGTCACTCACAGGGTACCCTGGGGACCCCCACCTCCGAGGCTGCCCCGGGGGACCTGCGCTTAGTGGGACTCCCAGGGGACTTGCGCTGCTGAGGACGCCCTGGGGACCACCTGTCCCGGGGGACCCCTTACCCGTAGCGTTCTCCCAGGGACCCCCACCCACCGCAACACCCCAGCGTACCCTTCCCCCACCGCGATGCCGCAGCGACCCGCTCTGCAGGGGACCCCCAGGGGCGCCTCGGGGACCCTCACCCACGGGGGCGCTGCCGCGGACGCCCGGGGACCCCCTGCCACGGGGGTGCCCACCGCCCCT
>JAVJGI010000002.1:2744004-2777417 GCA_035590275.1 Ibycter americanus | reverse complement strand
GGTGTGGCATCCCAGGGCACGGCTCAGCAAGGCTCGGCATCCCTGGGTATGGCATGGCACGGTGTGCCATCCCAGGGCACGGCTCAGCAAGGCTCGGCATCCCTGGGTATGGCACGGCACGGTGTGCCATCCCAGGGCATGGCTGAGCAAAGCTCAGCATCCCTGGGTATGGCATGGCACAGTGTGGCATCCCAGGGCACAGCTCAGCATCCCCAGCCACAGCGTGGTTCGGTATCTTTGGGCATGGCATGGCACAGCTCAGCAAGGCTCAGCATCCCCAGCCACAGCATGGTTCAGTATCCCAGGGCACAGGTCAGCAGTGCGCAGCATCCCTGGGTATGGCATGGCATAGTGTGGCATGCCAGGGCATGGGACAGCAAGGCTCAGCATCCCTCGCCATAGCGTGCTTCAGCATCCCTGGGCATGGCATGGCACAGCGTGGCATCCCAGGGCATGGCTCAGCATGGCACGGCACCCCTAGGCAATACAGCATGACACAGCGTGGCATCCCAGGACATGCATCACCATGGCTCAGCATCCCTGGGCACAGCACAGCATCCCGAGCCGTGGCATGGCATGGTGTGGCTTCCCTGGGCATAGCATGGCTCAGCATTTCTGGGCATGGAGTGACATCTCAGGGCATCAGCATGGCACAGCTTCCCTGGGAATGGCACAGCATGGCATCCCAAAGCACAGCTCAGCATGGCACAGCATCCCAGGTACAGCGCGGCACAGTGAGGCATCCCTGGGCACAGGGCACAGCTCAGCCCAGCATGGCCTGGCTCAGCCTGGTGTGACACCACTGAGCATAACCTGGCCAGGCTCAGTTGGGCAGCGTGGCATGGCTGGGTGCAGGGCTTGGCATGGCTCAGCCCAGCACAGCATCACTGAGCGTGGCCTGGCACGGTATAGCTGGGCTTGGCTCAGGGCAGCATGGCACAGCTGGGGATGGCCTGGCGTGCTGTGGATGGGCTTGGCTCGGCTCGGCATAGTGTGGCATGGCTGGATGTAGGGCATGGCTTGCCTAAGCCTGGCATGGCCCAGCTGGACTTAGGGCAAAGCTCAGCTTGGCACAGCGTGGCGTGGCTGGGGCCAAGACCTGGCCTGTCTCAGCACAGCAAGGCCCAGCTGGGCATGGTCCAGCATGGTGTGGCATGGCTGGGCACCACTTGGCTCAGGATAGCATGGCACGCTTTGGCACAGGGCATGCATTGGCACAATGTGGGCCAGCTTAGCCTTGCAGGCCCAGCTGGGCATGGCCTGCCCTGACATGGCATAGATGGGTGCAGCTTGGCTCAGCACAGCGTGGCCAAGCCTAGCATGGCCCCAGTTTGGCATGGCTAGGCTCAGCACAGCCAGGGCTGGCACAGCTTAACAAGGCACAGCTCAGCATGGCACGGCTGTGCTCAGCACAGCTTGGCGTGGCTTGCCATGGCACAGTTTGGCCTAGCCCAGTTTGGCATCCTGGGATACAGTGTGGCACGACCTGACCCCATGCAGCTGGGCACAGCTGAGCCTGGCACAGGGTGGGATGCTCCCCACTGCTCTCCCTGCCTGCTGATGCTGCCAGACCCTGGGGAGATTTTCCAGCTCGCTTCTTTCCACTGGTTCCTCGGGGCCCTTTTCCTGGTGTGTGGCGGGCGCATGGTGAAGCCAGGGCAGACGTGCTGTGTGGGGACAGGGACGCACATTGACCTGATGCACCTTGGCACACACTGCCTGCTGCAGGGTGGGCACAAACACCCACAAGGTGCTGCGTCCCGGTGGGTTGCAGGCATTTTGCACCCTCTGCTCTTCTTCAGGGTGGAGCTCGGGATGAGATGCTGGTGCAGTCACCTGCTGGGGGGTTCAGGGGTAGGTGCCACCTCTCGCTGGCTGCTCTTCGGATGTTGCAGGTTGGAGGTCAGGCCAGCTCTCAACCGCTGGTGCCAAAGTTTGTAAATGTGTTGGGATTATAGCTATGAGGTGGAAGCTAGGCATTGGGTGATGCGCTGGAAGATGCTCAGTCAGGCCCTTTGTCCATTAGCAAAGCCCTGGTTCACAGCTGGTGTCCCAACTCCTGCCAGAATTAGCAGCAAGAGCTTAAGAGCTTTGATTTACTGAGAGCTGGAAAAATACAGATGAGGCCCCTCCGGTTTCCAAGAACACGCGTGCAAACGCTGCTGTTCCTGCGAACTGAGCAATTGCTTCCTCCGTTTCCACGTGATATTCTTTCTGGCAAGCTGCAGGCGTGCGGGGTGCAATTATTTACCTGCTGTGCGGGGTGGCAACTGAAATCCCCTGGCCAGGAGCCATGGGGGGAGCCGAGAGCTGCCGGAGGCACGCACCAAGAAGCACCGGGGGATGCTGGTGGTTTCTTCACTGTGACATCTATGTGTGCTCGCGCCAGCACATGGGTCTCCTCCCCGACATGTGCATCCGGCTTATAACCATGTTTTGGTTTTGTAGCTCGCTTCTCCTGACACTTGAGCAGGAGACTGCTGGGGTGGTACCCTGGCTCCAGCTGGGCAGAAGCCACAGGCAGATGCACGCACCCCTTGTGCTCCCAAAAAAAGATGGAAGATTTGCCTGGTTTCTCCAGCAAGGAGCAGAAGACTGTGCTGGGCTGCAGCAGGGTGCTGGCTTGTGCTGTCTGTGCTAAAAATTAGGGGATTTGGGGCCTTATGGCAAAAATAAAGCCCTAACCCAAGTGATCAGCATCACCCGCCCTGCCATGCAGCCCAGGTTGGAGAGCAGCACGCAGGGACCCTGCAGGGATGGCCCCTGGCCTGGGCAGCTCCCCTCCCCTCGCGTATGGATGAATATCAGAGGCTTTATCACCTTGTCAGAGGTGACTGATTTCCTAGGACTCACCCAAATAGCTGCAAATTAATTTTTTTTTTTTATTATTTGTTCATTGGAGCTGGCTGAAACCTGGTGTGTTTTTAAAAAGAAATGAGGATTTTTAGGGGTGGGAGGATTTTGGCAACGTCTTGGCACGGGCCAGACGTGTGTGGTGCTACTACGCCCGTGTGATGCACGCAGGGTTTTGGAGCTTCCCAGCAGAGCGCATCGCCGCCCTCTGTAGCAGTGCCAGCTCACGTTGCATCTCTCCTCGGCTGCCATAATAAAACGTACATATTTAAGCACAGTTCACCCATTTCTCTTTGCAACCCAGATTTTTGCAAGGCTCTGCCTTCCTCCTCCTGCTCTGGGTGTACTGCCTGGGCTGGTGTCTCCTCTTGCCCCGCTCTTGGGTGCGTGCACCTGCTGTGACCCCCCATAAATGGGTTATTTCAAGCGTTTCTCCAAAAAGGACCGTTTCTCACGTGCAGGTTGGCAGCCCGGTGAGGGAGGAGGCATCTCTGGGTGTCCTTGCCCTGTCTTGCTGTTGCTGAGCTGTGCAATGGAGAGCAGCTCCTGGCCTGCTCAGTGGGCTGGAAAATGTGAGATGCGATACGGCAGCAGCTGCGGAGGGACAGGCAGACAAAGAGTGGGCACGGGAGAGGGTTTGGAGCGAGGGGAGGGAATGCCTGCAAACCCTTTCCGTTGGAAGGGGCTTAGGTGAGAGCCACGTAATGCTGGGAGCGCAGTCCTGCCTGCTCCCTCCTGCTCCCTGCCCTGCGTCACCCTGTGTCCCTCAGGGTTTGGGTGCATTTCCCAGCTCCGTGTAGAAGCAGGCAGGGTGGGTGCGTGGGTGCCTCGTTTCCCCCAAGGCAGCTGGGGGCTGGTGCATGGCACCAGCAAGGGCTCGCTGAGGGCATCCCACAGGGGCACCGGGAGCTGCTTAGGGGACCCGGAGGTTGTGTCTGGGCAGCCTGGTTGGCACTGGGTCCCAGCTCTGCTGCTGCTCAGATCCTGCCAGGCCACAGGGACGGGGACCGTGCCTGGGGGTCCCACTAACCTAACCGTAGGCAGAGCTGGGGTGCAGAGCTGTGCTGTGTATCACTTCTCCAGCAGCCACCCTGGAAGGGGATTTGCAGCCTCTCGCCTTTTCAGATGCTGCACAACACGGGCTGGGCTGCAGAGAGCCGCCAGCTGTTTGCCTGTTAATTTATGGGGGCAGGTGTAAAGCTGAGAAATGTTGATTTTTTCCCCCACTGACGTGCTGTGCTCTCTGCCGAGCGGGAGCTGGTGTGCCAGCCAGGGGCAGGGCTCAGCATGGGCTGCTGCATTGAGCTCCAGCATGACATGGAGGGAAGGATGGCTGATGTTTACTGTCAGAGCTGGGTGAGAGCTGGTCTTAAGGCACCTAAAGAAACCGCTGTGTGTGACAACGACGCGTGGGTGTGCCTTACACATCCTTTGACCCATTGCACCCTGGCATGGGTTTGGGGTGAGCTGCATTTGCTGGGATCCCCTTGCTGGCAGGGGACATGCTGGGTACCCTGGGCAATTTCCTTTTGAAATGCCCTCTGATTTTATTTTTTTCCCTAGCAATTTCTAGCATAATTCCCTGTTCTGTCTGACAGGGGCTCAGAGTTAATTGAAAGCTGCTGCTTTTGTCCTGTAATCTCAGAGGAAGCAATGCTTGTTGCTCCTGGATGGTAATCCCCATCTTCGCACGAGGGATTGCAGGCTCTCGGGCGGGCGCAGCCGCTGCCAGCACAGCCCCGAGCTCTGCACAAAGGCATCGATGCAAAACACACAGGCAGCTTCCACCCTTTCTCCTTGTTTGCTTCTTGCGCTGAGGTTTGAGGGTGCGGGTAGAGGGTGCGAATGCAGGCAGGGCTGTGCTCCCCGGAGGGCTGCCTGTCCCCCATGGGCAGGCAGCTGCTGCTTGGCTGCACCCCAGAGCCTGGGGCTGCCAAAGCTGAGGGTGTATGCGCTTTCAGCAGCACGACAGCCAGCCATGTCGTTATTTGCATGATCCTGTTTTGTATCCGTTGCTGCTTTCCGCTTCTAAAAGATAGCGGATCCTGCTGAGGAGCTGCGAGCGTTGCATAGCGCGAGTCCCCTGGCCTGGTCTGAGCTTGCTGCATTCTTGCAGACGCCTAAGCCAGCATGCAGCTCCTCTTGGGCAGGAGATGCAAGGGTTAACTCTTCTGCTGCAACCCATGAGGGGTCTGATCTGTGTTTTGAGGTGTGCTCGGCCTTCTCTACTGGTCCCTCTCCTGCCATGCCACCATTCAGGGCCATCACCCTAAAGCTCAGCCCTTTCCAGGTCTTGCCCTGCCTGGAGGAGCCGATGTCCTGCAAGTGGGCACGTGGACACGGCTGTAGCTGTTACCTTCTGCTGTGAAAACGCACGGGGGGGTTCTGAACTGGAACCAGGCAGTTTGCATCCCACCTTGCTGCTTCTTAGTTTCCTGAATAATCTTCCCAAGGAGAAACAGTATCTCCGAGGTTTGCGCGAAGACGGTTGAAGGTATCTTGTCTCTTGGATTCCTCCATCGAGTGTAACCTGGCTCCTGCAAACACAAGTGTGGTGTTTGCTTCTGCACACCGTTGTCCCTTGGGCAGTGAAACAAGTCTCCCTGGACTGCAGATTCCCAGCGTCTTTTCCAAGACAGGTGACTTGTAGTGTAAAACCACCGTGAAATCTTGGCTGCAGCAGGGATGGGGTGAGCACAGATGCAGTGGTGGGTAATCCTGGAGGATGGAGGGGGCAAGCAGCCCATGGGTGCTGGGAGGCTCTGACTCCGCGTAGGGGTGGGCGCCTTTTTGTTTACCGGACAAGTGGTGGAGCCTGGCAGCCCCCAGGGGCAGTTGTGTGGGAAAGAAGTCATTTATCTCGTCCTTGTCTCTGTTTCACGCTTCATTTAGCATCGCTTATGGTGCTTCATGCTCGCAGTGCCACCCCTGAGCTGGGGACGTTTCTGTGGGGTTCCTCCCCGCGCCTGGCTCAGCCCTCACCTTCATCCAAATGGATTTTTTTGCTTTGATTTTGCTAAGTTGGGCATCAACTCCAGAAAATGTGCAGATGCAAAAGGTGAGGCTCAGTGGCTGTCACAGACCCCCAAAGCCATAAGGGGATCTCTGTGCACCCCATGCACTGCCTCCAGACACCGCAGGGCTGTGCCACCCAAGGCAGCCCAGCACAGAGGAGATCAGCTTTGCCATCCTAAATTCTCTTCCAGTTTGCTGGCATTTTTCTGCTCTCCAATCCTAATCCAGTTACTATGGCTTAGCAGCATGGCTTGCCTCTGAGGAGCAAGCTCGGGGCAGGCTCTTCAGCTGCTGGGCTGCAGCCGCTCGAAGGGTTTATTGGCATTACAGGGTGTGGGTGAATTCCTGCAGCTGGAGCAAAGGGGAGCATCGCTTTCCCGGTTCCCCCAGTGCTGGCCTGGCTGCAAACCCCTCCAGCCCTGATCCCTGGGGAAGCATCCTACGAAGGAGCAGCTCAGAAGCAGCAGCTCGTGCTGGGCATGGCCTCCCTGTAAAATAACGGTTGCTACAGCCCGAGGTATAAACAAGCAGCAGCTCTTAGCATGGCAAGCCTAGGCTTCCTTCCAGCAAATGTGAGGTTTGGTTGGGTTTTTTCCAAGGTCCCTGCTCCCTGCCCTGCTCGGCTGCTGCCTGGGGAAGCCACACGGCAAACGGGAGCTGGCACGGTCAGCACTGGAGCAGGACACAGGCAGCCCCATGTGCATCTGCAGTCGTATCCAAGCCACAATTCGCATGACTTTGGTGGTGAAAGGTTGTTTTCCACCACCCTGTTGCAAAGCACCTGCTCGCCTGAGATGCATAATGGATTTTTTTCCCGTGAAAACTCCCGGGGAATAGATCCCATAAACCTGGGCTGGTTCGGCTTATGGGGGTTTTGCTGGTGTCCCCAGGACCGTGGCACTGCCGTGGGCGGTGCTGGCAGTGGGTTTCCATCGGGTTTGTCACCCTGGGGTGCATCACAGCAGTCACAGGGCTGTCTGCCGGCATGCGTGGTTCATCCCTTGGGGGGTGCCATGCCTAAGCTGTCCGGGGAGTGTTTCAGAAACGTGCCTGCAGTGATGCCCCTTTACGGGGTGGTCTCCGGCTGTCCCTGGAGCAGCCCAGCCAGGTGTCCCTGGGACACCCCACTGCCCATCTCGGTGCCTCAGGGCTGCTTCTGTCCTGCTGTTGTTCTCAAGACCCCTGGCAAGAAGCAGTGGTGGAGGGCGTCAGGACACTGGTGGCTGTGGTGCCACCGGGCTCCAGCAGCCTAGGCCCGGAGATAATCCGGGATTGTCTAATTGACGTTCCTTATTTGTCACATAGTGTTTAAAGCCAACAGTGAGCGACTGTGACTTGTCCCTGCAGCTGCCTCCCCCCCTCCCCAGGCTCAGCTTTGCTTTTCGGAGGAATTCTTGCAGCTGGGGCTTTGTCCGGGCTGGGTGAGCATGGCAGCCAGTGTGCCAGCGCCTGGCAGAGCCGGCGTGGAGCTGCTGTCTCGGGCTGTAGGTCACTGTCACAGGCAGTCTCGGGAGCAGTGGGGTCCTGTCCCCCTCTGCCTGGGGTGAATCAGGGCTGTGCATCCACTCTGCTTGTGCTGGATCCTCATCTTGTCCCTTCCCTGGCTGTGCCACGGTGCAAGGCAGCAGTGTGAGCCCCTCACATCTCGTGGCAATTGCATTTGGCAGTGATGGGAGCTGTTTAGTGGTGCAGCTTTCTTGGCAGGAAAACAGATGCTTGATCCCCTCGCAGGAGCGTGCCAGGTCCTCTGGGTCTTGTCAAGGAGAACAGCCGGTGAGACCACTGGAGCGTTTGCTTGGAGGATTTGGGTTGAGACCATGTTCACAGGGACGTGAAAAGAGCTTTGGGCAGCGCAGCCTGTGTGGGTCCCCAGGGACCTGAGCATCCCCAATGGGCATAGCCCTGTGCTGGATGGGGAAGTGACAGTGTGGCTGTTGCAGGGGATCCAAAGCAGTCATGTGCCACAGAGCCGGTGGAGGCTTTGGGTCAGCGCTGGTGCCAGCAGGATGTCATCCCTGGCCCTGCTGCAACAGCAACCTCAAGGCTCCGTGCCCGAGGCTCCGCTGGGCTGGGAGAGGTTCATCACCATGAGAGCTGATGAGACTGGGAAGGGGAGTAAGGGGGGACCCAACCCAGTGATTTGCCCCTTGGTGGCAAAACAAGGGGCAACCTCTGGTCCCCAGCACTGGCAGCATCTCACTCGTGTCCCCGCGTTGCCTCCCCTGTCCTCGCCTGCCATCTCCTCCTTCCCTCGCCTGCCTCCCTGACACATCTTTTCCAAAGACAACCTACATTTTTCTTGCCGCGGCTGCCGCCTGTGCTGCTCCTGCAGCTCCTCTCCCTCCCCCACCTTCCTCTTTCTTTTACCACAGATATTTACAGGCGCCCGTGTTGGCTGTCCCCACCTCGGGTGGCTGGCTTGCCAGTGGGTGATGGTGCTTAGCTGGCTCTGAGCCCTTTTCCTGCAAGGATGGGGCTTGACCCGAGGGGTTGAAGGCCTGTGAAAATGGTTCGTGGGATGGAGGAGGGCAGGGCAGCCGTGGTGGGGAGGTGTCCCAGGGGGAAAAGAGGGGAGAAGAAGCCGTGGGGTCCGGCCCCTCTAACATACATCTCCTCGCAGGATGAGATCGAGGAGCTGCGTGCCGAGATGCTGGAGATGAGGGATGTCTACATGGAGGAGGACGTGTACCAGCTGCAGGAGCTCAGGCAGCAGCTGGACCAGGCCAGCAAGACCTGCCGCATCCTGCAGTACCGGCTGCGCAAGGCCGAGCGCCGCAGCCTGCGTGTGGCACAGACGGGCCAGGTGGACGGCGAGCTCATCCACAGCCTCGAGCAGGACGTCAAGGTGAGGCTGGGAGGGCGACATCCCCATCCAGGCAGTCCCCAGGTCCCCCAAAGTGGTTTTTGGTGACATGTGGACATGGTGGCAGGGGATGCAGGGGCGCAGGGAGCTCTGCAGGATTGTGCTGTTTATGGGGTCATTAATGGGGACATTACGATTCCCCACTAGCAGTGGTGATATGAGAAGTGGGGAGCAGTGCTTTCAGCTCACATGTGGTCTGGGCATGGGGGCGTTTGGGAGGGTCCCGAGGGTGGAGAGGGCCAGCGTTGCCCAAGGATGGGGTTCTCATAGTGCCATATGTGAGGTTCATCCTGTGCAGGCTGGAGCCCAGCCTGATCGTGTGCCCCAGGGCTGGGCTCCCTTATCCTGCACCAGTGGGGACAGGATGGGGCCACCACTGCAGGCTGGAGCAGCACAAGTGCACGGGCAGGGAGCCTGGGGACCTGGGGGCTGCTCCTCTCGGCTGTCGGGGAAACCTTGCAAAGCCCCAGGCATTACGGCATGCCAGGCTGGGGCAGGGACAAGGGGATTTCTGCAGGGTGATGTTGCTTCACCCTCACCAGGTGCTGGCCCTCGAGGAGCCACTGGTGCCAGTGAGTGTTTGCTGAGGGCTCTTGCCGACATGGCTGCTGCCAGGAGTGGGGTGCAGTGACAGCCAGAGACAGCTCAGCGGGGACAGGCAACAGCTCAAGGAGTAAATTCGGGTTTTTGAGCAGAAAACGCCCAGTCCCAGAGCCGAGGCATGCTACAAGTGTAGGGCTGCAGACCCACCTTGCGCTGCCCATCCCTGCTGGGAGTCCGATCCCCTCCCCAGACCACCCAGCAGCCCCCAGCTTAGGGTGCTGCTGCCAAAAACACCCTCCTCCAGCTTCTCCCTTTCTGGGGGAGAAAGGACAGCCCATCCTCCAGGGAAACGGGAGCCCAGCCCCATGGCCTGAGCCCCCCCAGCCCTGCAGTGGGGCTTGCTGCTGCTTCCGCAGTGCTCGTGCCCTGGGCTGGGCAGGAGACTGGGGGAATTGGGGACAATTTTTCCTTTCCTACAGATACAGGAGCAAACTCCTCATGCTATTAAGCTTCCTTTATGCAAGGGGCTGCTCCCTTGCAGGGATCTGGAGAGGGGGGTCCCTGGGGCCGTGCCCAGGATGGATGGAGGCACCCTTCACCCTGGGGCAGCTGCTGTTTTCTTCTGTAATGTGATGCAGCAGCTCGGCTTTCTGCTGGCCGGCACAGCTGCTGCCAGTAGCAAGAGGCTGCCTGCTCTGGTGCTACCCACCAGCTTTTGCAGCCTTTTGGGGGCTTTTCCAGCCAAATGGTGTGGAAGAAAAGTACAAAATGGTGAAGAGCATCCTGCAGTATTGTGTTAGGGCTGGGGAAGGCAGGGTTGGGCCAGGGGATGGGAACGTGGGGCAGCCTTGTAGCTGGTGAAGGGCGAACAGCAGTCACAGCATGCGATCAAGGGGGGACACACAGGGGCCAGGGTGTCACCCAGCATGGTGTCTGCTCCAAAGGATCTCAGTAACAGCCTGATGATCTCTGCATGAGGACTGTAGGTGCCTGGGCACTGCGGTCCCAGCCCCGTGCGTGTTGTGCCCAGCCTGATGACAGCCCTGTTGTGTCCCCAGGTGGCCAAGGATGTCTCTGTGCGGCTCCACAATGAGCTGGAGGCAGTGGAGAAGAAGAGGATCAGGCTGGAGGAGGAGAACGAGGACCTGCGCCAGCGGCTCATCGAGACTGAGCTGGCCAAGCAGGTGGTGCAGAACGAGATGGACAAGCTCCGAGAGGTGAGGGGGACATGGGAGGGGGAGTGGGAGGCATCCCCAAGGCTCTGCCCATAGCAGGTGTCCTGGCCCTGCACTGCAGGATTCCCCATCCCTGCTTGCATCGCTGAAACCCAAACCATGCTGCAGATGCTTGCGAAACCCGAGCAGCGCCTGCCCTTGGCGAGGCATGCTTCATCCCACCCTGCAGGCATGGGTTGGCTCTACCCCATCCTGGGGGGGCTACAGGACTTTTTGCCTGCACTAGAGCCACTTTATATGTCCTTCGCCACTTGCTCAGCCTGGCCTCCTGGGCTGTGCCCAACTCCCGCTGGCCGAAGCTCTGCACGATGTGTGGAGTCTGTTGTGCTCCTGGCACAGTGCCCGGTGCTGGCCGTATCCTGCCTGCATGCTGCTGATTCAAATTGTGCTGAGCCACGGGACTGCATGGCAGCGATATCTCGGCGGTGCTGCGGAGCTGGGAGGGTGCACAATCTCATCTGTGTCCTGGGAAGCCATGTGCCGCGCATGTACCCATACGCACAGGTCCAGGGTGTTCCATGCCATGCCTGGTTTGGGACCAGCTCCCGGACAGGAGCGATGTCATCCTTGGTGACAGGAAAAGCATCCTGGTGACAGTGTGGGCTTGTGAGCCATCGCAGCACTTGTAACCCACTTCCCTACTGCCCGGGATGCCTTTGGTCCCTGGGGAGCTTTGGGAAGCATCCCTGGCAGAGCCATCATGTGCATGGGAGGAGATGTGCCGTGGCGGAGTTCTGGCCCTGCTCCCACTGAGGATCGGGACATGATGCAGGGAGGGCTCTCTGCCCACAGCCATGCCCCCCTGCCCGGCAGGGAGCCAGCACATGGCTTGGGATCTCTGGGGCCGATTCCTGGCAGGCCACAGGACCCGGCTGCGGTCACACCCATCCCCTCTGCAGCCACCTTCTCGTGGGGTGACACAGAGCAGCGTCACCCCAGATGGGGTGTCTTGTCCCTCCGCTGCACAGCCTCTGCTAACAGGCATGAAATGGGTTTGCCTGCAGCCAGCGAGCGCAGGCTGAATAACAAACGGCAGCAGCGGGAGCTGGGCTGGAGGACTCTCGTGCGTGAAAAACAGGCAGAGAAAATGGTTGCGTGGTCAGTGTGCAGGGAGACCTGAGCGGCAGCTGCTGCCTTGCCCTGGCAAAAAGAGCGTGGGACAGGGCACGGCCCCTCTCTGCAGCTGCGTGAGCCCAAGGGGGACGATGCCGCTGGTGAGCCAGCCCAGCTCAGAGCACAGCTCCCCAAGCTGGGGGTGGCATGGCCCTAGGCGAGCAAGGGCATTGGGGTTACTCACTGATTGCAGAGCGATAATTAGACAAAGGAGTGAGTTAACAGCCCTCTTCCACCTCCTCCCTGCTGCTGGAGGGCACAGAGCGTGGCAGAGCTTGTTAGCAGCCAAGCCAGCGGAGTGGAGGCTGCGCAGGGCTGGGCTCACCCCTCAGGGCTGATTATTTCTCCCTTCCAAGAGGCTTCTCCCATAATTGGATAATTGTTGGGATGGGCAGATCATCCCCAAAGGCACATGCATTTGCCCCTCTGGCTCTACCCCGCCTGGCATCTCCTGGGGAGCAGGTCCGTCCAGGTACCCCATGCCAAGCCTGCCACATCGAGCTTGACTGCGAAGAGACCCTTAGGCATGGCCACCCCAAGGGATGCACCCAAGGTGGAGCGATGACAGGCACCGTCTGACCCAGGGTGCTGTGCTTGGAGCTGCTTCGGGCTGGGTGATGCCCTTTGCCAGCCCCGGTTCCCAGCGCGGCGGGGGCGAGGGATGCCGACATGGCACAGCCAGCCCCTGGGAGAGGCTCTGCAGCAGCAGCAGCTCCAGCGATGGTCGTGGCCTTAATAGGAAAGCCTGGAGCCCAGCACCTTGGCACAGGCAGCAGCTTACATTTCACAGCTGCTTTCTTTGGCTGCTGGGCCTCAGCGCCAGCTTGGAAATAGGTCCGGGGTGGCTGCACAGATCAGCCAGAGCTCGGGGGGCTGCGTTGATGTTCCTGAGAGTTTTCCCTCAACTGCCCTCCTAACTGGCCCTGCTCTGGGCAGCTGCTTTTTTCCCCCTCCTTCCAGTCTGCCTCACTGCTCTGACTGGCCTCCCCATCTCCCAGCTGTCCTCGCTAGGCTGGAGATTGTCTCTTGTGTCACCAGAGGCGATGAGGGCAGAGTCAGCATTGTCCTGCTGAGGAGCCCTACCCATAGCTGAGTGACCAGGACACATCCCTTGCTTGGGGAAGAGGCGATGGGGAACGTCATCATCTGCTGCTCCCACGCTGGCATGCCCCGAGAGCCATCCCTTGGCCTGGGGCTTGGATTCCCCACTTCATCCAGCCTTGACAGGACCGTGACTCAGCCTCTCCACGGCTCATTTCCTGCTCACTCCCGCTCCCTCACTGCTCACTTGCCTGCAGGGGGAATTTCTGGCCAGACCTCATGATATGATGCTTGCCAGTCAAGCTCCCTCAAAGCAAAGGGCCTCAGCCCACTGGGGCTCTGGTGTTTTCCTGGGGTTCATGAGCAGCTGGAGAAATCAGCATCAATGTCTATCCATGCTGGGTCTGTCCGTCCACACCACGGCGCCGTGCCATGGCTGCGGGTAACAGCTCACTCTCTTCTCTCTGCAGAATTCCCTGAAGAAGCGGGGGTCTCGCTCCACTGGGAAGACCGAGAAGAAACCATCAGTGCAGGTATTGGCACCAGCTTGGCTGGGGCACACCACAGTGGCCCACCAGCACCCCAGGTCATGGTGCCAGCTGGAGACCACTCCTGGTCCAGAAGTAAATCTGGACATGGCAGCACCATCCCCTGGCTTGCAGGGCTTTCCTGCCTTTCAGAGACCCCACATAAGGGAGGGATTGATACACTGGGCCGTCCTCATTGTCC
Source organism: Ibycter americanus (assembly GCA_035590275.1). NCBI lineage: Eukaryota > Metazoa > Chordata > Aves > Falconiformes > Falconidae > Ibycter > Ibycter americanus. The sequence continues at coordinate 2,764,025 of JAVJGI010000002.1, read as the reverse complement.
TCAACTGCTCCCTTGTCTCATTTATCAATGGAGCATCAGTGGCTGGCTGGTGGCTTTAACCCTTTCCATGTGTCAGGACTGCAATAAGGAGCTGAAGGACTTTGGCTTTTACATTGCAAAGCTGCTTCTGCTCTTGGGCTGTGGCTGTTGCAGCCTGGGTCCCTCCTGCCTGTGTCAGCAGCCGTGCTCGAAGGTGGCCCGGGGGGTCTGGGGGAGCTGAGGGTCCCTGTGGGGAGCAGCTCAAGGCCACGCTGCCCCTGGCCCACGCCAGGCTGCTGGGGCAGCGCGGGGAGGGGGATTTGCTGAGGCGGCAGGATTTCAGCTGTCACTTGCTGTTGGGCTGAGCTGCTGTGACTCGCTAATGCTGTTACCGGGGCTCGGAGGGGCAGAGCTGCTGTTGCGGGAATAGAATTGCAAGTGTTTTAATACTGGAAAAATCCTCTTTCAAAGGCAAAAGACCGAAAGGTTTATTCTGGGGAGTAGATCTGCTTCCTCAAAGCCAAGGCAGGGAGGGAGAACCTGTAAAGCCACTCCTGCCACATGCTGCTGAGAGCATCTCATGGCAGGGACCCTGAGCACCCCCAGGGTTTCTGGGTGACCTGCATCATTGCTGGCACAGCCCACACTGTGCAGCCATGGGACAGGGCTCCCCAGGCCCTCAAAGACTTCCCCTTTTGTCTTTTATTTATCATCTCCCTTTAACTCCATCCTTGAGAGCCCTTTCAGGCCAGCTGATGGTCCCCAAGTCCTGCCCCCCATTTCGCCAAAGAGCAGACTGTGGCTTTGCACCTACACCCGGCTGTGCCCCAAGCGGAGGGGGCTGTCCAGGAGCCCCTCCTTCACCCCCCTTCCTGAGGCTGAAATACCCCCCCCTCCTCTGCCTTCTCCTGGGGCAGGAAACATGCCCCAGCCCTGGGCCACAGTAAACCCCCTCCCATGCTTCACACACACCCCCGCGGAGCTGGGACCCCTCAGCCTGGGGATGCAGGGCTGGATGCCACCCCAGCTCTGTGCTGGGACCGATGCTCCAGGAAGGAACCGGTGCTGGAAAGCAAACCCCGAGCTTCCCTGGGTGCAAATGCCCCTGGATGTGGCCCCCGCCAGCTGCTCCCTTTCCAGTGCAGCCATGGCCTGGCGCACCGTGGGCACAGATGCTCATGACTCATCCATGGCTTCTGGGCCCCTTTCCTGCCCGGCTGCACTGGGCGAGCATCGACGCTCACCAAAAACACAGCTGGGGGGAACAGGCTCAATGCCGAGCTCTGCCCCAGACCCCAGGAGCACTCGAGTGGTTTTGGGGATGTGCGTGTCCCTCCAGCGATGCCAAAGGGCAGAGGGACATGCCGAGCTGCTGCTTATTTTTTTTCCCCTGGAAAAACAGGAACTGAGGTCATGTCTGCCCTGGCGGGGAGAGCTGCCCGCGCCGGCCCTCCCCTAATCCCCACGGCTAATTAGTGGGGGGGACATGGCTTTAATGCGCCTTAGCGAGGCCATGTCTCCGTGCACAAGCGCGGAAGAGCAGCAGGGTGGTTCCTGTGGGTATGGCAGGGTGTTTGGGGGATAAAATGGCACCCCAAACTCATGGGGCCTCCTCATCGTCCCTGGCCCTGATATGAGCAGCCTGGGAAGTTTGTAGAGTAAATTGCTGTGGGGTTTGGAGGGGGGTGAGTGTGGGCACGGCCTGGGGGTCTGAGGGGTCAGGAGCACCCAAAGAGGGGGTCAGCTTGTTTCTGCCAGCCAAGGAAGCAGGAAAGGGGATGAGTTCAAACAGGCAGAGAAATGCCAGGGCCAGCAGCCACCTGACAAAGGGCTTGGCCACCTCCAGCACCCATCCTGGGCTCCAGTAGGTGCCACAGGGTGAGGGTCACAGCCCAGCAGGACCCTCCTGGCAGCCACCACGCCAGAGTTTGGAGCACTCAAGTGACCCCACGGCACAGGAAGCCGTGAGCTGGACGTCAGGATATCCCGGTTCTCCATCCAAAAAGCTTTCCAAAGCAGAGAAACAGTCTGCCTGGGCAAACAGCCGAGATCCTAACTGCTAAATTAAAAAAAAAAACACGTGGAAAAACAGTCCCAAGAAGCAAAGAGGCATGGGAAGGGACCGGCAAGCTGATGCAGGGCTTTTGCCTTGGTTTTCTGTCCCCTGGCAAGGTGGTGGCAGCAAGGATGCGTGCTGGGCACAGGCTGGGACTTTGGGAGGTCTCCAGCCAAAACCACTGCTTCCCTGCCCTGTGATGGAGCATTTGGGGCTGAGCAGGAGGAGCAGACCCCGTGCAGGGGTTGCACCGGCAGCAGTGCCAGTTGTTTCAGCACTTGCCAGCTTTTGGGAAGAAACCTCGTTGGTGGCTTTTATTTTACTCTGTGGAGTCAGACAGCTTTCCCACCCCTCCTTCCCGCAGTGGATCAGGCTGTAGCAGGGCTGGTATCTGTCCCCACATCCCTGGCAGTGGCTCGATGTCCTTCCTGGGGCTAGAGCCATGGGTCTCCTTGCCCAGGCATCCTGCCCTGTCTCTGGGCTTTCCTTGAAAGCCTCCAGGATGGATCTCCGTTTATTGCCCTCCATGAGCGGAGGCTGTGACTTCCCCAGGATCACTGGAGTGGGAGGGCAGCATGTCCCCAGGGTTGGCTCAGAGCCACCGTGGCCCCAGGAGCACTTTTGTAATGCCCGCGTCCTCTTCATCCCCAGGAGGACAGCGCGGACCTGAAGTGTCAGCTGCATTTTGCCAAGGAGGAGTCGGCCCTGATGTGCAAGAAGTTGACCAAGCTGGCCAAGGAGAATGATGGCATGAAGGAGGAGCTGCTGAAGTACAGGTCCCTGTACGGGGACCTCGACAGCTCCCTCTCCGTTGAGGAGCTGGCCGACTCTCCCCATTCCCGGGAGGCTGAGTTGAAGGTCCACCTCAAGCTGGTGGAGGAGGAAGCCAACATCCTCAGCCGGAGAATAGTGGAGCTGGAGGTGGAAAACCGTGGGCTGCGGGCAGAGATGGATGACATGAAGGGCCAGGGGGACAGAGAGCTGCCGGGGCAGGATGCGCGGTTCCTGGTGGGTGTCTCGGGCTGTGGGGACACAGGGGACACGGTGGCCGAGCTGCGTCGGCATCTGCAGTTTGTGGAGGAGGAGGCCGAGCTGCTGAGGCGCTCGCTGCTGGAGCTGGAGGACCAGAACAAGCTCCTCCTGAATGAGCTGACCAAGTACAAGTCGGACCATGAACTGGACGTGACGCTGTCAGAGGACAGCTGCTCGGTGGTCAGTGAGCCCTCGCAGGAGGAGCTGGCCACGGCCAAGGTGCAGATCAGCGAGCTGAGTGGCAAGGTGAAGAAGCTGCAGTACGAGAACCGCGTGCTGCTCTCCAACCTCCAGCGCTGCGACCTGGCCTCCTGCCAGACCACCCGGCCCATGCTGGAGACCGACGCTGAGGCTGGCGACTCGGCACAGTGCATCCCCACTGCTGGATGGAGGGACGGGATGGGCAGTAGCGAAGCCGATGGGCAGGACAGGGTGCCCGGTGGTGGGAAAGTGCCCGATGGTCCCACCAAGCTGCTGAAGCCCAAGGACCTGGAAACCTTGCTGGGCATCCGGGACCAAGCAGCGCTTGTCAGCAAAGCGATCGACGTCTTGATTTCAGATGCCAATGGCTTCACCTCTGGGCTGAAGGCTTGCTTGGACAACGAGTGTGTGGGGGGGCTGCTGGGTGAGGCGGTGGGTAGCGGCGGCGAGAGCCCCAGCGATGCCAAGCTGATGAACGTGCTCCTTATGCGGCTGGGCGTGCTCCAGCAGGACCTGGGCTGTTTCGCGAGGAGGGTGGATAACCTCACCAGTGGCCTCAGGGAGCACACAGACTCTTTCCCCTTCTCTGGCCCCAGCAGCCACGATGCCACCAAAGAGGGACTGCAGAAGGAGCATGCTTCTGACTTCCAGGTACGGGCTTCTTCCCATGTCCCCTGCAGCAGCTGCCGCTTTATTTGCTGCCCTGTTCCTCCTGCTTTAACGGAGCAAACCCTGATCCCCAACGTAACCTCCCTCCTGCCTCTCCAGAGCAAAACCCAAACTAACACCTCACTGCATGCCAATGGCACCGGGAACAAGGTAGGACTCTGCTCCAACAGAGTGTGCCCAGTGCAGGAGGCGGTGGGCATCCTGGCACATCCTGGCATGGGCTGGTGGTGCCAAGGCTGCCCTGCCCACAGCCAGGGGCCTTTGGGTGCCATCCCACCTTAGCAGGGACCAATGTTTCGGCTGTCGTCCCCTGGCTCAGCCCAACATCCCCGGCTCAAAAGCCCTTTGCTTATTGGGGATGAGCTGGGTGGGAGGAGAGCAGCCTGCAGCCTCCTGAAAGTAGCCCAAATTGCAGGGACCCCGGCTGCAAGAAGCCTCAGCCCCCAGCAGTATCCAGGCAGGGTGATTTGGAGAGCAAAGACTCCAGGGCAAATCTGCATCCAACGAGGAGCGCCTCTGGAGCAATGGAGCTCATGCCCTGCTTTCCCCCTCCTCCCTGGGGGGGCCAGCTCGTGGCAGGGGCCAGGGATGTCAGTGATGGTCGGGGCTGCAGACATAAGCCCCTTTCTGGAGCACACTCGCTTGTTCAGAGTCCTATTTTTCTGCATGTGGTCCCACCAGCCCCAGGTCCCAGTCTCCCCAGTCACTGCATGGCACCGTAACTGGTGTTTGCACATTTTTTCCCTCTTTCTCTCTTTTTTCCCCCTTTCCCCAAACAATCCAGGCCACGTGTCTCCTCATCCTGTGTTTCCTTTTGGTTTCTGCATTGTCTCCCGCCATGGTGATGAAGCTCCTTCTCCTCCTCATCCTTTTTGTTGTCTTGTAGTTCTTTACTGTTTCGGAGACCCATTGTTTTGTTTTCTGGCTTTTTTTTCTTCCCGCTCTTTTGGTTTGTTCTCATTAACTTGCCCACGCATGCAGCAGCCTGATTTTAGGGACGCCGACCCTTACCGCATTCCCCACACCAAGGACACAGACCCTGCACATCCCCGGAGCTACAAAACCTGCCGGCCTGAGGAGAACAACTCTTACGCCACCGAGGTATGACATGGGCAGGGAGCTGTGTCCCCTTGGCCACCGGGGTTAGGGACAGGGCTGCGGGGACGGGGCTGTACCTCTTGAGGGCTGGGGACGAGGGAAGTTGCAGTGCCCCGTCGGGGAGGGACGTGGGGAGGCGCAGCCCACCGTCTCCATCCCCTCCCCGGGCTGTTGCAGATGAAGGAGCTGCAGCTGGTGCTGTCGGAGGCCAACGAGAGCCTGCGGGGACTGCAGGAGCAGCTCTCGCAGGAGAGGCAGCTGAGGAAGGATGAGGTGGACAATTTCTCACAGAAGATCTGCCAGGTGAGTAGGCAGCAGCCCCGATCCCTGGGAGACAGATGTCCCCACACCCATGGCCGTGCCACCTCCAGCCCCAGGCTGATGACCCACTTGGGGACCCAGGTGTCACCCAGGACCACACACAGCATGTCCCATCTTCAAGGGGCACAGGGGCTGAGCACATCCTCCTTGCACATGGGTGTGCAGCCAAGCAGGGCTTCTACCCCTGGCAATGCCTCGATGGCCCTGCTGTCCCCAGCATGCTGCCAGGGCATTGCAGCTCCCCAGGGGTGTTAAATAAGGGGCTGGCACCAGGCTCAGCCCGGACCCCAGGGGCAGAGGCACCACGTCGCTGCCGCCACCCGCTGTCTCAGAGCCTGTGCTTCTTTCTGCAGCTGAAGGAGGACCACCAGAAAGCACTGCTGCGGCGGGAGTTCGAGCTGCAGAGCCTGAACCTGCAGAGACGGCTGGAGCAGAAGTTCTGGAGCCAGGAGAAGAACCTGCTGGTGCAGGAGTCACAGCAGTTCAGGCAGAGCTTTCTCCTGCTCTTCATGAAGCTCAAGTGGTTCCTCAAGCGCTGGCGCCAGGGCAAGATGGTGCACAACGAGGGCGAGGACTTTTTGGAGGTACTGTGGGCTGAGGGGCTCCCACCTTGACTGCCATGGAGGGCAGACGTTGCTGTCGGGCATCCCAGGGGCTGTCCCTCATGCCTATGCATCCCACCCAGGGCTGCTTGGGTGAACCCCATCCCTGCTGTGGGTCCCCTCATCACCCCAGCCATGGTGTCTCCTGCAGGTAAACAGCATGAAGGAGCTGTACCTGCTGCTGGAGGAGGAGGAGCTCGCCCCGCAGCAGCAGGCAGACAACAAGATGTGCGCCGGGGACACCTGGACCCCCAGCACGGTGAGCAGGGTCCCCACAAGCCCAGGGGGTGGGCAGGATCAGCCCCCACTGCGGCTGCATGGCATGGGATAGCAACTCCTCTCGGGGTGCGTGGCTGGAAGGGGATGCTCCCCACTGGCATGTCACCCCTAGGGGTGGTCCCCTGCCTTGGTGGCACCCCCTGTCTGTCACCCCATGGGTGGGCAGCCTTCAGGGCTGGGGTGCAGAGAGGGCAGCTCCCATGGGGTCCCACCCCATTGGGTCTCCTCCAGCATGGGACCCCAGCTCCCTCTGCTCACCCCTGATCCCCCGGCAGCCCAACGAATGCATCAAGACGCTGGCAGACATGAAGGTGACCCTGAAGGAGCTGTGCACGGAGCTGCGGGAGGAGCGGCGCGGTGCCAGCGAGCTGCAGCAGCAGTTCACCAAGGCCAAGGCTGCCTGGGAGATGGAGCGTGCCGAGCTCAAGTGCCACATCGCCCAGGTGGGAGCCCTGGGCGCCCGGCGGGCTGGTACAGCTCCCCCTTGCCTGGTGGGAATGTGGGGCTGAGGGCTGCCTGCACTGTGTGCCAAGCGCTGACTGTTGGGCAGGGCTGGGAGGTGGGGTGGCACTGTGGGAATCTCAATTAGCAGCCACTCCAGCAGGCGAGTTTCTATAGCAACAGTGCTGGCATGAAAATCTGACTGCAGAGCAGCAGAGGATGCTCTTTATTCCTCTGCTGTATTTGTCTGGGGCGGGTAGGATGGTACCGGGGCTCAGCATCCCTCCCCAGGACAGGCATCTGGGAGCAGCATCAAAGCACTCCTCTCTCCTCCTCCGGGTCATGGCACAGGTGGGGGCTCTGCACCCCTGTGGATGCTGCAGGAGAGTTATATGTCTGCAGCGAGGGCAGGAGGTGGAGGGAGCGCAGCCTCAGCACTGGGGGAAGCTCCTGCCTGCAGAAGCAGTCCCATCAGTCCCCCAGCTCTGCCCTCACAGTGATGAGGGTTTTCCGCTCCCTTGCACTGTGCTGGCAGCAGCCCATGGCCGTACATCAGCTCCACTCCCCAGAGTGGGTGCCAGCACCTTTCAGGCAGGATTTATGCAGGCAGAGCTCAGCAGCAGTCCCCAGTTCCCCTCTCTGCCACCCCAAAAGAGAGCTGCCAAGGTGGAAGCACCCCAGTTTCAGGTGTCTTCCTGGCTGCCAGCAGCAGCAGCATCCTTGGGGTCTGCTCTGCCAGCCCTGCAGGTGATGCTGCCCCTCTCCAGGAGCCAGGTCCAGCAGGCAGGATTGCAGGCAGAGCACAGCTGAACAGGCAGGACATTCAGCCTGCGTCCCACTGGGTGACCGTCTGCCGGGCCGTCTGGCATGACATGGCTGCAAGCCAGGGCTGGCTGCAGCTTGGCTGTGCCCACGGGCGAGCCATGCTGTGCAACACAGCCTTGGGGACACGCTTATTGCCTGACCCAGGCAGCGTGGGATGTGCACTGGGAACCGGGATGCCCACAGCCTTGCCCCTTTGCTGGGGATGTCCAGCGCCATGCTGGAGCCGTGGGTCCCCCCCAGCCACCAACGTGTCTCTGTAGCTGGAGTCAAAGGCAGGCAAAGGGATTGCAGAGCGCACGCTGCCAGACTGGAAGGTAGCACTGAAGAGGGAGCGCGAGGAGCACCAGCATCTCCTAGCCGAGTCCTACAGCGCTGTCATGGACCTCACCAAGCAGCTGCAGATCAGCGAGAAGAACTGGAACCAGGAGAAAGTGGAGCTGCTGGCCCGCTTCAAGGAGGAGCAGCAGCAGGCAGAGCAGCAAGCGAAGGACCTGCAGAACAAAATCAACCAGGTAAGATGTCCCCGTATCATGAACATGTCCTCCAGCCTCTGCCACTTGCCCTCCATGTGTGTCCCAAGAGCATGCACTCAAGGCACGCACTGAGGGCAAGCAGCAAATGCTTTTGCTTGCCCAGAGGGGCACATGTTGCACACACTGAGAGACCAACACATTCTCCAGTTGCAGAAAGGAGCCAACCCATGGGCACTGAAGCACTCTGAAATGGAGAAGCACAGCAGCAACTGGAAAGAGGTGGGCAGGAGAAGGCAGAGGGCTCTCGAGATGCTCGTTGGGCTCAGGTCTATGCTAAGGGTTAGATGGGAGATCGTGTGAACCCCAAATAACACCCCCTTGAACAGCGAATGAGGCTGCAAAGGGGAGCACCAAGGGCTGGGGAGAATGAGAGGGTGGAGTGTGCATGGCTGAACCCCAAGGGCTTCCATGAGGTTATAAAAACTTAATTTAGATAAGTATGGGCACAGTGAACCCCAGGTAGCCTTGGGAATGGGATGCTGGGCCTGGTTGCATGGGGGAAGGTGGTAGTGCTGGAGAGGAGCAGGGTGCAGCCCCTGCTCCAGCCCACCTGTGTGCTTTGGTCCTGTGCTTGCTGACACCAGAGCTTTCTCCTGTGTTCTCCTAGGCTCTCAATGAAAAAATCACAGACAAAGAGACAATTTCTGAGGCAGAAGCCAAGGGAACCAACCTCAAAAGGTGCGTGTGCTGGTACCTGCATGGTCCCCGGGGCATGGAGCAGGCTGCTTGGTGCTCTCCCCAGGCTTGGCAGCCCCAGCAGCCAGGGGGAGATGCAGCCATGGTCCTGGGTTGTCCTGGACACCAAGGGCTCCCATGAGGAGCAGCACTTGGGTGCCCAGGAGGGGTCCCATTGGGGTGGGAGCAGCATGCCAGAATGCTGCCCAGTCCCCTTGTGAGCCCCATCTTCTCTCCTCCCACAGGACCAAGTCCGTTTCCTCTATGTCAGAGTTTGAAAGCTTGCTCGACTGTTCTCCCTACCTCCCTGGAAAAACCGCACCGGGGCTGGGTGACCATTCCCGGGGCAAAAAGGCATCTGCAGCTGCCCAGTTGTTGCCCAACGGGATCCGGGACAGCACCAGCGTTCCTCCCTCAAACTGTACATATGTGAATATTGAGCAACCTGCCCCCGACAGCCTGGCCAAGGAGAAGCTAGGAATCTCCTCCTGGGACTACTCGCGGGCAAGCAGCCTCTCTGGGCATGACCCAGCCCAGAAGCAAATGCAGAGGAGCTACACAGCACCTGACAAGACAGGGATCCGCATCTATTACAGCCCGCCAGTGGTGCGGCGGCTGGAAGCACCTCTGGTGCACAACAAGGAGGGAAAGATCATGATTGAACCCGGTTTCTTGTTCACCATGGCCAAGCCGAAGGAGCCGGAGGAGTCAGCCAGCACTGAGAGCACCTACAGCCAGTGGCTGTGCAACTTCTCCAAGCAGCAGCGGGAGCTGCTGGACGGCGGCACGGTGGAGAGCACAGTGCCACCCGTGCCCCACTTCCCCCCATCGCTGCACGACCTGGAGATCTCTGGCAACATGAGCGACGACATGAAGGAGATCACCAACTGCGTGCGGCAGGCCATCCGCTCCAGCTCGCTGGAGAGGAAGGTGAAAAGCACCTCCAGCCAGACAGTGGGGCTGGCCCACGTGGGGACACAGACCATCCAGACGGTGAGCGTCGGCCTGCAGACCGACCTGCCGCGTGGCAGCAGCGTGCATGGCAAGAGCTGGTCCCCACGCAGCTCCTCCCTTGTGTCCGTGCGCAGCAAGCAGATCTCCTCCTCCCTGGATAAGGTCCACTCCAGGATTGAGCGGCCATGCTGCTCCCCAAAATACGGCTCTCCAAAGCTCCAGAGGAGGTCTTCCTCCAAGCTGGATGCCTCCAAGGACAGGAGCCTCTGGAACCTGCACCAGAGCAAGCAGAACGGCTCTGCCTGGGCTCGCTCCACCACCACCCGCGACAGCCCTGTCCTCAGCAACATCAATGATGGCTTGTCCAGCTTGTTCAGCGTGGTGGAGCATGCAGGCAGCACCGAGTCCATCTGGAAGCCGGGCTGCCCCGAGGGCAGCAGGGCTAAGCCTGAAGCACCCAAGTACGGCCTCGTGCAGGAGTTCTTCAGGAACGTCTGTGGGCGGGCACAGAGCCCCACTGCCCCTCCGGAGAAGAAGGAAACCACCGGGGAGGAGGGCAGCAAGAGAGCCGAGCACCCCAGCCCAGCCACCCACCACCCAGCCGAAAACATCTCCCGTGTCTTGAACAAGAAAGTCCTCAAGCAGAGCAGCTGCGAGGACCCCAAGCCCTCATCCCCCAGCCAGGGGAGTAAGGACGCAGCCCTGCGGGACCCCGACCTCATCTCGGCCATAGCCAGCGAGGTAACGAGGCAGAGTGCGCCCCGGGGTGTCCCGCCGTGGCAGGGGACGAGGTCTCCGACCCCTCTAACCCCCCTGTGCCCTGTCTATCTTTGCAGGACACGGCCTGTGACTGCAGCTCCCAATCCCTCACTTCTTGCTTCGCCCGGCCATCCCGCTCTGCCGTCCGCCATTCCCCCTCCAAGTGCAAACTGCACCCCACGGACCCCCCCAGGGCGGAGGAGAAGCCGGGGGTCTCGAGTGAGTGAGGACGGGGGACCGGGGGACGCAGCGTGCCTGCTATCCACTCTCCTGCTGGAAGAGCACCCGCGCTGACACCCCGCGGGGGCCCCTCTCGGAGGCAGCGCGGGCGCATCTGTCTCCTAACCGTCCCCTCGCCCCCGGGGACGCTTACGAAGCAGATGTCGGAGCCGCAGGCTGCCGGTAGCCCCGGGGTGCGCGGGGATGTGCCGTTGGGGTGGCTGCTTCACCTCCCACCTGTGCGGAAACTTGCTTCCTCAGAGCCGCTGCCGGCACTGGGGGGTCCTTCCCGGTGCCCACCACCCCGGGAATGTTCAGCTGAGACCCCACCGTACCAAGGGCTCACCGGGGCCCCAAGAAGGGGAGAGCAGCTGAGGGAGGCTGCTCGTGTAGACAGGGCAGGGCTGGGGCGAAGCGCGGCAGGGAGGCCGTATGGATGCAATGGATGGAGGCGCGATGCCGTGTTGGCCCCCACGGGCGGAGGGTGCTGGCTTCGGTCCCTGCAGCCGCTGCCAGCGTTGCCCGCCCTGCCCGAGCCCCAGCGCATCCCTGCCAGCCCCGATTGCGGCGCGGTTGCATCAGCCACAGGGCTGCGCGTGCTCCCCCGGGCAGGAAGGAGGCGGGGAGGGTCTCTGCGGTCACCCAGGCTGGGCTGGGTGGGGGGGCCCTCCCTGGCCACCCTTCTGCGCTGGGCGGGGGGGCAGCTGAGGTCCTTCACTGCTGGGAAGGGTCCAGGCAGTCCCCCTGGCTCCTCCAGCTGCAGAGACGGGTCTCTGGGTGGACAGCGTGGGGAGAGGCAGCGTGTGCCTGCATGTGTATGTGTGCACACTCATACGTGCGTATCTCCTGCCGCCATCCCCAGGGGCCACGGCTGTGGTGCCCCCCTGCATTGCACCCACCTCCCTGCCTGGGGCCGTTTGTAGTTATTTGGTCCTCCAAGTGCTGAATATACGGTTTTTTTGTTTGTTTTTTTTTTTTTTTTTGCAAAGCACATTTATTTGTGTACGTTGAAAGATGTACCATCTGCAAGAAGAGTGTCTTACCTAGAATGATTCATTAACCAGATGGCATTTTACTGCCTATGGAGAGTTAATCTCCTCATCTGTTTGTCTTTTACCTGTAATTGCGTATGAAAGACAACTGTTATTTCCAGGAAAAATGGTTTAAAAAAACCCACCATTTTTACTCAACTAATACATTAGGGTCCACGGACAAAATTTTGATTCGCTAAACAAGAAATTCCAGTAACTGCCTCCAACACCCCTGTTCAGAAAGTTGTCTATGCTGATAACAGAAAGGCTGAAGCCTTTTTTGTCTCCAAGAAAAGATAATGGTTATGGAAGGCCAGGCTGAAAAACTTCCACTTTTTTAAGGAGTGAAAAATGTTGCCATTGAATAATTGCATCCGCCTTGGTTTGATGGTAAGGACAGGTATGTTCACCAGTATCGGTGTCAGTTTTCACCTTTTGAGGCCACTCCTTTAGGAGCCAGCGTCTCCCTGTCATCCCGTGCCAGCATCCTCCCGTGGACTGGAGAGCTGCCGGCATCGGGAGCGGGGCCGGAGGCTCTGTGTCCCACCTGCTTGCGTGTCCTCTGCTTTGTTGCTCTACGGACTGCAGTATAACCAGAGCACTTGAGTTGGTCTGGTTTCATCCTGCCCAGCCTTTTCCTGCCAGTGGAGCTGTAGTGCAAGATGCGGTCAGGGTCTCTTCTTGTGTTGTTTGGTTTCAGGGCTTGGTGGGGGTGGGGGAGTTAGTTGAAAATAGTTTCTTCTCTTGCAGGGAAGCTGGAGTAGAAGGTGAACAGGAGCCATATTAGCAGACCCTAAGCCTGAAGCAAGGGACCTCTCTGCAATCTCTGCAAGAGACAGATGGCAAATACTTGCTTGTCCTGCCAGGACGGGGTGGGCTGGTCCCATAGTGTTGTACAGTGCTTCTTTCTCAAACTGCCCTGAACTTCAGTGGGTGGGCGATGTCAGAAATCTGCACTTCAGTATGGACCACTTGTACGGCTTTTATCTGATCTTCTGGTTTGTTCGTACAGTCCGTCTGCTTTGCCTTTACTGACATCAGCAACAGTTTTTCACTCCTGGCAGGAACATAAGAAGGAGTAACTTGGGAGAGAGCCAGATGGGTTTTATTGCAGCCTGGACATTCTCAATAATATTGTCTGGTCTCTGGTGATTTCCCAATCCTCACAGTTTTGTTAGTGATGAAGCAGAGAGAAGACAGCTTGACATTGAGACATAGTTTGAGCTAGTTCTTCTGGCACGCAGACGTCAGTCTTGGTTTTACCTGTGAGCTGAACATGTTGGATAGCCAAAAGGAATAAATGCCCAGTCCACAGTGTTGGCTTTTGGGCCAGCATCTGTGTCACCAAGCTTTGGGTGGTTCTGGAGGGTGATTCAGCTTGCCTGTTCTCTTTCCACTGAATGGAGAGCAGGGTCATCAGGCAGTGCCATCAGGAAGTGGATGTTGTTGGATGAGATGTAGCTTGAGGTCTTAAGGGCATATGAAGCAGGTGTTTTTTTACAGGGTGGGGAAAGGCTGAGAGGGCAAAGGCAAAGAAATCACAGTTGAGTGAGCACAGGTTAGGTCTTGGTGCCATTGTCTCAGAGCTAGCATTCATCCATGGACACAAGCATGTCATGTCGTCAGAGTGGCTCCAGCTGGACAGCAAGGCTGGGTATCTTGCTTTCTTGCTGAGAAATCGAGGTGAGGTCTGGCAGGCAGCTCCTCAGAAAGCACCATCTGCTTCTTCCATGCTCTTTTTAGAGCTGAGACTGGCACTGTCCCCACCACAGTGCTTCTGCCACAGTCAGCAGGTGAGGGGAGCGTACCCTGGCCAAACTGTCTGCGTGCCGCTAGCAGAGCAGTCATCCAAAGGTTTGTGGACACAAGGTGAATTTATGCCATTTCTAAGCTCCGTGGTAAAGCGGAAGTAAATGAATCCCACTGGTAGGATCTGCACTGCCCAACTGTGTGGCCCTAAAATTTTAGCCTCCTGCAGAAGCAGGCAGGCTGGAAACAATTTACTAGAGGAGTTCATCAAGTTTTGGGTCTTGGGAATGGTCTTTTTTCATGCATGTGTATAATGGCTTTTGTACAGAGGTCAGAAGGCATGCAACTGGGAGATGTCATGAACTTGAAGGAAGATTGGGCTGTCGTAAGGACGAACACAACAGCTTTAGCTCTGAAATGAGATTCAAAGCCCAGCTTCTGCATGGAGGGAAGCGAGTTCTTGAGCTGTGTCACATGAAGAATTTCCAGCAGAGATCAGAAAGTGTTCCTGCTCCAGCTGGTAACTCTAGTGAGACCTTGTTAAGACTACTCCCTGCAATGGTGTCATCACACTAAGAAAGAGTCATTCAGACTGGAGCAGGTAAATGGGAAGACACTGGCTTCACCAGGGGACTGTGAAGGCTCAAAATGAGAAAACAACACCTTTTGTGTTTGGCTCAGCCTAGTAAAGTAAGTGCTATTTTTAAGTGCCCAGGAGTAAACACTAAACTGGTGGACAGGGTTGGCACAGGAACCAGTGGATATGAAGTGGCAGTGAATAAATACAGGCTGGAAACCAGAAATTTCTATCCACAAGATGGGTGTTCTGAAAGAGCTTCCCAGAAAGACTTGTGAGGGAAAACCAGACCAGTCCCAAACTGGGACCAGTGAGGTCCCAGCTCAAACCCAGGGATGTGCAGGAAGGCTCTGCAGTACTGGCCTCACACAGTATTAAAGAATGATGTTTGTATAAGTACCTAGAGGCTAGAGCTCCAAAGTGGAGCAGCCTGAGTGCACACATGGCTCAAGAGTCCCTGCCTCAAAAGCCGAGGGTTCTCAATGACCGCACGGATTTTCTGTCATGTTTCATATCTGAGCTGCATGGCATTCCTCGGGCAGCAGGAGCAAGCGTTGGGATCTTGGTACTCGGGTGGGAACACATTTCTCTCTGTTCACTGAAGGACCATAAAGCAACGAAGATGAGTGCAGCTTCAAGTAACCCCGATCACTGTGTAGGCTGGTCACTTCATGGGCTGCTTGTGCTTAATCTCCAAGAAAAAAAACATTCCTTTTGCTTGCAGTTCAGGGTCCCATGTGCTCACCCACGTGTTGAGTAACAGCTTGCAAATCATTATCTGATGGGCATCTAGCCATTAAACTTCCAGTGACCTGCCTGCTGATATTATTTTGTGCACTGCGTTCTCCTGACATATCTCTGTTGAGCACATTGCATTGTTTTCGGAATAAATATGAGGGTAAACAATAAAAACTGAAAACGACCGCCAGGGATGGAGGTGAAACATAAACTTTGTGACTGGTGTTGGGAATAGGATCTTTGGTCTGGCTGCCCTCCCTGGAAAGGGGCAGGTGTGTTTAGGCAGTGAGGGGTGCCAAAGCAAAGCATACTTGACCTTTGCCATCCCTCGATGCCAGCTTAAAAAGCATTGTGTGCAGAATGCAGCTACTTTTGGTTCCTGCCCTCAGAGTGAGTGCTGCAGGTGAGCATCTCAGGCTGTAAAACCATACGTCTCCTCCAGCTCTTCCCACTGCGTGGTCTTCTCCCGTACTGTCCCACTGACCCATGAACACAGATGTCTGGCTTTTCCTTCAGGATTAAGACATGAGTCACAGCAACAGAGTTTGCTATGAAGTCTGTGCCATATTCATAATTAGTGTATTTAGGAGATATAGAGAGCTGCTGCAGTGGGCCAGACTGAAGGTTTATTTTGCCTGCTGCCCCAGCTCCAGCACAACCAATAGCTCTTCAGCAGTTGCATCCAGACTGTGGTCTTTAATAGGCACTGATGGGACCTGTCTTCCATGAATTAGTCTGATCTGCTTTTTGAATTAATTTAAACTTTTTGGTCTGCACGGTCCATTGAAATTAAACAACAGCATAGTCAGTGTTAACAGTCTATAAAGTGCTGAATAGCAGGGAGCTCGGATGGCTTTCCGTGTCACCTAGGGCACATGAGCTATAGGACTAGCAGCTGAAATCTGTAAGCAGAGCATGAATTTTGCAGTTTATCATCCCAGCTCTGCCACCAGCCAGCTGGGTAAAAAACTGAGAGAACCCTTTTACCACAACTGTGTTGTTCACTAAGGCAATACGAGTTGATCTTGCTGTCTGTGCAGGACCCAGCATAGTGTAGTCCAAATCTTGGGTGAAGCCTCTTGATCTCTTGATTCTTTCCTAAGGAATGCATATGTTGGCCGTGGGGTTTCTCTGTCCATGTGGAGCATTACAGCCTATCCTGGGTGCGGGAAGGTCTACCCTTTAAAATGCAAAGTGCACGACGTTACGATATAAAACTGTAAATTGCACAGTAGGCAGGAAGTGACCAGATATAGAGGTGTGATTTGTGAGTGCTTTTGTATTACTGGCATTTTTCTGGTTTTTGAGAGCTGTTCCTTTATTGCTTTGGGTGATGGGACATTAGCAAAGAGTGTGGGGATTCCCTCTGTGGCCCTGGTGTCAGGGCATTCATTGAATGTCAGCTTGTGTATTGCCTCATTAGACAGCTTGAGAAACGTTGAAATACTGCTTAAATGCAAATTTAGATGTTAGGGAGTTTGGTGGGTTTTTTCTGCCATTTTACACAGCTCTGTCGTTACAGAAGTTTCAGCCAGATCTGCTTGCCGACATCCCTGAAACAGGAATGGCTAAAACTTCATGGATGCCTTCAAAGCGTTTCCAGTCCCAGTTTAAATGAACTCATTATGTTTCAGCTTGGCAGCAATAAGGGGAACGATGGGGAAGAGGGAAAAATTTCAAGAGTTAAAAGAGATTTCAAAAACACCTTAGGAAATGTTCCCAAACAACCACAAACCCTCCCTGGGGATCCTATCCACATATTGGAGAGCTCCAACTGCATATATCAAACAGTTCAAAAAGGAAAACTTGGCCACTGCAGCTCTCAGATGGAAAGAAAGCAGGCTGCGATGGAGTGCCAGAAAGTCTCATACAGCACAGGAAAAGCCACTGCTTGTGCTGGGCTGACCCAGTCACGAGTCAGGAAGCCTTTCAGGAAACTTAATAGGAAAATGCATTAGATGGGGATAGTAATACTTTCCCCATGCATCTTGCAAGGTTGGTCTGCTTTTCAGATTAATGCTTTCCCTATGGCTGTTGCAAGATTATTCTGCTTTACTGATCAATCTAGCCTTGCTATGGGAAAACGGTGTTTTCATGGCCTGTGACAGTGTTGTAATGTACTTTGGAAAGAACATTGGCTGCAGTGTGTGATCCATGCTAGTACAAGTTGGCATTGCTCCATTGCAGCCACCTAGAGAAACCGGCACAGTGGGCCAGGAGAAAAAGATCTGGTATGATAAGGGAAAGGAGAAAACACGCTACCTTGCACAAGTGGTGGGGGGATTGCCTGATGGCAACTGAAACAGAAAGCAGAGGGATGGATGTTTTGAATGAAGGGCCTGTGCTTTGTATCTTGCTTGACAGTATTGGGTTTTGTCTCCGAAGGAGAAACGGGTTAGGATGTGATTAAAGCAGCCATGGCTGTCTCGATGGACAAAACATTGACAGCTGCTTTGGTGTAACTGTAGAGTGCACTCAAAGAGGGAGAACTTTCCTTCGGAAAGCTTGTGAAGAGGCTTGAGTTAAAGACAGTCTGCAAAGTCAGTAATATTTTGAAATACATGCGTTCTTGACTTCTAAAGTGGGCTGGCTTTTAATTCTACCTGTAAAATTTATTATTAATTTTTTAATATACAAATGCACAGAATTTAATTACATTTTCTGTTTGGCATCTGTGATAGTGCTGCAGCTTGCCTTCCCTCCAGCATGTACAAGAGTGCCGGCTAGGATTAATTCCCTTGCACCAGGATATGTTCTTGCTCTGGTTTGGTTAAAAATATGGCAGGGAGCTTTTTTCAATCCAAGTCAAGGCATACAACTTGAGATGACTTTCAGCAGTTAGAGGGGGCCAAATCTTGCTCTCAAGTCTCAACACTAAATCGCAGTATTGACAGCAAGTCAAGGTATCAATCCCAAATTTCCATTGAAGTGAGGACTGGAATAGGAGTGTTCCCCCCCTCCTTTAACTGTGTTACTTGGATTCCTTGTCCCAGGTCATCCCAAAGGAGAATGGAGCTCTGAAGCTGTGATATTCCCAGCCTGCATGGTCACCCTAGAGACCAGCCTTGTTTTGCCATGTCTGACAACATCCTTATTGCTGTGGCTGCAACTGGCCCAAAGGGAGGGAATGCCGTTCTTGGCTACTCATTGTCCTATTCGTGCCCTTCAGCAGACAGCTGTCTGGCATAAATTACTTTTTTTTGCTAGATTTTTTTCAAAAACAGGTCATCTGGTAAGGAGACACGCTCCAATGTTAGTATGCTGGTGGTCACCTCTTCCAAGGAGTGAATGCCTGGGAAAGGTAACGTGGTCATGAGTGGCTACAACAAGGTGTATATGTGGGACATCAGGCGTACTAAATCCTCCCTGTTCACAGGGAGCTATTTTTGCAAGTTTCCCTGCTGGAAGCCCCAGCCCCATAAGACTTCCAGGTTTTCTCCTTTCCCCCCAGCCCTTCCATGGGCTCCATGTCCGATGAGGGTTCTCTGGTGCCTGGCGCACCCCAGCTGCAGTGGTTCCAGATGGCCTGAGTGACCACAGCAGCAGAGGTGACAGAGGGCAGCTGGGACGAGCTGGTGTGAGCCTGTTCATGGCTCTGAGCGAGCAGACATCCAAAGTTTGTGCGGGACCCGCTCCAAACCCCCCTGCAGCCAGTGGAAAAACTGCCCTTGGTTTTGGTCAGCTCTGGCCAAGCTGAATCACAAGAGGGAAATTCAAAGGCAGAGAGCTGAATAAATTCAAGGCTTTCAGAGGCAGGGAGGGAGGCATTTAACAAAATCATTTACTTTTCCATAAAAGCAGTGTAGTTTGAGTCCCATAAAATCTGGTTTTGAGGGTTTTTATTGGGGTTTGGAAGGGGTGGGATGGTTTCTGGTATGATGCTGAGCCCAGCGGGAACATGAGAAGATATTTTGGTCTGTGAGTCTGAAACACGTGCCTTTGCCCCCTGCCCTGCCTGCAGCCACCTTGGGTTCGCTGCCTGTGCCGCGCCTTCCCTGCTGGTACTGGGATGTGAGGGGGAAGGATCCTGGCAGCCTGTGGCAACTGATGGAATTGGGCCTTTTTAGGGGAATGAGTGAAGTTATTTGGGATGTGCTGCCTGCTGTCACCTGCCAGCCTGCAGGCTGCTAAAGACTCGGCAGCTGGTGTTGCTGCCAAGGCAACCCGGTGTGATTGCAGCCCTCCTGCCCCATCCAGGTTTGCGGGGGCTCTTCTGACCCCAGCGTCCAGCCTTGAAGCTTTCAGCCTCATGGTTTTGTCTGGTTTTGCTGTCAGTACGTGGTAACGTAGCATAGGTAACATAGTCACTGCGTGTTGGGTTGATTGGAGCCAAAAGGCAGGCTGCAGCCTAGTGCCAGGGTGCGTGCCTGCTCCCCAGGCTGATGCAGTGATGTTCATGTGGCATGTGCACAGGAACCCCCAAAACCAGCCGTGCCACCGGCAAGGCGGTCGGCAAGCGAAGCGCATGGAAAGGAGTGCACCGAGGGCAGGGCGAGAGGCGGCTGGTGGGAGGCACAGTCTTGCCTTTGTGCTTCAAGGCATGAGATGCTCTTGCTGGGGAAGAGAGGGAGCATGAATTAACTGAAAGGGCTGGTCACCCTGCCTTCTGCTGTGAGTCAGTGCTTGTGGGCTCCTCGTAGCAGCTCAGCAGCTTAAAAGGGTATTTGTTTTAGTTTCCCCTCAGATGACTAATAATTAGCAAATGTTAATTGGAAATTGCAGTCTAAAAGAGGAATGTTTGTTTAAACATGGTGGTAGGAACAAGGGAATGGGAAACAAGCCTTCAAATTCTGTTTCCAAGTCAGCTGTTCCCTGCTGTTGTGATGTCTGGCGAGTTACTTAACCTCTCTGTCTCTCACCGTACTCCTCAGTAAAGTGAGAATAATAATGCCTGTTTTGTGAGGGTGCTGCGGGGATTAGCCAATCCTTTGCAATACCTTCGCAAAATCTCAGTGGAAAGGAGCCTTAGAAGTGAAAGAAATTAGTATTTGTGATCCAGATACTTTGTACCTTCTTGTCCAATTCTGAATTCACATCCTGCCTTGCCATTGCTGCGTGCCTCAGTGCGCGGCACAGCCGTCTTTTTGGGATGGGTTTATGAAAGCATTTGGAGGGGCACTAATCCTGACTAATGCTGTGGCTTCAGCTTCAACTTGAGGCCATTCTGTCTTGTCCTGTCGCTTGTGACTTGGGAGAAGAGACCGACCCCCCCCTGCCTACAGCCTCCTTTCAGGGAGTTGTGGAGAGCGATCAGGTCCCCCCTGAGCCCCCTCCTCTCCAGGC
>JAVJGI010000002.1:2730916-2743904 GCA_035590275.1 Ibycter americanus | reverse complement strand
GGGGCCGTTTGTACTTATGTGCTCCTCCAAGTGCTGAATATACGGTTTTTTTCTTTCTTTTTTTTTTTTTTTCCCCCCCCTCCACTTTTGGCTCTGCCCAACTCCGGACAGCCTGCAATGTAAAACCAAGTGCATTTTAAAAATACTGAAATGAGCTACATTGGAGATGCACCAATTGGATTAAGAGATTGTGGGTTGGGAGGCTGCAGCGTGGCCGGCGGTCTGCACCGTGTGTCCCTTGGTCACCACCAGAAAAAGCCTTATCCATGGAGGGAGGGGGGCAGCGGCTGCAGCCCCCATGGTGGTGCAGAGCTCCTGGGGCTGGGGGGCTGCATTGCAGCCCCATGCAGAGCAGCATTGTTGCCTCTGCAGCCCCAGGAGAGAACAGCAATTTCAGAGGCGGCTGCCTGACCTATTTTCAAGCTTGCCTGCCAGGGGCTTTCGCCCAGATGGAGCTGCCAGCAGGTGCCTGTGCCTCCTGGGGCTCTGTGCATTGCTCAGGGGCTGTGTATCTTGCTCTAGGGGCTCTATACATTGCTCCAGGACCTCCGTGCATTGCTCTGGGGCTCTGTACACTGCTCCAGGACCTCTGTGCATTGTTCTGGGGCTCTGTGCATTGCTCCAGGGGTTCTGTGCATTGCTCTGAGTCCATGTACACTGCTCCAGGGATTCTGTGCATTGCTCTGGGACTGTGTACACTGCCCCAGGTCCTCTGCACATTGCTGTCATCTTGCAGCTTCACTTAAAAAATGCTCCTGCTGCCGAAGCTGCTGCCCCCTCCCGTCCAGCTGCACGCTGCCCGCAGCAGGCAGGCTGCATCACTGCCACGTCGCAGCCTCCGTCAGCATCTCCGCGACGGCCACTCACTGCCTGTGTCTCTGGACACACCAGCATCAGCCAGGGCCCAGCAGGCCCAGCACCGATGGCCTTTTGCTCCTGCAGCGCCTGGCCGGCCCCACAGGGACCCTCGTCACCTGGGTGCAGGACACGTGGGGCACGCGCTGCCCACCCTCACCAGCAGCCGGGCCAGGCAGCATCCCTGCCTGCCACGGAGAAGTCGGGCCCCTGCACCCCGGCAGGCGCAGCACTGCTGCAGGCGATCTCCTGCTGTACATAGATCCTTTCAGGGTGGTTTTTAGCATTTTCATTGGTAATGGGGGTTTTGGTTTTGTTTGGTTTTTTTTAAAAGACTCTCTACATTTGGAATGTGGTTTCTCATTTTTACAACTGCCTTTTAATTATTTGTAATATTGGTCAGTTCTGTCTTACTCTGTAAATAGCGGTGCTGGGCATTTCCCACGGGACTGGGGGCTGAGCCAGGGCTAGCAAGGGATTTGCAGAGGCAACGGAGAAAATTTGCTTGAGGTGTGGATATGGCTGATCCAGCCCTGGCCCCCCTACAGCCTCTGCCCCTGTCTTCCCCACACACCGGTGCCCAGCCCAGGGCAAAGCCCCGGGGTGCTTCGGGCAAAGCCACGCTTTCCCCTGCCCTCTCCTCCTGCTTCTTCTCACCAGCCCATGCCAAGGTCGCATGAAGGGCACCTTTGCCCTGATGACGGGCCCCCTGCCCACTTCATCCCGCACCCCTGTACCATGCCTGCTTGTCGTGTGATGAATAAAGGCCCTGCAACCCCTAACCCATGCCCCTGGTGCTGCCTTCCCACGCTGCGGTGGGGTGACCGTGATGCCTGTCCTGTCTGGGGAACCAGTGCTGCTGCGGAGGGGAGTGTGGAGTGGCTGGGTCCCCCTGTACCCACCACCCTGCCAGCTGCCCAGCCCACACACAGCGTCCCATCCTCTCCTCACCCATCTGTCTCTCCCCAACACCATCCCTGTGTGCTGACCCCAACTGTGCCACACCACCAGGGCTCCTCGTCATTGCCCATGGGTCCTCCATGGCCTCACTGCCAGGGCGGTAACCTCACACCAGGCTCCTCTCAGCTCTGCATTGTTCTTGTGATGCTGGTGTTTCTCATGCCTCCCCTGTCCCATCCCATCCCACCCTGCCCAGCAGCCCACCCCAGCCTGCACATGGACCCCACATCCCCTTTTGCATCACTGCCCATGGCTTCTTGCCCTAGTGTCCCTCATCACCTGCAGGTCCCAGCTTCCTCCAGGCTCACTATGTAAAACAGTCCCTCCCTGAGGTCCTCCATCACTCACCATGGCCCACCCCTCCGTCTTTTGCTCCTGCATCACCCTTCATGTCCCATCCCTTTCACCCCTGCTCTTTGATCCCCCATGTCCCATACTTCTTGTTACTTTCCATCCTCCATCACATTCCTTTCTTCCTTCATGTGTTCTTCCATTGCACACCTGTGTCCCATCCCTCTTTATTCTGCTCTTTCATCACCCGCCTAACCCAACCCAGCCCTCCTTCATGTGCTCCTTCATTACTACCCATCCCATTCCTCTTTCCCATGCTCTTATCACCCACCATATCCCATCCCTTTTCCTGTGTACCTCCATCATTCATGTCCCACCTCTCCTTCCACTGCTTCTTCGTTGTCCACCAATGCCATCCATCCTCCCTGTGCTCCTGGACCCACTGTGTCCCATCCCTTCTTGCCATCCTCTTCCACCACCAGGTCCCATCCTTCCTTTCTGTGCTCTGCCATCAGCCACCATGTCCCGTCCCTCCTTCCTGTGCTCCTGCATCTTCCGTCATGTCCTATCCCTTCTTGTGCTCCACTGTCACCCACCACCTCCCATCCCTCCCTGTTCTCTTCCACATCCTTCACATCCCATCCCTGCTTCTGCACTCCTTCCAGAGTGTGTTGGTCGTCTACTGTATCCCATCCCTACCTGCCATGCCATGCTCCTCCATTACCCACTGCATCCCCTGCTGCCCGCTTGTACTTCTGCATCCTATGTCACATACTATCTCTCCTTATCCCCATCCCTTCTTCCTGCGCGTTTCCATCACCCACCACCTTCCATCTCTCCTTCCTGTGCTGCCCCATTGTCTTTCATAATCCCAACTTCCCATCTTCCTGTTGCACTTGCAGTCCATCCCTCTCACCTGTTCCTCCTTCATCCACCACATCCCATTCCTTGTTATCCTCATCTGCCTCCCACCATCTCATCATGTCTTCTCTTCCTTCTCCACCTCCACCCTGTCCCATCCATCCTCATCCTGCTTTGCCTCCCGTTTCTTTTCCTTTCATATTCCTCCTTATGTCAACATCTCACCATCCCTTCTCATCCTCCATCAGTTCCCACCATCACTCTGTCCTCCTCTACATGTTACCATCTTCTTATCCCTGCTTATCCTCCATTAGCTCCCACCATCACCCCGGCCTGTTTCAGCCTCCTTGATTTCTCATCTTCTCCCCATCGTTCTTCATCCTCTTCTACATCCTCCTATCTCCTCATCCCCCTCATCCTCCCCTACTTCCCCATATGAAAGTCGACCTGCACCTCCCACCATTGCCCCATCCCCCCAGCTGCCAACCTCATCCAATCCTGCCTACTCCACCCAACATTTCCAATCCCTGCCTTGTGCTTCTCCATTTCCCACCATCTCCTCACCTATCCTCCATTGCCCTGCAATCTTTGTCTTCCTCTACCCCCTAAATGTCTCTTCATCCCTCCTGTCATCCTCATCCATCTCCCACAGTATCCTCATCCCTCCTCTTCCTCATCTCCATCTCCCCCTCCCTCCTTGTCTTCTACCACCTGCCATCTCATCTCTCCTTGTTTTGCTCTTCCATTTTGCCCTCCTTCTCCATCTCCACCTCTCACTGTCCCCCATCCTCCCCCATGCCCCAACACTGCCCACTGTTTGCCTGTTCTTCCTCATCCGCCACTTCCCACCATCAGCCCAGTCCTCTTCATCTTCTTCCAACCTCTCTTTTCCTCTTCATTGTCCTCCACTTTCTACCATCTCCCATACCTTCTCCCTCATCTTCCATCTCATAACTCTTATTCCTCCACCTCAGTCTCTCTATCCTTCCTGTGAGCCTCCACCTCCCATTGCTCCCAATCCTTTCTCATGCTCTTTCACGTCTTGCCCCATCTCTCCTTATACTTGACTTCTGGCTATCTCACCATCCTTTGTCACTTGCCTCCCAGTCTCCCTGCTTCTCCTCATACTCCTCTACCTCTCCATTTCTCCCCATCCCTCCTTGTCCTCCAGGTGTCCTGCCTACCTCACAGATTTTCCCTCCACCCCTTCCTGACCTCTAGCCATCCTACCTTACCTCCAGCCACCCTGCCCTACCTCACACCTCCCTCTCTCACTGTCCTTTCATTCACCTTCACCTCCCAACTCCATCCTAACCTCCCATCTTCTCCCAGCCTGACCTCTCCCATTCATTCTCTCCTCCATCCTCCCTGCACTCTTTTACTCCCAGCACATCTGACTCCTGCTGTTATTTTCTCCTCTTCCTCCTTCCCCTTCCTTGTATCCCACCCCTTACCGACCCAGGAAAGCCACCACCAGTGCAGCCATCCCTGATGCAAGCAGGAAGGGCCCTTACTGTTGGGGATGTGATGTGGGGCTAGGTTAGATGGAGAACTGGCCTCGCACCCCATCCCCACTACTAAAGGCACTTTCATAATAGTGGTAATGGCCACAGCTTGCAGTCAGGGAAATTCATGCTGCATGTCAGGAAATGCTTCTCCTGGGGCTGGTGCAGCTGGAACTGGTCGCTGAGAATGTGAGAGGATCGTTTGCCCTTGGAAGGTTTCATAACTTGGCTAGATAAAGTCACAAATATCCTGATGTAGCATTAGCAATAACTTTTGGAACATGGAGCTTGACCAGAGCCCCCTGGCATCCCTTCAAGTGCACACATCTTTCGGAGACTTCTCCGAGCAATGGATGATTTCCAAGAGGGGTAAGAAAGGCTGGACATGGCTTTGAATGCAGTGCTTGGGATGCTGCAGGACATGAGGAACTATCCCTGCCACTTGCAGCTGCTCCAGGTGCTCAAGCAACACCACCCCTTGCTGCTCAAGCACAACCATCCCATGCTGCCTGAGTACGACCACCCCATGCCACTCAAGCAGGCTACCCTATGCGTCTTGAGCAGGATCACATCAGCCTGCTTAAGCAGGACTATCCCACACTGCTTGCACAGGCCCACTCCATGCTGCTCAAGCAGGACCACCCCATGACACTCCAGCAGGACCATTCCATGCTGCTCAAGCAGAACGGCTCTAGGTTGCTTGAGCACCACCCTAATGCTGCTTCAGAACCATCCAGTGCTGCTTGAGCAGGACCATCCCATGCTGCTTGAGCAGCAACAGCCCCATGCTGCTGGAGCAGGATGTCTCCAGGCTGTTTGAGCAGGATCATCCGATGTAGCTTGAGCAGAATGTTGCCATGTTGCTCAAGCAGGACCACCCCACGTAGCTTGAGCAGGACCACTCCAGGCTGTTCAAGCAGGACTATCCCAGGCTGCTTGAGCACCATGGGCCAGGCCAGAGTGGCTTCCTGAAAGACTGCCAGATCCCAGGCCAGGGAGCTATCCCTGAAATGACCCCTCAGACCCTAGAGCCAGGACCCTTGCATCATCTTTGTTTTCCCTCCCTTGGGCTGGGCCATGCAGGGACATGGCCATGCGACCTTATGTGTGCACTAGGGCACAAGGCTGCTGGCACTGCTGCCAAGGGGAGGACAGGTCTCCTCTCCATCCCGAGGGAGCCCCATACCCTGAGGGACCTGCATGCAGGGCCTATTTGGAACATCCCACGTCACTCACGCACAAGGGCCAGCCAGCCTCGCTTGACTGCAGCCTTTGCCTTGCAGTGTTGGAGGCTCCCAGCCATCCCATGGAGGGGACCCTGCCCTTTCCAAGGTAATGTGTCTGAGGGACCATCCCACTGCAATATGGGCAGGGACAGGGCAGCCAGTGTCTTGACGGGGTGGGGGTGACATTTGTAAAGCATTCCCGTCCACATGCCTTCCTGGCTGGTAAATCTAGGGGAGGATAGAGGGAATTTGCTACTTGTGTTAGAAACTAGCTGAACTTATGTGTCTCCCCATGCTGGATTTCTTACTCCAAATGTTCAAACTGTTGTATATTGTACTGGGATTTTTACATTGAATTATTGTAGAAAACAAAAATTTAAACAAAGTCGGTTAAAAAAATGAACATTAAAAATCTCTATGAAAAAATAAATACAAGCTGTCTCCAAGTCCTCTTCTTACAAATGTGTCAAAGCAGTGATGGGTCTCCAGCAGCAGCTTTCCTGTTCCCAGCCCTGCCTGTCCCCTGCCTGCCACAGCCGCTGGGGACACCAGCTATGGTGAAGATGCAGCTGCTGTGGTTTTGTAATGTCCTGGGCAATGAAGGAAACAACCTCCATCTCACAGCATCTGCCTGGCTGCCGAGAGCCCGAGCGCCCAGTGCAAAGCAGCATAGGGTGTTTGTCAGTGGCCCCTTCGGGTCCCCAAAAATTGCGTTCCTGCCACAGGGACATGGGTGAGCAATGCCTGGAGCCCAGTTTTGAGGTTCTGGATACTGAAGATATGGCTAGGGTGGGTCAAGCTGCCGCCTGTCCCCACTGAATCTGGAGGTAGCTCCCAGACAAGTCACCCACTGCCTTTCGCCCTGGCCCATGATGCTGCAAAGTCCAACAGGTTTTCGCAGCAAATGTCCCATCCCTGAGCCAAACAGCAGCCCAGCTCAGACGGTTTGGTGCTGGGGATGCATGAGACCACACCACCCTCTGGTGTCAGCACCGACCTCAGCTCCAGCCATGTCTCTGCTCCAAGCTCTGGGCAGGGCAGAAGCAGATGATGCCAGGGGACGTTGTGGGGGACGTGTGTGCCCAGACCCCATGGCTGGGGTGAGAGCCAGCATGGCCAGCCCATGTGCTGCAGCGTGAGACCTGGCTGCAGTGAATTCATGCCTGAATTCTGCATCACTGGCACTTTGCAGCTCGTGTTGCTGGCACCTCAGACACTGCACCACTGCCACCACAGAGACACCTGCCTTTCTGCCACCACAGAGACACCTGCCTTTCTGCCACCACAGACCCCACATCACTGGCAGTGTGTGCCCTGCATTGCTGGCATTGTAGGTCCTGCATTGCCAGCACCACAGACCCCATATCACTGCCACCACAGACCCCACATCACTGGCAGCGTGTGCCCTGCATTGCTGGCATTGCAGGTCCTGCATTGCCAGCACCGCAGCCCCCACATCACTGCCACCACAGACCCCACAACGCCCTGCATTGCTGCCACTGCAGACCCTGCACCACGGGCACAGAGAACTCTGCGCTACTGGTGCTGAGCGCCTGCATGGCTGGCACCGCGGGCCTGGCACAGCAGAGCTGCACGGCTGGCAGCTCATCAGCAGAGGGCACAGCCACTGCTCGCCCAGTCACTGAGTGCCAGTGCCCCAGAGCCCCAGCTATCTCTTAATGCTCAATAAAACAGGGAAAAAGAAGGCGGCTCCGTTTATGGGTGTGCAAGGACACTCCCTGAAGCCTGGGGACAGCCATGAAGCCACATGGGGAAGCCAGTTATTAAACTGCAATCACCTCTAACATGCCACTTATGAAGCCACCATCTCTCCTGAGCCTGGGTTCCCTTCCTCTGCAGCCCTCCACTGAACCTCTTACCAGCCTGGCTCCTGCTTCCAGAATGAAAATAGCAGCAGCCAGCAGAGCTCAAGGAAACAAATGAGCCGCTGTGAGAGGAGAGTGCATCTTTATAAGGTTAATTGGCTGCATCTAAGAGACAGACAGACATTTTCTTGTGGCTAGATCGCTCAAAAAGCTCAAGCAAACAGCACTAACATGTCTCCTGGGTTTGATTTATAACGCTGATCGCATTACTAGCTCGTCTACATGTAAAATGATTATGAATATATTGTCTGTACTCTGCAGAGGGCTAAATTACCAGGCTGTGATATTCATCAGCTACTCTTTGAAGCTTAAAACAGCCTGAAATTCAGAGGTCTGTCTCCCGGTGACAGCACAGGCAGGAGGGAAATGGCTCAGGGTTGATCCTTGTGTTCAGCACAACCTGGCCTATTTTAACACCCCGATACCCGGACAGCTGGGAGCAGGAGCAGGCAGCTGGAGGGGAGAGAGGCTCCTTGAGCCAAAGGGCTGTGGAGCTGCATGTGTTGGAACCCAGAGCAGTATTGGTATGGAGCAGCTACATTTACAAACAAAGGAGCTGATAATTCCCAGCAGAACTGAAAGGCTGTTATCACGGTGCTGATTAAAATTTTCTCCACAGCCAGGAAAGAGGAGGAGTGTCATCAGTGGGGAGACAGTGCGCGATCTGGTGTTTAACCCTGTTGCTGCTTTGTGCTGATTCATTCAGCACAAGTGAAGGGCTGCCCAGCCTGGCCATGTGCTGAAAATTAGCACAGAAAAACCCAGCAGGAAGATCCACAGCCTGCTCACATCCTCCCACCCCATCTCCTCTGGTTCACTGGGGCCTCACTGTTGCCAGGAGCTGCTCTGGGCATCCACGCTGCTTGAGTCCACACAGTACCATCATGCGTGGGAGAAGGGGGATGCCAGCGGCATAGCCCACAAGTGGTCGTGGTGCTGCACAGCGCATTCCCTCCTGTCCCTGCAAGGCACATGGAGCCTGCAGCACCAGCCGTGCCAGCCTCGAGCTCTCTGCTAGCAGTCCCGCTGCTCGCTTGCGGTGTCATGTCCCGTGCAAGGGCCAGCACAGGTATGTGCTGGGGGCATGAGCACCACGGGCCCATTTTAATGTAGCTAACTTTGAGCATGTCTCTTTGCCAGGCCAATGGGCCAGGCCATAAGCTCACCCTTGCTGTCAGATACCCAGCCTGCTCCCTCTCTCACGCCTTCTCTGCAGGTCCCAGGAGTGTTTGCTGGTGTCACTTGGGATTCCTTCCAGATTCTTTGCTCTTTTATTCTTTCCCTCGACTCCCTACCCTTACAGTCACCTATAGTTCAAGAAAACTTTCCCTTACCACAGGTATATCAGATATATTCTGATAAAGCTTCCCACTGCCTCTGGCATGTCCATGCAAGGCATAATAAGCTTGTTTGTGCTGTGATGTTCACCAGGGGTTGGGTCCATCTAAAAAGATGTCTTCTCTGCTTACTATCACTGACAGCTGTTATCACCAGGCTGCTGAACCTACCTGGCCAGACCTGTTACAGCTTCTCTAGGCCCTGGTCCAGGCTGCCCTGTCCAGGAGATGATCTGGGATGAGTGGACAGGCAGCAGGAGAGGAGGTGGCTTGCTATCCTCCTCCTCCGTGCAAGCACATGGGCTTCAGCCATCATGCTGACCTTGGTGTTGCTCAGACACCTCATGACGTGACTCTAGCAGGAACACGATTCACACACAGTTTTTGGCAATAAGGCCAGTCAGAAGGGTCGCAGAACTCCCTGCGACCCCAGTTGGAGCCCCCCAGGTAAGTCAGCTGCTTTACTAGAGCAAATTACTGGAGCCCAAATTAATACGTTTCCCATGGGAAGCTGCCTCCCACTCACCCTGCTGTACAGAAGGCCTGAGATTCACGGACCGTTTCTGATTTTCCAGTTTCTTTCCCCCAGCATCTCCAGGACTGAGGTCTTGCATGTCAGGGAAGGTGCAGTGAAGAGTCCCACCACGGCTGCTGAGCTGCGGTGGGTGCTGCACTAGAAAGGCTTTTTCCAAAGTACCCCAAGCAGACAGTGAGAGCAAGACACCACATGTCCTGGCCAGTAACTTTTTTTTTTACCCTCTGTGTTTCTGCAAGAGATCTTAATATACACTAACATGTATCCTTTATGTACTTTTATTCCTTTACAGGAAGAGGAAATGAAGGACCTGAAATGCAGCTGATTTTCCAGGGCTGCCTGGTGAGTCAGGAGGAGAGCTGGGAGCCAAGCTTGGAGCAAACCCTGCAGCATCCAGCCCCATCATCCACCAGCTCCCAGCACAGGACCCCAGCTGGATGCAAGCTGCCCTGGGATGAAAGGAGCCAGAGTGGCAACGCATGGTCACACAGCAGGAGCCCTTTCCCTAGAGCCTATAAAATCACCAAAGGGAGGCCTGAACATACCCATATTTCAGCTGTGGACCACCGAAATGAAGGTGTGAGAAGAGCTGTGTTTGTGCCGTGGGGGGGTCTGACTGATGGTACAGACTATGCGCTTCATAGCCCTGTAGACAGGCGCTCAGAGGGTTATTGGACTGCTGCAACAGGAGACAGCATGGGGAAACATGTCTGGGAGGCTGTTCTGAGTCTTCAGCTTTGCAGGTGCGAGGTGAGAGATGATGCAACTGCTCCGTATCAGGCAGCTTCCTGGGCCACAGCTGTGGACAGCTGAAGCACAACAACAAAATCCCCTGGCTGCAGCAGCCCATACTGGGCAATGCTGGACGGAGGACAGCTGACGGGCTGGTGGGACATGGTGCTGTCCTGGCCTCGTGGCTCAGTATGTCCTGCCCACAGCAGGCAACAGTTGCTGGAGAGAAATCATGCTGTCACAGAGTCTGGTGGAGAATTTCAGCTGGACAAATCGCTGAAAGCAAATGGCCAATGAGAAGGAAACCAGAGAGAGCCTCCCAGATCTGCAAACCACCTCTTCACTGGCGCTGGGGCAGCTGTCCCGGGACAAGGAGAGCGATGAAGCCCTTTCCAGCAGTGGGGTGAACTGGCCCCTGCCTGGCATGTGGGGGGACAGAGGTTTGCTAGTGAGCTGCTAAGCCCTGCTGGTAAATGCAAAATCCTCAAGATGGAAACTGCTAAAACTAAGCGTTGGCAACTTGTAATAGGAAATTTTCAGGCGGCTTCTGATGGTCTTTAGAAGTGCTGGGTTTGTCCTGCTTCTCAGGAGATGATCAGTGTGGTTTCCAGTTGGGGTGGTTAAATGATGTGCCACATGTACCCCAAAACTTGTGGGGCTGTGCCTGGAGCATGACTCCAAGGGGAGCGCTGGAGGAGTACAACTTCCATAGTTCCTGGGGAACTTCAAAAATACCCATGCCAGAAAGCCCAGGCTGCATGGCCAAATCGACTTTTTCTTCAAAACCCTCTTTTTGTAATAGGGAACTTGGAAGTAACGTGCTGGATGGTGGAGGGAAAGACATTGCAGGGTTTGGCTGTATCTATACTGTGTCTGCCCACAGAGCGAGCCTGGGCTCAGAGGCTGGTGGTCCCACGCTGAAATTCCAACAGGGAATGTGCTAACATTGGGCATCTGGGTGGATGTGGACTTGTGCTGGAGACTTTGCCTTCACCCGTGTGGTTTACTAGTAGAGATTGAGTCCCTGAGCCCTAAGATCTGACTATCCCTTCCTGTGGTTTTTTTTTTTAATAACAATGAAATTAATAATATGAGGC
Organism: Ibycter americanus; assembly: GCA_035590275.1. Classification (NCBI taxonomy): domain Eukaryota; kingdom Metazoa; phylum Chordata; class Aves; order Falconiformes; family Falconidae; genus Ibycter; species Ibycter americanus. The sequence goes on along the minus strand of JAVJGI010000002.1, from coordinate 2,732,619 downwards.
CATGCTGCAGCTTTCCAGGACAGTGGTTTTATACCATATGGCTAAGGAATCTTTGTTACATGTGCTACAGCGTGGTGTGAGGGTGGCTGACCAATTTGAGAGGTGTAAAGCCTACTGAGGTCATCTTGGAGATGTGTAGAGAGTGTCCCTGGAGTGATGCTGCCTGCAGGATACAGCCCATGGAGGGAGGTATCATCTGAACTGCTCCTGGGTTTCATCTTGGAGGAAACCAGCTATGTCATCCCCAGGGGAGTCACAGAAGCAGCTTTGCCCTCGAGCAGTGTGGGCAGCCAGCAGACTAATGTCAGTGCAAGGAACTAGAGCATAGACATGGCCTTCAAAACTAGGGAGCGTCCTTAACAGAAGATACACCAGCACCAGCCACTTTTGTCTGTAGAAGGCCTGTTTCAGGCCTCTTCGCTGATGAGAACATTGCATGGGGCGGCAGACGATGCTCACCAGTCCACAGGTTTGCATCTCCTGCAGCATACAGCAAGGCCATGCTCCCCAGGAGTGCATTAAAGCGTGGAAAACACGAAGGGTGCCGGAGTAGGCTGTACCTGCTCACTGACACCAGGCCACCGCTCTCCAGCTTGAGGAACGCTGTCCCAAGTGCAAGGTTATGTTCTTTCATCTGTTGAGTGCTCCTTGGCCCCGGCCCAAACCCCCACAAAAATGGCCTGTGGCTCCAGAGCAGGCGGCTCCCCAGGCTCAGCAGGGCGTCGCGCAAGGGGCGATGTTCCCCAGCGCAGAAGAGACGCTGGCGGTTTCAGCAGCCTGCCCAGGCAGCGCCAGCGGGGCAGCCCGGCTCAGCGCAGGCAGTTAAGGATCAAGCTGGCGACGGGTCTGCTGCCAGAGGTACAACCACAGGCAGCCCCGGCCCCTCAGGCCAGAGACCCGCGGAATCACGCCAGTCCCTTGGGAGAGCCCAGGTCCAACCCTGGCTCCACCTGGGCTGTTGCTCGGGGCTTGTCTAGTTGGGTTGTGACTGTCCCCAAGGGCTGAGACCCCACTGCCACGCTGGGCCCCCGTTCCAGCATTTGGCTGCCTTCTTGGTGAAAAAAAGATGGTTTAATTTCTCACTAACTATACAAGATCTGTAAAATTTTGTGCGGGGGGAAAGACGCTGAGTGAATTGATGTGGCTCACTGCGCTCAGCCAGGCAGCGAGTGGAGGGAATCAACACAAAGATTGTTTTTGGCAGGGGGGCCAGGCAGCGCGTGGGGCCATGGCCTCTGGGCCTGTTGTGGGGCTGCTGAAGGAGGGTCTCATTGAGATGGTACCCCGGGCTGTTCCCCCGCGCCTGGCAAAGTGGTGGGAACTGGCCCTGAGGGGACACTGCTCACAGGGGACACTGCTGACAAGGGAGACATGGCCGATGGGGCAGCACTGGTAATGGGAGAACGCTGCTGGCACGGGGGAGACATGGCTGACAGAAAGGGCACCACTAATAGGGGAACACCACTAATGGAGGGGACACCACTGACAGGGGGGGACACCACTTATGAGGGGGACATGGCTGAAAGGGGGGGGACACCAGTGACAGAGGGGACAGGGCTACAGAGAGGTCATGGCTGACAGGGGGAAAGAGACACCACGCATGGAGGTGCCTGGTGTGACATGGCTGGCAGGGGGACATGGCTGGCAAGGGGACATGGCTGGCAATGGGGACAGACCACTAATGGGGGGACACAGCTGACGGG
>JAVJGI010000002.1:2683729-2730278 GCA_035590275.1 Ibycter americanus | reverse complement strand
CTACCACTTCGACGTGACCAAGGGGAAGATCTTCATCGAGTGGATGAAGGGGGCGACCACCAACGTCTGCTACAACCTGCTGGACAGAAATGTCAATGAGAAGAAACTGGGGGACAAAGTTGCTTTTTACTGGTAAATGTCTGTTTTTGTCGTGGGTAGGAGGTGTGTAGCTAGCGTGCTGCAGCGTGCAGGCGGTGTTGGCTGCCAGCTCGGGCAAGACTGTTGACCCAGGTGAATTAAAACACCGTAAAACCGGCGAGGACCTTTACGTGGGGTCGGCCAGGGTTGGCTCTCTGTGCAGCTGGGAAGAGCCGTGTCCCAGGGCTGCTCTGCCCGTCCCGGGATGCGCTGAAGGGGCCCAGGAGCTCCTGGTTTCCAGCTGTGCCTCTGCAGCTGTACCCGCTGAAAGCTCAGAGCTGTCAGGCGGGATGGAGGCAGTTCCTCCAGAATTGCCACAGTTCCCTAGTGAAGTAGGTAAATGTATGTAGAGTTATGGGATGAGGAACAGCTGACATCCAAGAGTAAAAAGCTAATCAGCCCCACGTGTCCTATCTCCATGTTTTGTGGGTCTGGCAAGTTCCACTCCTGTGGCAGAAAGGTTTTCCTAAAACCTGAGCTTTTATATTGATTCCTTGCACTTCAACATGTGTAAACTGTGATGCTTTCAGGAAGGCTGGCTTCTCTTACCATTGGGAAGAAAAATTAACTTCCAGCTCTGTGTGAATCTGTCTGTTGTATTTTTCTTTACCAGAGTAGTTACTAGTATTAAAAGCCATGTGAAACTTGAAGTCTTTGTGTTGATGTGAAATAGGCTTCAGCTGTGATGTCCAAGATCCAGAACTAATGCTCCCCTGCTGATCTAGCTCAACTGGCACCACAGCTGTGTCCCCAAGCTGAGAACAGGGCCTGGCTCATCCATGCATTTTGCTGTTTCCCTTGAACTAGCATGCATTTATGTTGCAGCAGTATGACTGTATGTGGTGGTGCAGAAGCACAATTAAATGTACCACTTGTTAGGGATGCAATAACTTGAGTTACAGTGAGTACCATCAGTAGAGCCACTGGAGAAGTCTTGCTGTCACTGCAATAAAAATAGCAGGTGCTCTAAGTAATTTTGTGCAGCTGAAGGGTTGTCCCCTCCAGTCACCTGGCATAAAGGTGACTAGGAGCTACCCTGCTACTGAAAGGCATATGTTTATACCAGTATAGTTCTGGCTGCGACTGTAAAATTGGGCTTATTCTAGAGTTTCTATTGTAGAGCTATTGCTTCAGTGAAAGAATTGCACGTAGTGCCTAGCAAATAATCATACTGATAAGACACAAGTGTAAATGGTGGAGAGTTACTTCCCTGCTAGTTAAATATGTTCTCTAACTTGCTCTTATGTGAAATGACTGCAACTTCTGAATGAAAACTCCTTTGTAAAACTCATTCAGGTACAGGTATGCCAGCAAACAAAGCCATTTGGCAGGCCAGTGCTGGCAGCTGTGCTGGAGTTTATGGAGGGAGTGGGTGCACATAAATCTTTGGGTGACAGCTAGGCAGCAGCCTACAGCTTTAATTTGGTCTTGGTGGAGATTTTTCTTGTTAGTTATTCTGGCAGCCTTTTGGGGTATTTGTGATGCTGAGCAAAACTTGGAGTGGATATTAAAATGATGTGTGTCTGTCAGTCGTGCTGAAAAATAAGGTCTCTCTTCCTCCTTTGCAGACGGTTTTCCCTGACTATTTTGGGATAAACTCTCCTAGCATGCTTCAGTCACAAGTGACCTGGCACTGGGGTGTCTGGAGCTGTCAGCTGGGAATGTTGGTGGGAGGGATGGAAGAGGCATGCTGAATGTGAGGTAGGCAGTACTGACCTGTGAACTGTGGCACTGAGGGCTTGAGGAAGCGGGGCTAGGGGTTGTGAATCATGACATTACTCTTCTAGGAGCGTGTGCATGCCTCTCTGGGTGCGTGCTTTTCTTCAATAACAAAATGTAATTGCTGTTGTCTTGTCCTTTCACATTGCCTGTTTAACACTACTGAAGGAGCCCACTTTCCTGAAACACTTGAGACTTATCACACTGTATCAAAGGTCAAAAAAAGAAATGAGAGCCTCCAAAGGATTCCTGGGAGAAACTTGAATTCTTTTAAAATACCTAGGCTCCTTGCATATGAGAAAGTCTATAGCCTGCTAGATGGGAGAAGGTGCTGAGCTTATATCAAGGTATCTGCAATTGCCCAGCTCTATGGGAGCTTTGAAAAGAGACGAGACCATGGCCTTTTGCTTTTAAGGGGAGAAATTAGGGAAAAATGAAGACTGTTTCAAGGCATTGCTGAGCCTCTCTGAGAAGAGATGTGTCCTGACAAAACTCAGAGCTGCTGTGTGCTGTTGACTGGCTGTCTCAGGTTTTGCATGGACTGGAAGGAGTGAGCAGTTCATCCAGACTTGTTACAACCAAGCTGCTCTGAAGGTTCCTGCACCATCATCAGTCTAGGACTGCCCAAATCGGCTCCACTCAAGAGGATCTAACCCCAAGCCACATGGAATTGCTCTTTCAGCATAAAGAGCAGTACATGGGATTGCTTCATGCTGCAGAACTTGTACATAGGTGATGTTTACTGTCATGATACTGTCCTCCTGGTGTTGTTAGGACTATGTAGTTCAAAATGACCATCCTGAGTTGGTAGGAAACACTTGCATTTTCCCTGTTGCCTGTTTCACTTTGATACCTCTTGCTGCCTGTGAACATTACAAGTATTTCTGTTTCTGCTGATTTTGATTCCTCTTTCTCTGTTTGGTATTGCTGATGTGGCCTAAAAAGGAACAGTAGCTCCAGGAAATGTTTCTGATAAAGTGCTGCTCTTAGAAGTGAAATCTCTTTCATAATGGTGTGGAAAGGCCAAAGTCAGTAACACTGTGCTTACTGGGCAGGTAGATATCTATGGTGGCTTTTGTGGGCCTTGTGGGCAAAATGCACTGGACAAGGCAGCTGGGACAGTGAGGGCACTTGCAGGGGACTTGAAGCAGTGCTGGGGACTCTGTCTGTGGTAGGTAGCGTTAATTAGAGCAGGAGCACAGTGTGCCTTCATGCAGTGGGCATACCCATGTCACATAGAGAAATTAATGGTTCTGTGCTGAAGTGCCTGTTAATAAGCTCATATAAACATCAGCCTGGGCAGCTTGTGGAGGTAAAAATATAACCTGGTGGGAATTCAAAAAGAAAACATCTGTTACAAAAGTCTCTCTTATTATACCCTGGGGTGCGAAGGTACCTGGATGAAGCCTCTCCTCTATGTAATCTGTGCATAGCTGAAGCACCAAGTTCTTGCCTTTGTTTCTCAAACAAGTCCCCCCAGCTGCAGTACTGGTGGTGCTGGGTGGGACCAGGGGGCAGGGACAGGAGGTAGGGCTTTGCACAATATATTTAGCCTCCCTGTAGCCCAGTTGTGTGAGCTTAGCAGGGTGCTGCTGGCTTCTGCCATCTTTGGGAGAGCGTGTCAATTTTCTGCTTTCTTATGCACGCATATGAAATAAAACATCTAGAAAGGAGAAACAAAGATAGTAAAGGCTGCCAGAGCTTACTGGGGCTTTGTTTAAACAAAAGAATAACTGCCTATGGTTCCCATTCTGGGCCTAGAACAAATATGACATGCAAAGATAAAATGGTGAAGGCGTGGTGTGGGGTTTTTTGCTTGTTTTTGTTCTTGGGGTTTGGTTTGGTTTTTTTGCATGTAATGAAGGGTTTTAGGGGCTTGTAGCTGTGATATTTCTTCCAATAAATCTTTCTGTAAGGAAACAACCAATAACTATAGAGCATGTTTTAAAAAAACAAAGAGCTCCAAACCCAAACAAACAAGAAACCCAAAACCCAAACAAAAAAAAAAGGTCCAGAGCACTTCTGAAGGATTTTATTAGGAAGCTGGAAATAGTTTTTGGACAGCAGCCTTCCAGAGAGGATACAGATTGTCAAACGCTGGCTTGGCCTACATGTTCTGCTGGGGCCAAATGGGACAAGACCTGCTGGCTGCTGGGGCTCTGTGGGCTGCTGGTGCACCTTGGTCTGGTGGCTGTTTCTCGCCATGGAGTGCTTCGTTCTGGGATGTGCCATGCCAGAGTCAAAAATGAAGCCAGATGAAGCTGTGCTTCAGCTGTATTTCTGCTGTAAAGGTCTGGACCTGTTCTGTTTGCAGAAATAATCTTGCCTTGAACTGCTGAGAATAAAGTGCTTGGTCTCCATAATCCAGGTCAGCACTGTGTTGTGTTTTTCTCTTCAGATACCCTCACAGGTATCAGTCTTCCATTACTGACATAAGCACAGATGCTGTGACTGAGGGTGCTGGCTGTTAACGCTGAGACTTCTAGAAGTGCTTAGTTGTAGCAGGCTTCTACACAATGCACTCAGCTCCGCTGCTCCCGCTGGCTTCAGGACCTTTCAGTGTCCTGTGCCAAACTGACTCTTCATTTCTTTGGTAACTTCCTGGATGACTTGCTATACTTGTAGTGATGCAGCCTCTTTCAACACTGTTCTGATAGTTAAAGCACATCCCTAAATCACACAGTTTGTTTAAAGAACCAACATTCACCACTGGGAAGGTTGCTTTTACTGGTACACATTTGCAGTTGCGTGCCTGCAGGCTTCTGAGAGCAGTCAAAGCTATGTTGTGGGTGCTGCCAAACAGCCATGCCCAGTGTGCTGTTCCCCTGTTGCTGCTGGGGGGGCATTACTCCCACAGGGGGATCTCAGTAAGCTCCACAGCAGTGAGAAGTACTCTGGAAAAGTTACCATGTGTTTGGTTTATGCTCGCAGTACCAGTCAGGCTCAGCACAGCTCCTCTCCCTGATGGGGGTTCTTCATGGGTGGCCCCACTCAGCCGTGAAAATCAGAGAAGCTTTCCGGGGTGCATCCTCAGCAATCCACGTCACCTCCTCTGTGTGCTGAGAGTGGAGTGATAGATTGGTGGTCTTGGCAGACAGCAATTATTTGGAAGCATTGCTGGACAGTACGATGCTCTGCTTCTGGAAATTGGGCAGATTGGGTGCACCAAAGTAGGTAATGAAATACATTGAATGTACTTGTATTTTATTAAGCTATAGATCTTGTACCCTCCTTCAAGGGCAATGATTGTTGTAGCTTTCCATCACGGAAAGCGTAGCTGTCTTCTGGTGGGTTTTGTGAAATCTTGCAGCCTGGGAGGGTGTTTACCAAAGTGGCTGCGTTGCCTGAATGCTGTAGAGCAGTGTTTCTCGTACCTCCAGGCAAGAACATCTTTGCTTTGTGGGGCCCTCTCTGACTCCGAGCTCTGTGTGTAGTGCAAGAGTGGGAACAGCGGGAGCAATCAGTAGAAACCTGGTATTAAAACAAGGAGTAAAGGAAGTAGCTGTTGTAGCTCAGACGCATCCGGGTTACATGCTTTCCAGATTTTTTTGGTGGAATTTTCCCTCTCCCAGTCCTGGGACAGTCACCAACCAGTATGGTTAGTGCTGTGGCAGCAGCGCAAACAGCTGCTGTGTTCGGATGCTCGTATGTAAGTGCAAGCTGGGACAGGAGGGACTCGTAGCTGTCCTCAGGTGTAGCTCCCTGGCTTTTCTCCGTTGGTGGATGGAGTCTCTGTCTGTTGTGGGCTGTTTCAAGCAAGGCTATGCTGGACTCAAAGTAAACTGGTTTCATGTGACCACTCTGTCCTACTGTGGGTTTGGTTGCAGATGAGATACCAAGGCTGTGCTGCCCCAGGGCAGTGTGGTGATGCCTGCTTAAGGGTTTGGAGATTCTTGGTTCGACCTGAGGGGCTGGCAAATACAGTGATTGTGTTCTGAAGCTTGTTTCCAAAGGCTATATGTGTGTGTGCTGAGACCTGGCATCCACCAGTTTTCTCCTGTCATATCTTAAGGTTCTTCTGTCCCAAGTGTTTCTGTTAATGGCTTGCACTTGTGTGCTGCATCCTCCATCCTCTTTATTACTCGTGAAATCTCACATAGTTACCAGGTGAGAAGCTGTGCCAAAGGGATGAACTAAATATGTGAGAGCAGCAAAATACCTTCTTCAGGAAGGTACTGTCCTGGGGGCTTCCAGTGCGTGGAATTGAAATGTGGGGTGTGCTTTCCCGGATGCTTTGAGTCAGGGTTTTGAGCTCCGCGTTAGACAGCTGGTAGGTATGGAGTTACTTGAAATTGTGTTTCCCTTTCAAGGGCTGACTGAAGCAAAGCTTGACTCATTCCTGTCAGGTATGCATGCTTGTTTGCTGGGAAGGATGGTTGGTTTGATGAGATCTCAAGCCCAGTTCCTGCTCTGCAGAGACTTTTCTGTCATAGGATGCAGGAGTGGGGAGCTGGCAAGCGCTCTCTACCTCCTGCTGTTCTGGTCTGCAGTGCAGTGAAGGAAGGGGACAGCTATTAAAAGTTTGTGACCACTTGATTACACAGTGCCAGTGGTCTGCTGTGGTTTTTCCCATTCAGAAGCACCCGTGGGCTTGTGCTCCATGGGAAGGAGTTCAGCATTATTGAAGATTTTCACTGGAAGTAGTTTTTACTGAGCTTGAATAACCTGTAATCCTGTTTTTGTAGGCAGAATGGGACTCTTCTGTTATGTCAAGTTTGTAAAGAAGGAAGGCACTCAGGCTGCACTTGCATGGTTGTTCTGTGGCTGAGCAGTAAGGAGAGGGGTTGTGTAAGCTCTCCTGCTTGGAATACACACCAGCAGCAGCCTTGAATCAGGGGAGCAGCTTTCATTTGGGTTGTCAGAGCTGTTTGCTCCTCGCCTTTTGCTCTGAAACCCTTGGTAGCCACTACTGGCAGGGATACAGCATCCATCTATATAAATACAAGGGAATATCCAGGAAGTATTTGACCAGATAAACAAGTTGGGTGTCAGTAAGTGCCCAGGATTAGAAGGCATGCACCCCAGAGGACTGCAGGAACTTGAATGTGAAATTGCAGAGCTGCTGCCCGGGTATGCTGTGTGTTATTGCAAAAGGCGGCTGTGCCAAGGGCTGGGAGGCTGCCAGCCCCACTCAGTCTAGATGGGGCAATAGAGTGGGTCCTGGGAACCGGTAAATCCGCTTTGCATCCCTAGTGGTACAGTGGAATGGAGTCACTATGGACATGGACCAGTGCAGTCTGCTGGGAAAGGTGATGGAGCTGCTGTGAAGTCCTGCTGGCAGACCAGCCGGAGTGCAAGGTGGGTGGCACTGAGCGCATGGATACCGCTGTTTTCAAACTGCCTTCGTGGGGTTTCCCACAAAAGGTTGTTCAAGAAAGCAACCTAACCTTGAATGGAAGAACTGCCTTTCTGTGGAGCTGGTTTAGCCTTACCCTTTGCTTCCTTGCTTTTAATGGTCACTTTTGAGGACCAGCAGCAAGTCCCCCAAGGATCAGTGTTGAAACTGAACTGCTGGTGGTGGCTGGGCTCATGTGCCCCCCGTAAACACCATCTCCTGCTGCTGCTCCCAGAGATGAAGCACTGGACCCTGGTTCTGACCCAGTGTGGTATTTTGGTTTTGTCTGAGGCTCTTGGCTGAGCTGCTGTGAACATCCTAGTGCTGAAGTGTGATACTGCTGTGTAAATGAGACCTGTGGAGACTTTTATGTCCTTATTTAGTACTTTTTCCTCATGTTGTTTGTTGCTGTGACAGAGGGTCTGGCTCTGTTGATTCAGCACAAGGGATTTAATAATTTTTCACAAATTGCTTCTTGCACTCCCATCTTAAAAGGTTACCTTCTACCCTGTCCAAAGCTGCCTTTCTGCATGGTTCTGGGTGTGTGGTTGCCCAATAACTACGTGGGGGAGTAGTGAGGGGTGTACGTGCACAGACAATAGCTCTCAGACTTTCTCACGTCTGTGAAACTTGTATCTTATAACACTGGCAAGTATTGCAGGCACCTTGATATGTTTTAAGAATAGTTTGCTTACTGTTGGGAGGGGCACTGGGGTTATGCAATATTGGCATATTGTGAATATTGGCAGGAGAGCTGAAACTTAGTGGATAAATGGAGTTCATGGACAGAGAGGATGGTGAACTCCTGCATGGATTCAGGATGTGGAAGGTCAGAGCCTTCAGTGTGCTCATTGGACTAGAAAACCTGATTATTTTAATTGTGTGAATGGCTGGTGTGTTCTCCTCTGGCACCCTGGGGTGAATGGAGCAGAAGTGGACAAGGACTCGGGCTCCATGTGGATGAGACTTGCTCCATGCAGTGGCGTTTACAGGGGACAAAATGATCAGGCTTTGCCAAGAGAGATGCAAGTGGGTGGTTGTTCCAAACGTGGCATTTTTCCTGTGGGTAATGGTATTCGTTGTGCCCGGTGGGCTTTCTGTGCCCAGGGCTGTTAGGCTGTAATACTGATTGCCAGTGCTTTGAGAAAACCTTTTGACTCCACCAGCACAATGAGCTTGCCTTTTCCTCCTGTGCCCAGCCCTGCGGCAGAGCTGTTGTGCACGGCTGGAGCAGGGTTTCGGTTCTCTGTTTGCATTTCTGCACATCACTTGTTGCAGATGTTGAAATGTGGTGTGGTATGAAATCAGGAGCCCTGGCAGTTCTCTGTAAATTCAAAGCCCATCATTTCTGCAGATGTCATTTCCCTTCTTTAGGGGAATCTCTCAAGGAAATCGATGGCCTTCCTGGTTACTCTTTCACATCTGGGTACCTGATAGTGAAGCATGTTTTACATTCCTGTTGCCTCTGACTGTTTTCCAAGAGGTGTTCCTTGTATAGAACAAGATGACAGTCCAGCAGGTGGCATCTGGCCATGGAGGTTTCTGAGGCATGAAGTAGAAATGTCCACCAAAAATCTGATTAAAAGTTTAATTTCCTCTCATGACCTTGATGGATGTTGTTTGGGCCTCCATTGAAATCAACTTGCCCGGCTTTCAGTGTTCCTAGAAAGTCTTGAAAATTTGGCAGAATGCTCCATCCAGAGATGCAGCATTTCCCAGAATGGGGTGTTTCCCAGCTGCAGGTGGCTTGTTGACTATTTGACTTATAGAAGCTTTGTCCCCGATATATTTTGTGGCCCGACTGCAAATTGTTTAAACACGGAATCAGCTATGTTGTGCTGGAAATAAGCTCTCCTCCCGTTGGACTGGTGAAAATAGTCCATGTTCCTCTGAAAATATGACTTACGGTAAACATCTAAAATGTTTCCTCTTGTGTCAAGCTCTTGCGTTCTTCTACAGCGTTCTGTGGATTTGGCTCACAGAGTTAGAAGTGCTGGCTGAGGTCAGCCAAACTCGGTGACCTACTCCATAAGTCTTGCATATGAGCTCTGTTGCAACACTACATTATCATTTTGTTTCCAAAAAAACTTTAATTTTTTTTGGTTTAAAAATCTTAAACTTTCCTCTAAATAAAATAGGTAAGAAGCTATCATTTTTCTTCATTGGCTGCTCTCCCATGTTGTAAAATACTTTAGAAAGTAAGAACATAATTAGAGTTAATGCCTATCCTCTTGACTTGATGGTTACTCAATATCAAGAGAGTAGGAAAAACGTGAAGCCACAGAGAAGCAGAATTCCCCTCGCTGCTGAGTGCCACAGAGTGTCTGCTGGTGCTGTCACCAGGGCATTTACACGTGGTCTGTGTTACTTGTGAACTGCCTTATTTTGTCAAAATAATAGTAGATTTCCCTTGAAGAGGGGCTTGCTGACTGCTGTCAGGCCCGTCTTCTCTAAAACTGTTACCCTTGGGTGTTGTGGCTCAGGTGTGAACGCAGGCTGTACAAACCCCGCCGCGCTGACTTGGCTGGCTCGCTGAAGTTGGCTGATGAACCAGCAGCAGTGTAAGCCGGGAGGTGTCGGTTCCGTTAGAGGTGTCTGAGCATCCCACAGCCTAGAGAAAGGGTCTGGAAGTAGATTTTTAGGGTGTAGCCTGGCAGGTGAGTGGGAAAATTGGAGGGAATTTATAGGGTGAATAAATTATTTTGGAGCAGTGTGCACCTCCAGCTGGGCTCTGTGCTGTAGGCATTGCTCAGGGTATGGTGGACAGTGGTTGGACTGCACAAGATAAATATTATTTCTTTAGATGCCTCTGGTACTTGTTCAGGTTGTGAAAGGCTACAAATAGAAAGAGTAGCTGCGAACGTATGTAAGAAGGAAGGACAGAAAGATTGATGCAGTTTTTCCTATGGGACATTAGCAACCACGCAGGGTGGTGAGTGTTTTCTTTGTAGGCTGCATTTCCATATGGCTATTTTTAAAGGTGATTAGAAGACTGATTTCCTGATCATAGAGCAGATGGTGGCCCAGTGTCCCTTTAGCAATATGCTCCATTTTAGCTGTTTTGTAAAATACAGGCACGGTAATGCCTGTGTTTGGGTCAGTTGTGCTGGAGAGGGTGGGTGTTGGGGGCTGGACACAGTGCGTTGTGCTTTGCAGAGTAGCTTTCTATAGTACAGGGCTCCTGCTTTGGCATGGCAGAGTGCTGTTTGCCAGCCTCGTTTGGCTTTCTTTCCAGCAATAGGAGCCCGTTCATCCTGGTTACGTGATGAACTTTTAATTGAGATGGTTTGGCTCAGATGGATTTGACAGTGGAGCTTTGCTGGGGCCTACCTATGTGTATGGGCGCACCGGAGGGGAAGAGCATAGGGTGGTTTGAATGCAGGTCTCGGAGTTAACTGTATGGTTTTAGAAGGTGATGCGGTGACATTGATAAGATTTGTCTTTTCCCTGAGATTTCTGTTGCTAGGTTTACTCAACAGTGTTCTCTCAGTGCTGCCAAGTATTTCTGAATATATTGGGAAAATCTTTTCACCAGCCTCTCCCAGGCTACGCTCCATCGTTACACAATTTCTTCTTTCTTGATCCTTGTCATGATGCAATGGGATTAGAGCATGACTGCAGGGATGGTAGAGGTTGAGTTTTTTCTGGTAAACCTTTTACTTGAAAAACCCCTTAGCCTTCCCAGAACTCCTTTGGGTGTTTGCTGCCATGCATTACTGTGGTGGGAGATTGGTGACGTTACGCACGGGCAGGGCTGGGCAGTCTGTCAGGTTGTTAGGAAATGTTCTCGTGAAGGTTTTTTGCAAACCCATTTCGGCCCCTCTGGCTCCCTGCTGGAGTCAGCGGTGCAGACCCTGCTGGAGAGAGACCCTTCTGCTTGGGGCAGTCTGTCTAGGAGCACTTTCGTATTGAACAATCTATGCAAATACAAGCATTTTTTCCCCATGAAACGGGTCTTTTTCTGATTGTCTTGCACAGCTGGTCTCTCCGAACTTCATGTTTCCATGTAATCTGTTTTCTCAAGGACAGATTTTCGGGGGCTGTCTCTACTTGAGTGCCGTTCCTGTGTCAGATGGGATAAGCAAGGCCGGGGGTGGAGGGAGAAAGTGTACTTTTTTCACTTTTGGCGGTGGTTGCTCCCGAACTACCGAGGTGTCTCCAGGCAGGCCCTTGTTCAGGCGGCAGGTTTCCTGGCTCCCCTGAGAACAGCCGGGGCCAAACGGCGGCTGTCTGGGAGCAGCTGATAGCCGCGGTAGCTGAGCACGCAGCCCGTGGGTGCCAGCGCAGGCATTGGAAAGGCCCGGCGCTCCCGCTGCCCACGCGGCGGGCGTGTGAGACTGTTCCCCCGATGGCAGGAGCTCAGCCTGGCCAAGCTCCGCCTGGCATTTCAGCTGCTCTAATTCTGGATGTGGGGCGGATCGGGAAGCTGTGAGCCGTGACCTTGCACGTGAGGAGGTGCGGCTGTGCAGGAGCCTGCGGTAGAGGAAAGTTCCTTCCTTCGCCTCGTTCCGTGCTCTGGGGACAGGCTGCTGGTGGAGCAGGAGCTGGAGAACTCGCCGTCTCCATCCCGTGCTTCTCATGCACCAGCTTGATCCCATGCTTAGGAGGGACTTTGGGCTCGGAGTGTGTTTTAGTTCAGATGGCACTAGAGATGTTTTAGAGCGGATATTCCCACAGTCCCTGTCTCTGCTCTACTGGAGGCTTTCTGCCATTCCCCACTGTGCACGTTCTTCCTCTGACATTGCATCGTCTGGGAAAAGGTCCTTTCCCTCTTCTGACACCTTTTCCAAACTGGGAATCTTAAGGTTTTCTTAAGGGTGCTTGCCAGTAGCTAAAATGCAGAGCCTTTTCCTGCATTAAGCAAAACCGCTCTGTGGGCTGCCGTTGCCTCTCTGCTGGCTGGGGGCTTTGGGGTGGTTTGCTTTGCTCTGAAAACTTGCCTTCCAGATGTCCCGCTCCCCAGCTGTGCTTGGTAACTTTGCGTTAATGCTTTTATTTGAGGGGGTGCGGTCACGGGAACTTTGAGGAGAAACTTAAATGATCTTCAGCCCCTTTGGTCATCAGTGGGAGCATTTAGAGGGAGGGGTCAGAGAGGCCTGGGCGTTGTGCCCCAGCTTGCTTTGGTCTGTGAGTTTTCTATTTCTCACTGCAGATCTGCAGATGGTCTGGCAGATCTGGAGAACTTGTAACACTTAGCTTGCTTGACTTCATTTAATTATTTTCTCCTGTACACCAGCGTCTTGGTGTTATAACCCTTGTAAACCACAATCATAATTGGCAATTACCTTGAAAACCATAATTCCCACTGATGCAACCAGCGCTTCCTGCTGCTCCATAAAAATGCTGAGGCAGTGTTGCACAGGCAAGCTGTATTCATCCATTACTCAAACAGGTTATGCAAATAATTTTTATGTAGAAATCTGGTGAAAGAGAGAAACCAGTGTTGCTGATTGGTTTTCGGGCCAGCTTTGCTTGGTCCGTTTGGGCACTCTGGGAAGCGTGCATCCCCTTGGCCACCAAGGTGTACAGGTTAAGAAGTTACTGCCTCTCCCTACTGCTTGTTACCCTACAGCTGAGAGTGGCTCAGCTAGCTTGGATGGGCAATGGAAGGATCGCTTGCTTATGTGATGAGTGGCTGAAGCAGACCAGTGCTTTGAAAAGTCCTGTGGTCAGCCCTGATGCTTGGCAGAGCACAGTAACTTCTTAACCTGCTTTGGTGCAAATATCCGGGAGTGCATCTGGCCACAGCTTCCCCCTCCCATGCTGCTGCTCCGCATCCCTGACTGCTCCACAGGGTCAATGCTTGAGTTAACGTGGCTCTAAAGAAACGCTTGCCTGCTCCTACAAACCTCTTTCCTTGCTGCACAATGTACGTACAACACTAAATCTTTTGCTAGACTGCGCAGTAGCTTTTAACAGGGCAGCTTAACCTTGATTTAGCTACATGAGCGTGAGGTGAAGCAGGTCTGGCTCTGCATCTCCAAGGTCAAACTCCCAGCTGAGCAGGCAGACAGCCCGTGAGCCTCCTGTAAGCGTGGTGGTGCCATGGAGGTGACAGGTGTTCAGGTTTCCCAACCTGAAGTTTCCTTCCGCTCCTGCCCAGGGTGACTTCTCCATGTGACCATTTCTTGCTGAGGCGCTGGTAGGGCCACCGAAGGCATGTACCGTGGGACTTGTGTGCATCACAGCGCCTGTTCAGAAGCAGAGAGCCCTTTATTTTAGCTGCTGACAGAAGGGAGCAGTGTGATAAACTCTCTGCAGAGCCTGTGCTTCCTTTGATACGTTGACAGGGATCTGTTTGTGCAGAGCTGGGCACTACCGTCCTACACACTGCCGTGGTGATGGTCCCCAATGCCCTTGGCTTATCTGGTCCTGGCAATGAATGGCTGCAGGCAGCTCAAAAGCTATCACCTTTGCATGAAACCTGACTTTCAACAAAGCACTGATTTCTAGGAGAAAGCCTGCCTCTGACGGTCCCCAGTTATGCCTCCGTGTGTTTAAAGGGCTTGCAGTTACTTATTCGTTGGGTGGTTCAGCTGAGACCATATGGCCAAAAAATGCTTTTCTCCAGCTGAGTGTGCACGCAACATGCAGTATGTAGAACACGGCCTTCTCAAGTGCTAAAAAACTCAAATATATTCCTGCTGTGACCCAGATGATGCTGTAAGATTTTGGATTACTGGTTGCTAAATGCAGGACTGAGGAAGGTGAGAAAAACGTCAGGCTCAGATTGTGTTTTGCCATGTATTTCAGCTAATGATGTATCTGGGAAGTTTGGGGAGCTGAAGATTGGGGTTTTTTTCCTTTCAGGAGAAGGCTTGCTGTTAGATCAAAGGTTGCATGCTAGCAATTGCAGCAGTGCTGCTGCCAACTATTTTTGTCAACAGTTCCTAAAAAAGGATCTATTTGGGGGATGTTGGATTCTGCGGGGCTTGGGCTGCATGCTGTAGGTATAGAGGTGAGCACTGCAGTAATGTTTTCAGGAGTGTGAGTTTTTTATTTTATTTCTTTTTCAATTTAATTTGGACATGCAAGTCTGTGTGAGAGGCTCAGGACTGACAGCTTTTGCTTATATCTGATGGGCGCCAAAGGGAAGATGCTGCCTGCAGAACTTTGATGCCAGGAATTTACAGGCTCTCTTTTGACGCACAGAGTACTTGGTAGCGTGCAAGTGGGCATTCCTTTAGATGCCCTGTATAAAATACATAATTCTCTGGGCTTTTGTGCCAGGGAAGAACACAGAGCAGTCTGAGTGCTGCTGGAGCCTGCTGAGTGTAGCTGTGGGCACTCCAAACTATTTTCAGACGCGGGGAGACTTAAGCAATTGCCTGCTCTTGAGAGACTGCTCGGAGGCCTTTGCTGGAGATGCGGTGAAAGGAGGCATCTTTTCCTATAGAAATGTGGGTGCAACTCATCTCCCATTAAGCACAAGATCTTCTGAAAATCCAAAGCCTGAGGTTTCCGCTGCTGGTGCTAGTGGAGCTCTTTTGCAGTCATGCGAAGGAATGGAAACGACTTTGAAAGCCCTCTGACAATCCTTGCAAAAGTTTTAACTTCTTTTTGACTTTGCTCTGACTTTTCTCCTGCAGAGCCCTATGGGCGCTGGCTTTGAGGACAAGCCTGGGTGCATCTCCTGGCCTGAGTTTCCCTCCTGGAGCCTAGTGAGGAGGAGGAGGGCCTCATGTGTTTGAGATGTGCTTCTCATGTGCAGGGAATGCAGGGATGTCCAAGTGATGCCTTGCATGTGGGTGGCTCAGGACAGGTCTGTGTCCCTTCCAGGTACCATTTGCGGGAGGCAGCGCGGATCTGCCCAGAGCGGGTACGCAGGGCTGCTCACCCGAGAAGCTGCCATCTCCTCGCAGCTGCCCGGCAAGTGCAGGGTGCTCAGTGCAGCTTTTTCATAGGTTCTGTCTCCATCCCACCATCAGCTCATCTTGTGGCAGCAGTGACCACCCCAACCAGAAGCAGATCAGCACCTGTGGAAATCTGTTTGCAGAGCAGGGCAGGGCCAGGCTCTGCTGGGAGTCTGTCAAGGAGATGCATTACAAATGCAGCCAGTGAAGGCTCAAGGCAGGGAGCTGAGTCTTCCTGGGGCACAAGATTGATTGTGTCAGAGGACTCCCAAGTTTTGCACGCAAGGCAGAGCCTTCCTCTCCCTCCTGAGGCAGGTGTTGCATCACCGAGTTGACGGGCACACCTGATTTCTCAGGCATGGGGGATCAGTGTGCTTTCTGCTGTGTCCTTGGCTAAGTCTGCCACCAGCCAAAACAGCACTTCTGCGGTGCCCAGCTGAGCCCCCAAATAGCACCCACGGCTGCGGGCTGCCTGCCTGCCTACCTGCCTTACATGGGAAGCCTTCCAGATGGGACAGCCTGTGCTAGTCTTTCCTCCTAATGTGTTTCTCTCTTAGTAAAGGCTGTAATTAGATCCTACGCTGCAGCAGAGCACAGGCAAAGAGATGTCCCTCCTCCCTGCCCGGTTTTACCCTGGGCTGGGGGCTGGGTTGCACAGGGCCTGCCCACAGTGCCCAGCAGACCCCAGTGCAGAGATCTTTAGGTGAGGGGTTAGTGGTCTGGGATGTTCCAGCTTGCTTTTGGAAGCATTATAATTGTCTTTAAGAGATATCTCCTAGCAAGGCTCATCGCTGAGGGGTAGAGCTGCACGTCTGGACCCAAGCAGGTTTGCACAGCACTAGCCTTGATGTTGCTGCACCTGCAATATAGATGCACCAAGGGAAACCTCTGCGTGGCGAGGCAGGGCTCCCAGCGTGCAGCTGGATGCAACAGAAGCAGATGCTCTTCCTCCGAGCCAGATCGGTTACAGCTCCTCAGTTCAGCACTGAAATCAGCTCTTGGATTTTTCTCTTGGATCTTTGACCCTCAAGTAATAAAATCAACAAGGAAACTCTCCGGTTTCCTGGTTTCTTTTTGCTAGCCAAGAGTCCTGCTGTTAGGGCCCTAGCCTAAGTTTCATATGTCTTTTAGCTCAGTGTGATGCTCTTGGTGATGATGGGGAAAGGAGAGGAAACTGCTTGGATGCCAGGGCTGAGCTGCCTGCCCTGGGCACTGGTTCTCATTCCCACACTTTTTCTTAGTATTCTTGTTTCTCTCCTCTTTGCACTTAAAAGGGGCCAAACTTGCATAAAGGATCAAGCAGTGAATCCCCTTTTGGGAGCCACTGGTGGGAAGATAACACTGCCCTGTGCATGTCAGTGCAGATATCGATGGACCCAGTTGCTGCAGACCACCATGGAAGCCAGGACTATAACTAGGTATCGAGAGGGATAAGTCAAATTTGTAAGCAGCGGTCCATGAGTAGCTTTTGAATGGGATAATCCAAGTGTAACCACCAGTTCTGAAAGCCCTGTCCTATGTGGGGCAGGAGGTGCAGAGCTTGTATCAGCGGGGCTCTCCCCACTCTTACGCTGTTTCCACCAGGACCATGTCTGCCACTGGAGCATGTGGTCACTGTTGTGCTGACAGAATGGCACAGAATGACATGAGAAAGGAGGGTGTGTGTTTATGCATTTCTGTGTCACAGCAGCACTCCCGCTGTTTGTGTTGCTGGGGGAAGGAGGAGCAGGGGTTAGTTTTAGCAGAATTCAGTACATATTTTTTGTATGCTCTGGACTGTTTGGATGTTAAAGAAGTGAGGTTTCTGTTCCCAAGTTAGACGGAGCCTGGCTGCAGTCCTAAGGGAGGGCACAGTGTGGAGGTGCTTCCTGGCTTCTCCCCAGCACCAGTGTTGTTTTTCATTTGGCTGCACATACTCAAGGGGACACTTTTCCATGGGGACTATCAGCTGAGAGAGATACCCCTATTCTTTCATGGATCACTACTGGTTTTGTGCTGGCTGCCTCAGGGAGAGAATAATTTCAAATTCTTTGTTAATCTCCCATTCTGTTGGGAGTGCCACTTTGCATGGCTGAAGACTTGTGTCACATTAAAATTACCTGCTTCTTTCTTTGGTAGCAAACCATTTCCCTGGGGATGTGACATGCCTGTTCCATCTCTGGGTGCAGCTCTTGGCTCTTCTTTCCATTGATGTGCTTAACGGGATGTTCCAGTGAACTGACACCTGGGCTGCAGCAGCCCAGAGTTGGTTCATGGAGGACCACAGAGACAGTAATGCAGAGCAGGCATGGCACAGCACAAATACATGGGTATGTGTGTATGTGACCTTGGAAAATAAGATAGCCCTGACACCCCATCCCAGCCCATCAGATGGTAGGTATTTAAGGGCTGGGTGCTGCCGCACAATAACACTGGCCAATGTTTCATGCAGACATATCTGCAGGCATAAGTGCATGTGAGCAAGGATGCCATGCCATAGATCCTGACTTGCTCTTGGGCATATGTTCTCTTAGCTTTGGTTCTGTTGGACCTTCCTTGCCTCTCTGAAAGTACTATGTATTTCCACTGCATGCATTCAATTGATTTCAGGTGTACTGATCTACACAGGGAATGGGGACTTTGGACTAAATTTTCCTACTATTGAAGAACTTTAGCCCAGGACTGGATTTCTGGGGTTTGGTTACTCTGCTTGGAAGGGCAGGTGAGGTCGTACATGTTGTCCAAAGCAGTAGGTGCAGTGCTTGCTTTGTAATGCTTGTACAATAACAAATATTACCTTGCTTTTCCAGGGAAGGGAATGAACCTGGGGATTCCGCGAAAATAACATACAGCGAGTTGCTGCACAAAGTCTGTCAGTTCGCCAATGTCCTCCGCAGCCAAGGTACGCGGCTGAAGCAAGAGGAACATTGGATACTGGGAGGGCATCAGACCAGGGTTTTGGAGATTGGGCTCATTTTTTGTCTGGTTGTCAGTCTGCTGAGTAATTTTGTGCAAAATGCTTCACCTCTCTCTGCCTCCACATTTGTAAAGCAGAGTGGATGCAGATTTGCTCTGCAACGCACCTTTGGAGATTCATCTCTGGCTCTGTGAAAACTAATCAATGCTGGCCAAGTCAGCTGTACAAGGAAGAAATCTGTGCTCAAAACTTCCTGCTCTGGGATTTTCCAAAGGGCAGTGGGAGCCGGTTACATTTCTGGCTCCTTGAAGGGCTGTGTTCAGTGACAACATGGAGTGTTCATTGCAGTCATCTTACCAGAGCCGTAGGGCTTGAAAGGAAAAACCCAAGACTGGTTCAGCCCTAGTTCCACCTGAAGCTTTATTGTGTACATATAGATATTGATTTAAAATCGTTAGTTTCTTTCTGTATCCTGTTCTTTTGCCATGTGCCCTGTTCATTTTGACAAACACCATGTTCATTTTCTCTCCACAGGTGTGAAAAAAGGCGACCGAATTTCCATCTACATGCCAATGATCTTGGAGCTGGTTGTAGCCATGCTCGCCTGTGCCAGGATTGGAGCTCTGCACTCCATTGTGGTAGGAACAAGCCCTTTGTGTTGCTTTTGGTGCTGAGCTCTTTGTGGGGAGCAGCTCTTCTTTTTGGGAGAGGAGCTGGAAAGATGGGTGCTGACTGTGAGATGGATGGAAACTAAATTAAGGTGCTGCTGTTGCCTAGCCCTTTTCTGCATTAAGTGTGGAATGAAGCTCCTTTAGCTGTCTCCATCAGTGCCTGGTGGTATTGTTTACTCTGGGTGAACGGCACAGCTGCTGTTGGGTTTTTTGGGTTGTATTTTTTGTGTTCTTGCTGACTTGGTTGTGTGATCTCTGTCAGTTTGCAGGTTTCTCAGCAGACTCTCTTTGCGAGCGAATTCTTGACTGCGGTTGTTCTCTCCTCGTCACAGCAGGTAAAACATGCATCTGTGCCTCTGAGCCATTACTGTAGCCTGTCTGAAAGGCCTTTATTTTAAAAGCCAGATGCACTTGGAAATGGAAGAGGAAGGGGCAGTGTTTCAGCTGAGCTGCCGCAAGGCAGATGCACTGCTTGTAGCGGTGCTGGAGTGCTGTTTTCCACTTTGAATGTACAGTGAAGCATCTAAGCAGCCCGCCCACTTTGTCCTGTAAAGCATGATGTCACCAGCTGCTAATAAGATGTTTCCAAACGCTTCTCATGCATTTTCCTCTTCAAAATCAGCCAGATGTTTGCAAGATGTATCATTTATGAGGCAGTCCTAATATGAGAATTCCCTCCCTTCCCAATTTCAAGGACATTTCTGCTGCAACTCTCAGCCTTGTAAAGCAAGAAAGTGGTAGTGTCCGGATGCACACCCACTGCATTTCTCCAACTGTTTTTGTAATAGTGCAAAAAATACTGTTTTTATTAATAGGTCCATGGCATGGAAAAAACCCACTGAACTGCAATCTGTGTTCTGGCCATGTTGGATTATTTCCCACAGAATATACCCAAGGGACTTGTTGGGGTCAAATTGGAACCTCTCCCAGGGAAGGAATTTCACCATTTCTCTTGGTATCTGTTTCTCTAGGCTAAAAGGGTGTATTAGGAAACCTTTCCCATCAGCTGCCTGTCCGCTTTCCCTCATTTGCAGTACGTGAGCTCTGCTCTGCCCTCCTGAAACAACTGCTTGTTGCTTCCAGCTGTCCCAGGCTGCCCGGGCTGTGAAGCCCCTCTAATGTTTTCCTTACCTTTTTGCAGATGCCTTTTATCGAGGGGACAAGCTGGTCAACTTGAAGCAGATTGCAGATGAAGCCCTTCAGAAATGTAAAGACAAGTAAGTCTGGATTCCCTTGTAAGAAGGGCATTGCTACCAGAATCTGCTCCTGCACAAGTGGAAATGGAATTTTCATAGGTGGGCAGACTCTGCAGCAGACACGAGCTGCACTGCATTCCTGAGGCTCTCAGAAGTAATATATGCTTTGACTCCCTCATCTTAAAAATATTTTCGTTTAACTTTCCTCTTGTTTGTTCTGACCTGAAGGCCCACATATTGGATGGGGGAGGATTTGCTGGAGAGAGATTGATCCACCATCGTAGAGGCCCATGGCAGATCTCCCAGTTCTGCAACAGCTCTTGGAGTGGGAGGGAATAACGCGCCACCATACCAGTTATGAACAGTTGGACACAGTGCCATGGGGCACATCAAGATGAGGCTTAAGTCTTGCTCCAAAGCCACTAATTCAACAGTAATGAAATAAATCAGAAATGATTCAAGTTTGGGAAATGGCTGTGTAAACAGGAACAGGCACTCCAGTTGACGTGCACCAACAAGTGCACTGGATCAGGGCCTCACTGTGCACAAGTATATGGTGAAGCTGCTTTATTTTTTTAAGTATCTTCACTGACATACTGTAAACCATAAAGAGAGAGACAGATCTATCATTGCATTTTATGGAAGGGGAAATAATTACGGTGAAATGGCTTTGCCAAGCTTACAAACACAGAGTCTGTGTAGCTTGTATGAGACTGAATGTGGTCTTATAAATTAGATCAAACATGAAAATTTAGGGCAGATAGTGTGCACGTTAGAAATTCAAACTTTATAAAAGCATGTCGAACTCTAAAACTTGAAAACATAAGTGTATAGGTCTGTAAAAGTAGGTACCTGGGAGGACAGAAGTGATCTTGGAAGTTGGGAATGAGCTGATGGAGACAGTACGCTGGTATCCTGACAGGGCTGAAGGGAGATGAGATCGTTGTGTTTGCGTTATAGGTAGGCTGTGTTAGCCCTCATGAGGGGACAAATGCCCACTCTTTTTCTTGATGTATAGTCTGGCTTTGGAAGCTTTTCCTCCTGAATCAGACAGCTGATCACGCCTAAGGATCGGAGCAGCCACCTAATGTCTCCTGGGTGCTGTGCAAGGTCTTGTTTGTGGTCACAAGTGGGCAAGTTTGGGATTCGTAAGGAATCTGCCCAGCAGTGACCTGTGAGAGATGCTTGTGGAATCCCCCTTTCCTCCGTAAGAATCTTACCTGATAAATCCCCAGGAAGCTGTGCACAGACCTTTCCTATTCTCCAAGCTCTGTTCCTGTGGCTGGTGCCCCTTGGCAATTCATGGTGTGCCTGGAGCTTGCGTGGCAGCATATGCTGTAGCTCAGCAAAAGCAGCTCAGGGCCCCTGCTCTGCCTCCAGTGCTGCCCATAAAGCCCATGAAGGGCAGGCTCAGCCCTTGCCTGAACAGTCTGTTCTGACAGCTCCTGCCTTTTACAGGGGCTCCCCTTTGAAAAAGTGCATCGTGGTGAAGCACTTGGGGAGGGAAGAGATAGCAGTGGACGGGACATGCAGCAAATCTCCCCCTCTCAAAAGGCTGTGTCAGGACGTACAGGTATGCTCCTGTGGGGATGGGAGGGAGGATTTTATGGGCTATGGGCCTGAGCCCAGCAAATCGATCGGTGCAAAACCACTGCAGTGCTTCCCTGGATGCTCCTGTTCTCTTGACTCCTGTTCCTGTTTTCTCCCCTCCTTGCTGTTGTTGCATTGCCAGTGGTCTGAATAAATTGTTCCTTTTCCCTTACCAAAATCCTCTCCCTGCTGCTTCCTTTAACACCATCGCTAGCTGCCAGCCCACAGGACCCCTGAAAGCACAGCGGGTACATCTTCCAAAGCCACTAGGACAAGGACAAGATGCCTCTTTTCCTCTGTACAGTGAAGACTTGCCCTTCCTAATCCTATATCTATCTATGCTTTTTGCAAAGACCAATGCCGTCCTGCACTATAGCTGTGACAGTAGAAGCAAGAGAGGAAAAACAGATTTGTGCTCATGGTGTGGGTTCAACACAGCCCCCCGACATGACAACAATCGTATGCTGAGAATAGTGCAGTGTCTGTGAGGCTGGCAGAGTAACTGTGTCAGCTGCTGGGGCTGGGGCTTTCCCTTGCAACTGAAACCAGATGAAAGGATGTGGGCCAGAGGCATGTGGCGAGGTGGGAGTGGGAGGAGGGGAAGGTGTCGTGGAGCCATGGCTGCCTGCTGAGCTCCTGAGGCTGGCGTGCAGTCTTGCTGCACCCAGCAGCTACCCTCTGTCTTCATCTGCTTCAAAGGCAGGTTGCTCTGAACCACCAAACAGCTCCGTGTCTTACAGTGGTGTCTTCGGTCCCTGTGTGTTTGGTGATTATTTGCATTGGGTTATCCCCAGGCTGCTGCTTGCTCAGAAATGGGTTGTATTTGGGGAGTACATCTGAGCTTTGGGCTCTGTTTTCAGAAGGGATGGTCTGTGTGCGCCCCTGGAACATGAAGTCCCAGCAGATTCTGTATCTTTGAGTTAATTTTCCTTGTTCAGCTGTGTTAATTTTATTGGGGTGTTGCTCGATGTTTGCCAGCCTGGCTGTGTTACACTGGCCTCCTCTGCCCCCTCTCTTGTGAGGGCAGGGTAGCTGCAAAGGGCTGGGAATACTGGAGCAGACTGGCCTTCCTGTGCAAGGTTTCCCTGGCTGGATGGTTTCAGAGAAGCCTGTTCCTGCACTGGGTGTTGGTGAGGTGACGTTACTGTGCAGAATGTCCCGGGAGGAGGCTGGAGGGTGTCTCTTACCCTTTGGGTTTTGCTGCTCTACTTGTTCAGACACTTTGTTAAAGATTGCTTTCCCCTGCGAGCACATTTTTACCGTGTCGTTGGCTTGTGTAATACTCTCAGACAGTCTGTGGGCTGTGCGCAGGCTCTGCGCTTCTGTACCCAGCTGGCTGCGTGCAGGGGGTGGCCTCTGTGACCCACTGCACAGGTGGTGGGTACCCAGGGAAGGTGATGGAAACAGGCAGAGGGCATCTTCTGGCCTGGCCCGGGATCCAGGTGCCTTCCAGCCTGCCGGGATTGTTTCCCAGCATCCAGGCCTCTGGGCTTCCAGCTCCCTGCCTGCAAAGCCCGGTGTGGATCCTCTGCTTCTCAACTTTCACACCCTCTTTGTGGATTTTTAACAGGAAAAAAAGACTGAGAGCTCACAGAGACTCCAGCCCAAGGTATTTACACACAGCGCTGCCTTCCTCCTCGTGGCATCTCCCTTCTGCTTCCCCCTCCAGCGCTCCCCCTTCCTAACCGCTCTGACTCTGCACGGCCACACGTGCCTTCCTAACCGGTTACCAGCAGTTGCATGTTAGTGATAGATACCACTCGCCGCTTGGCTGGAGCTGCCCACGGTTTTGGGGCGAACGCAGTGCCACCAACTTTGCTGCCAGAAACAAATCTGTATCCATAAAAGCCCCTGAGCACACGTCAGCGTGCTGACAGGGGAAATGCAGAACCCCGGGATGCGCTGTCAGGGTTCGGATGATGGTTCATCTCTTTGCCTTTTAAAAGCAGCTCTTGCAATGCGCTTCCCTTTGCGGTGACGCTGGCAGGGATCACCTGCAGCTTCCCAGCTGCAGTGGTGTGCTGCAGGCAGCAAACCTGGCGCGCTAGACACACAATGTGGACTCTGCCTGCCCCATCCAAGGAGCTGCGGCCTCAGGACCTCATGAGCAGGCAGGCAGAGGCCTGGCCTCAGGGGCTGTGTGCCGTGCCATGGGTCTGACCTCCTCCATGGACAGTGGAAGTTGGGGGCTGAGATGGAGGGATCCGTGAAGGAGGGATGCAAGAAAGCCACTGTTGGATGGGCTGGTGTGAGCCTACCTTGGGCTTGTTTGACCTGGTGCCTTGCTGGGAGCTTGCTGGTGGAACAAACCTGTGGAAACTGCTTCCCCAGGTAAAGCCAGGAGCCCTGGGGATCTGTGAGAGCTTTCCAGGTGGGCTTGGTTACGCTGGGCTGTCAAGCAGCTAGTGTCCCCTGCACCACGTGTGCAGGAGCTGCGGGCTGGGCCGTGGGGTCACGGCCAAATGGCACATGAACATCTTTAGGCTGCAGAGAGTCACCATGTGACCTCGTGGCTACTCTGTGCCTCTGTGCACCCCAGCTGAGGGAGCTGTGGGGACTCTGTGCAGGCTGTGCCTGTGCAGTGGGCTCTAGCTCTGCCAGGACGTGCCCCAGCTGGGAGCTGCAAGGCTCTGGGTCAGTGTGCCAGCATCAGTGTGCACATCTGTGCTGAGGCTGGGGAGTGTTGCCCACACGGCTGCCCCTGAGCTCCTTTGAGGAAAGGTGAGCTCAGGTGGAGTTAGGACTTGCACTGATCTGTGCCAGCTGGAACAGCACTCAGAGTGACCTCTGCCCACCAGCCACAAGCACTGGTGGCTTTGTTACAGCTCTGACATCCTCAGGTAGCTCCTTCAGGTGGCCAGTGCTGGGTGGTTCCATGTCAGAGCAGCAGGGTAATTTCTTTAATATCAGGTTAACAGATTTGGGGTGTTTTTTGTGTTTTTTGAGAGGTCTGCAGGGCCAAGCAGTGCGAGCCCAACGTGTTCCTGTTTGTCTCGGGCCATGCTGCTGTAGGGGTCCCGGCAAGGTGTGTGGGACTGGTGGGTGCGTGGCTGTGCTGGGTGAGGCTCACTGCTTGGCTGCTCCACGGCAGCTCAGGGCAGCCCAGGAGGGCAGGAGGAGCCTGTTTGCTGGGAGAGCACGGAGCAGCTGCTGCTGCGGGCTCTCTCCTGGCTGCTGCTGCTGAGAGGGATTTATCAGTGATACTGGTGGTTTGGACAATCTGCTTCAGGTCTTGCAGCCAGACGGTGTTTAAAGGTTTTCCTCATGGCTGTGGGCTGAGAAAAGGAGCTTCTAGAGTGGGAGCTGCAGCTGTGGTGCATGGTTTGCAGCAAACAGCTCTGGAGCAGAAGCTGCGCTGTGAACATCTGCCTCGATGGTCTGTGAGGGGGTGAGGTTGGGGCTGCACCCCTCGTCCCCCTCGTCGCTCTTGTTTTGGGCGAGCCTGTTTCTAATCTGTTTTTCCCAGACCCCCTGGAACCCAGCCATGGACGTGTGGTGGCACGAGCTGATGAGCAGTGCCAGCACGGAGTGTGAGCCTGAGTGGTGCGACTCAGAGGACGAACTCTTCATCCTCTACACAAGTGGCTCAACTGGGAAACCCAAGGTATGCTTCCTAGCTCACCGCCCACAGGGCCGGGCTGAACTGGGAGGGCCCAGTAAGAAGAGGATTCACAGAGGCCTTGGGAAAGGGGCTGTGCTGGTCATTCCTGCTGTTTGAGCTCAGTGGGCTGGTGATGCTCAGCTTGGCCCAGGAGGGTGAGGGCCCTGGTGAGAGCTTGCCCTGACAGTTGCTTGCCTTCTCCTCGTAGGGTGTGCTGCATACAGTGGGTGGATACATGCTTTTTGCTGCCACTTCATTTAAATACGTGTTTGATTACCAACCGGAGGATGTCTACTGGTGCACAGCTGACATCGGATGGATAACGGGCCATTCCTACCTCACTTATGGACCCTTGGCAAATGGGGCAACTAGTGTGTTAGTAAGTGCTGCATGACAGCTGGGTGCTTTTACTCCAGGAAAGTGGAGAACATGGTGCTGTGCTGCATCCCTGCATTGCTCTGTGACGAGCGTGCTTCTCGCTTGCGTGCAGTGCGCTGGGCTCTGTGAGAAAGGGTGAGGGTCCCCAAGGAGGGCATGAGTGACTGCTCGGTGGCATATGGGGGGGGCTAGTTTATATGTGACTTCTGGGTGGTTATTTTTTCAAATGCTCCCCTGTTTCTTTCCCTTAGAAGTACAAGCCTTGCGCACTAGGGGAGCCAGGGCTGCTGCAGGGTAATGCGGAAGCCAAATCAGAAGCAGGGAGTGATGTTTTCACTGCTGATGCCAATTTGACAACCTGGATTTAACTCCTGTGTCTGTATTTCTCTTGACAGTGGACAGCTGTAACTTATATACAGATCAGGGAGCCAGAGGCTTGTGCCCAAGACTCCCTGGGGAAATGCAAGCAGGAAAATCAGTGTCACGTTGGGGGAGTCCTTTCTGGGGTTCTCGGTACTTCTGGTTGCGGTTCTGTCACCGTGTTTGGACCTGTCGCCTTTTACCATGTGGGCAGGCTCACTTGTGTTGGTGGGACTGTGTCGCTGTGGTAGCCACTCAAATGCCTGTACTGCTAGGGTGTTTCAG
This sequence comes from Ibycter americanus, assembly GCA_035590275.1. NCBI lineage: Eukaryota > Metazoa > Chordata > Aves > Falconiformes > Falconidae > Ibycter > Ibycter americanus. The sequence continues at coordinate 2,704,256 of JAVJGI010000002.1, read as the reverse complement.
GGGACATTTGCTAGAATGTGTGGGGTGGGGTGATGCCAGATCTGTCCCAATGAAGCACTGAAAGGGGTCCCTGGACTGGGTTGGTTTCACTGTGTGGTGCCCTGGCATTTGTGTAAGTATGTGCTGGGGTCCAACCGCTGTTCCCTGTTGCTGTCAGCTCCTCCTGCTTGGGAAGGTGCTGCAGGTCGGTAGCAGTAAGGAACGGCTGTCTCACTGCCCTGTGTCCTGCTCAGTTTGAAGGTGTCCCCACCTACCCGGACATCGGGCGAATGTGGAGCATCGTTGACAAGTACAAGGTGACCAAATTCTACACAGCGCCCACAGCCATCCGGCTGCTGATGAAGCATGGGGAGGAGCCTGTCAAAAAGTGAGTGCCAGTCCCCAGTGGCATGGGGATCCCTGGCTCCGGCACAGCCAGAGGCTCCCCAGTGGGGGACCAGGGGCCCCAGCTTCCTCTCTGAGCAGCAGCTTCCCCAGCGTATTTTCTGAACAGACCAGGATCTTCTGCCTTCTACGCAGCAATACGCAGGCCATGTCTCTGCGCTCCCAGCACTAACTTCGTTGTGGCACTTCTGAGTGGGTCCTCCTCCACCATCAGCTGCAGCTAAGCTCAGAGTTGGCAGGTCCTCCCTGCTCCTGATCAAAGCTCCCAGAGGTGTGCTGGGCAGAGTGCTCATCCGTGCGCTGCTGCTTGGCCCAAGGAGGGAAAGGAGCAGAGCCAAGTGGGGCAGGAGACACCAAAATCACAGAGGTCTCCTTTCTTCTCCCACGGAAGAGGGCCGAGAAGGGTCTGAACCATGCCTGGAAGCCCCAAGTACACTTTGGGTAGCCCAGGAGTTCCTGTAGGCTCTGCTGTGCAGCAGGCTCACCGCTGCTGCTCTCCATGGCCTGCTGAGCCCCTGCCAGCCCCCTCCTCTCTGCAGGCACAGCAGGAAGTCTCTGAAGGTTCTGGGGAGCGTTGGCGAGCCCATCAACCCTGAAGCCTGGCTGTGGTACTACCGTGTGGTGGGAGAAGAGAGGTGTCCCATTGTGGACACGTTCTGGCAAACAGAGACAGTGAGTCCTCCCCTGGGTGTCCCTGGGACCTCTCTTTCCCTTGTGCTCCCTGCAGGGTGTCGTTGCAGGTTTGCCCTAGTGTTTCTTTGGTTCTATGCGGACTAGTTCTTTTGCTTGCCCAGGAGACTCTGGTGTGGCCTGCAAGTGTTAGTTCCCCTTCTCTTTCTTTCCTGGACCTCAAACAGGCTCCAGGGGGAGACCTTCCTCTCCAAAGGGTCCCTGCAAAGGTCCGCTCCAGACCCTGCTCCCCTCCCCTTTCTCTCCCCCAGCAGCTCCAAAGCTTTGTGCCCAAACACAGGCTCCCTGTCCCCTGCCGTATCCTTCCTGGGGCCCTGTCTCTGCAGCTGTGTCTGACCAGGATGTGGTGTGACCAGAGCCAGTGCAGACATCTGTGGCATGGGCTGGCATGGCCCAAACTCACTCGTGTTTGCCTCTCTCTGCAGGGTGGCCACATGCTGACACCCCTCCCTGCTGCCACCCCCTTGAAGCCGGGCTCTGCTGTAAGTACTTCTGTTCTCCTGGGGCAGGGAGGGCTCCCCGGGGACCGTGGCAAGGCACTGCAGCAGCAGCTGGCACTGTCTGTACCATGGCCTGGTGCTTACCAGCCTGCCAGGGTGATAGTGGGATGGTGGTGCATACCGGGGGGTGGCCACCACCCAAAATTCCAGGCCTGGCCCCGTGCAGCTGTGCTCACAGGTCCATGTGCCACAGCCTCTCCAAAGCTGCCCTTGCTCTGCTTTCCACTCCTGGTTCACAGGGTTTTAATGTCTGGGCTCACCTCCCTGTCTCCTTGCTCTCTGGTCCCCATGGCAGACGTTCCCCTTCTTCGGTGTGGTCCCTGCCATCTTGAACGAGTCGGGGGAAGAGCTGGAAGGAGAAGCAGAAGGCTACCTGGTAAAGAAGGGCTGATCTTCCCCACCCTCCCCTTGTCCATTCCGCGTGAGCTCCGGGACCTTCCCGGGAGCATGTGCACATCTCTGCTTACTCTGGGTCCACCCAAGGGACCCCCGTGGGTGCTAGGAACTCCCTTTGCTGCTGTAACTCGCTGGGGGCTTTATGCTGTAAACAAACCTTTCGACTGATGGTTAAATGCACTTGCACACATGGCCAAGGCAGGAGGACGGGAACAACTCCTCAGCCAAGCTCCTTCCCCCGTGCCAAGCCTGGTGAGACTTCCCCAGAAGATCAGCACTGGGCAGCAAGTGTTTGAGTGTCATCACTCGTGGCTCTGCCTCTAGCATCTCCGTCACCGCATGCGGAGGCTGCGTGCGTCTCTGTCGCCATGGTGCAAAGCCCGGGTTATTGGGTTTGCTCTCACTGACTCAGGTCTGCATTTTTCACCGTCAGGTATTTAAGCAGCCCTGGCCAGGAATGATGCGCACACTGTACGGAAACCACCAGCAATTTGAAACCACATACTTCAAGAAGTTCCCTGGGTACTATGTGACAGGCGACGGTAAGCTTGTCCGGGGGCCGGGGGTGGTCTCTGCAGGGGCCTGGGGACGGCAATTTAAATCTTGCCATGTCCTGGCCTCAGAATCCCTTATCAGTTTCTCTGAGTGCTGGCACTGCTTCCTCACACTGTCGTTTCTGGCTATTTTTAGGCTGCAGGAGAGATAAAGATGGTTATTACTGGATCACAGGGCGAATTGATGACATGTTGAATGTTTCTGGTAAGAATGAGTTTTGTCTTCAGTGGGGACTGATATGCTTTCTGACACTAGTTAAGAGACATCTTGCTTTATGGGGGACACTTTTGCCTCCGTTTCTGACACTAGTTGAAAAGCTACCTTGCTGTATGGGGGATGGTTCTGCATCTGTGACTCTGCCCAGCAACCTGTCCTCAAAGTGGATCTGATTGCTGGGTCAGGGTTATTTCAGAGACAGACAAGTCTGTGACTTGGTGACATCACTTTCTCTGGAGACAACGCACTGGAGGGAAGGAACCTTCTCTGACCTCCTGGAGGAGGTCCTTAACCAGCCCGGTTGTCTCCGTGCTGAAGGATTTAGGGCCACAGGGAATCACAGAGGCTGGGCAGGACCCCACGGTCCGTAATCCAACCTGCTGTTCCATGTAGGGCTAACCTCGAAGCTCAGAGCTGTGTCTACAGAGGTGGAGATTCTCCTGCCTCGCTTGACTGGGTCTTTGAGATCCAGCTGCTTCTCAGTCCATCACTTTACATATCTACTGCATTTAATAGCTCCCTCCCTCCTTTCCTTGAGGCTGTAGCCTGTGGGTACTTACTGCTGCCTGTGAGATGCTGCGGTTACTTGCCCGTGGATCAAACTAGATCCTTTCATCTGACCAGCAGTGCTTGATCCACCAACTGATCATTTTGGGAGTTGACCACCTTCCCGTGGTTTTCTGTGACAGCAGTCCCAGGGCAGAATGTCAGAGTGCAGGTACAGGAGCGAGTTGTGCCCTTGCCCTGCGATGGGGAGCGTACTTCCATCTCCCCACAGTGATGAGCTGTGAGCGGTGCCTGGCGGGGCAGGTTCCTGGGCTCTGCAGATGCAGTGTCTTCCTCCTCTGCACCTTCCAGCTGACCATGTGGGCAGGTCTCCTCTCACCAAACGCAACCCCTCCCCAGCCCGTGCCTTGTTCAGTCCCAGGCTGTGCACAGTTCATGATCTGTTACAGAAAAGCGGCTAAAGGTGGGAGGGAGGACAGCCAGGGGAGATGGCCTCGCTCTGCAGGTGAGCAATACCTGGCAGCCTTCAGGGCAGCCCAGCCCCTGCACTGCTGAAACGAGTTTCTCTCTCCACCTGTTGTCTTTTCTCAAGCAAATGAAATTGATGCTCTCAAAGCTATAGTTTAGGGCCTTTTACACCTGCAGGCTTCTTCCTCCCAGCTGCACCAGGCTGGGGTCTGTAACGCACTGCCTCTCCTTGCTTCCAGGCCACTTGCTGAGCACCGCAGAGGTGGAGTCAGCCTTGCTTGAGCACACTGCCATCTCGGAGGCTGCGGTGGTCAGCCACCCACACCCCCTGAAAGGCGAGTGCCTCTACTGCTTTGTGACCCTGAGAGATGGCCACGAGTTCACCAAGAACCTGACGGATGAGCTGAAAAAACAAGGTAGCAGCAGACAATATTTGGGAGGTTATGCGGCAGGGAGAGGGAGGGCAGTGCTGGGCAGGTGATGGAGGGGTTAAGGGCTTAGGTACTTGAACGAGGAGGGTGCCTGTAGTCTGGGGAATGCAGTGCGGACAACTGCAACAAGGTGCCCCCTCTGATCAGAGAGCACGGCTGGCAAAGACTAAAATTAGTTCTCCTGGCCTTTGGCTGCTCATGTGATGCCACCTCTACCTCTTGGGAGCTGGCAAGCCGCGTGAAGGACTGCGGTGCCTGGCAGGCTTCTGTTTGCAGCAGTGGCACGGCTGCCACAGCTCTCCCTGGCAGATTCTGACTTGCTGTGAGGATCATTTGGTTGCTTTGAGGGTTAGTGCTCTGGGTGTTTGTGCTCTGGTCTCAAGGCAGCTCTTTAACTGCCACAGCAGCCTGCAGCATTTAGTATGTGAAATACACCCGTGGCAGTTTCTTCTCTGTAGGAACCCAACAGCAAATCAGTCCTTGCTCTACTAAAATGGTAGTAGTGGTTGGTGTAGCCATTTTAGAGGTCTCCTGAAGATGGAGAGAATGAAAAAACAAGTGCCCTTGCCTTCGGGAAGATGTGCTTATTAGCCCTGTTGGCATTGCAGGCCTTGCTGCCCCCTCCCGCAGCCCCAAGGCTGGGGTGCAGCACCCCCAGGCGCTGCCCTACCACGTTCCCCAGGAGCTGGGCTCTGCATGCCTTCACTTGGTCATCCTGCCTGAAAAGGGTGTGTGTCCTATCTCCTAGTACCTACAATGAAAATACTTCTTTTTTTCTTTAGTCAGAGAAAAAATCGGACCGATTGCAACACCTGATTACATCCAGTATGCCCCCAGCCTGCCCAAAACCCGCTCAGGTAAGGGCCCAGTGACAGTGCTGGGAGGACTGAGTAGTTCCTGCCAGTGGGAGGAAATCAGCCCTAAACTGCTTGTCCAGGGCCACCCAAATTCAGGGGGGAGCAACCTCGGGGCAAGCAGGGTGCTGTAGGTCTGGGCACTCCCCATTCCTATGGATGCTAAAGAGATCCTGACTCCTGCTTTTCTTTCATGGCTGTTGTTACAGGAAAGATTACCAGACGGATATTAAGGAAGATCGCCAAAAATGACAAAGATCTGGGGGACATCTCTACCTTGGCAAACCCGGGCATCATAAAACATCTTTTCAACAGCAGATGTGACACTAAGCAGTAGCAGCATGACCTGTCCCTGCTGAGCAGAACTGTAGCAGCAGCAGTGTCCTGATGAGCAGGTCCCTTGAACATCCACTGTCTGCCCTGGGAAGGAAACTTCACTTGTTGAATTGAATGTACAAACGTTGGGAATGAGGGAAAGGCTGGCTCTGGAGAGGCCGTGTCTCACTAGTGTGTCCATGCCTCGGAGGAGTGTGTGCATCATGTTCCAGATGGGTATCGTATATCTGAGGTTCAGCTCATGCTCCTCCCTTTTCAGCACCTCATTCTTGATTTTTAATTTTTTTTTTTGTTTTTTTTTTTTGGCGGGGGGTGGTTAATTAACTTTATGTAATTGAGGAGCCCTGGCACCTTGCGCACAGTGGGAAGGAACTTGAGGGGTTGGAGGGGAAGTGGTGCTGGAGTTATGCAATGCAGGCAGGCGAGGGAGGTGCATCTGCCACTGGCCACACACCAGCTAAGCTTCCTTTTCTACTTGGAGCGCTGCAAGCTGCGTGAGAACTTAGGAACACTCTCACATCATAACTGTATAGCTGAGTTTTAGTCCTGCATCCACTGTCCAAGCCTGTTGCTACCAGAGGTCCCCTAGCCTGATAGGGAGCAGGGCAAGGCTCAGGGGAGCTCTGTGCTTCAAACAGGCTTTTTCAGAGCAGCTTGGTACCGAGATCTGCTGCTTCCTAACTGCATGGTGCCAGCTGGTGTGGTTTTTTCCCAGTCCAGGGTCCTTCAGGGGCTGTGGACACCACAGGGAGCCACATATGGTCTAGGAGGAAAAGGCTTGGTCTGACATGCCTCAGAGCATGCTGCTTCCACCTGCTCACAGCTGGGCTCCGCAGCTGCGTGCTCCTTTCGTGCCCTGGGGTAGGAGTGGGTGCTCTTGATACCAAAGCATGGAGGGGAAGCAAAGCCACGCAGCAGCCCCTTTCCCATTGCAGGCAAACCAGGCGCTGGGTTATAGCACACCATGACCATCGCTACAGCAAAGAAACCAAGGCAGGCAGGGCTGTGTTAGTCCTAGATGATGTTTTTCCCATTAGGGAAAAAAAATGGTGGAAGATGTTTAAAGTTAGCTTTTGCTTAAATCTGACATGGACTTGTGGTGATAGGAAAAACACCCAAAACCTCTAACCCAAGAGCCTGAACATGACAAGGGTACTGCCAAAGCCATTCTTCTTTAAATGAATTACACTTAACTCCAGCCCTGGGTTGAGCTGGGAGAGATACCTCCTTTGTAATGTCTGTATAAAAATATGCATGTGAACTGTTTGATTTTGCACTTAAACCAAAGGAGAAATGGGCTTTAAAACTTGCTGCAACAGCTGTTTCGGTGAGTGCCAACATACAGGCTTTACCTGCAAACTGAGCTGACTTTTGCCTGGCCTGGGAAGGATGAGGCAAGTGCCCCTGAGGCGGGTTGCTCAGGGCAGGCGTTGCGAGTGCTCTGGTGGGCTGTTGTCCAAGTCCCAAGTCTCACTCCTTACCTGCTGCTCTCACTGGCACAGCACTGGTCTGTGATCTATAAGCTCGGTGCGTGCCCGTGTCCCATGCCCCACCCCAGCTCTGTACCACTGGATTGTGCCACCTTGTTGACAAGGATTCCTACATCATTTCTCCTCCTCTGTTACTCTGTCTGCTATGTAATTTTGGCTGGAAACAGCTAGAGTTTTATGCAAATTGAAATAAAATTCAAGGAAACAAAATGGAAACAGGCTTAGAGTGTGTGCAGGGGTTGTTAGGTGCTTGTCTGCTGTTGAGTCTGGGGGAGATGGGGGTGCTCAGACCTTGCTAACCAGGGTGGGCTTTTGGGGAGGGGTAGGTTCCTGCCAGGGTGATGTCATGGGCTGGGATTTACAGGCTCTGCCGGTCTGTGCTGCTGCGCTGCGCTGCACTGGGGCAAGAAGCTCTGTCTCCAGGGTGGGAGCCTGTGCCTCAGTTTCTCCCTGGTCTCCAGCCAAGTTTGTTCCACTAAGGCTCAGGGAAATTACAAGGCAGGATGACACCCATCTGTCATCAGCCGCCCCTGCAGGGCCAACACCAGAGAGACAGACAAGCACCCACCGCAGCAGCCAAGGGAGCTTGGGGCTGTTGTGAGCTGACTCACCTCCACACCAGGCCTGGTCCTCATCCAGGTACAGCAAGGGATGCCAGCCTCTGCTTCCACGCTGTGGCCCCCAGTGTCACCTTCCGCTCAGGCCTCACCAGCAGCTGCCTCCAGCAGCGCAGGGACCCTGCTACAGCTGCTACAGTGCTCTCGTTGTGGCTGCATCTAACCTTGGGCCCCTGCTGCTCCACCAAACTGCCCAGGCTGAGAATTTCCTCCTGGAGACCATCTCACCCAGCACACCAGCAGCTCTCCACCCACTGGTTGTGCTGGGCCAGCACTGCAGAGCCAAGTGCCAGGACACATCCCCAACACAGCGCTGTGAGCCTTACAGCAACCAGAGCAGGAACTGGTGGGTTGGCTTTAGCTATTCCTGGTGTGAACGTAAAGGAAAGGGCCACGCGCAGGTGAACCCCTGCCCAGAAGCCACACCTGGCCAGGGAGGAGGCAAACCTCTCCCCTTCGCATCTTCTCTCAGACAAAACTGGCTCAAGAACAACATTCAGATTGCACATACATTTTAATCTCTGGCTGGGGGTAATCAACCCCCCAGCAAAACCCCTCAGGAATTGTAGATTCAGTTACGCTTACAGAACTGAACTCTCCAAGGTGAAAGATGGATGATTGAAGCACACAGCACAGCCGCAGTGACAGCGGCAATGTGCTCAGCAGGGTGCAGGTCTGTCAATCGGCATGTTCTTTCTTTAGGAATACTGGCTTTACACCGCTTCTCTCTGGTGTCACTAAAAGGGTAGAGCTGAGGCTGCCTGGGCGCTTTACCAGGGCACTATTTGGCTGAGGAGGCAGAGGCAAAATACCTTGGGAAGGAGAGTCCGTGCTCCTCCATGTCGCTGCACTGTTCCCACTGAGTCATGAAACCTGGAGGGAGACACATCTCGCCATCTGCTGGTGCCGGTCCCACTCTGCCTCTCCTGCGATTCCTTTGCCTCCTCACCACAAAGCTCCCACCACTGACATCTGCTCTTGGATGTCATCATCTCCCATCCCCGACACCGCTCTTGGGCTGCATGTGCCACACACGGTGCCTAAATGGCAGTGGGATGGCACCTGCACAAGCCCTCAGGGGTTCAATTCACTATCCTGTTGGGCTCTGCCACCATTGTTGAGGGCTTCTTATGCCAGCCCGCGGGGATCTGTTGGACAAGGCTGCAGGAGGCAACGGGAACAGATGCAGCCCTCCCAGATGCGTTCTGCACTGTTGCCTGCCTTGTGTAACACAGAGGCACTGTCTGGCATGAGTACCCAGTCCAACAAAACAGGAGCTGGGCAAAGCAAAAGTAAGCATTGGGCCCTTGGGCAAATTACACCAGGGCAGCTGTCCCTTGTGCAGGAACCCTGAGGATCCTCAGGCACAGGGAAAAGTAGAAATCGGGGCAGCAACAGCACCTGAAGGAGGGCTGGAGGAGTCATGGACACATGGCGCTGGGCTCCCCTCTTTAACCTGGAAAGCACTGAGGCACTGGGCCACAAACCCCACAGATGAAGGCTTGTATATCCAATTTTCTCCTCTCATTCTCTAGGCTTTGGATTTGTGGGTCTCCAGAAATAATGCAGCATCAAGGAGCACGAAACTGGGAACAGCAAAAGTGCCTGTTGTGGCACATTCACCATTCAGCTTTGCTGTACATACTCCTGCCCGCAGGCTAGACCCCAAGGGAACACCCAGACCAGTGCAGTCCTGGGAGGTCACAGCTGGGATGTGAGATGCGCACAGGGCAGGGCCCCCTGAGCAGGCAGAGCAGGGAAGTCCCTTCTTCCTGCAGGAGGAATTGCAGAGGAGAAGCTGGGGCTGGCACGCGGGATGTTTGAGCGATTGTGTCCACACAGTCCCTCCTCATAGTCCCCAACACGTCAGACCTCAGTAAGCACACCTTCAGGAGAACATCCCTGCAGCAGATCAGCTGTTCAGGAAGCACAGTGAGGTCGGTGGGATGGGGCATCACACCAGGTAAGGAGTGTCCAGCACTGCCACACCAGCTGCTACCCCACCGTCTGCATGCTCTATTGCCTTCGTCCGCAGGAGGTGGCCGGCGGCCTGGTTCATCACCATCTCCTTGCCCTGTCTGCAAAGAAACAGGCAACTGAGCACCTGCAGAGCAGAAAGCTTACGACATTTCATCTAGGACAATTTGGTCCATGTTCCCTGCCTGTCCTGGTTTCAGCTGGGATAGAGTTAAATTTCTTCTTAGTAGCTGTGTTTTGGATTTGGTGTGAGAACAATGCTGGTAACACACTGATGTTTTAGTTGTTGCTCAGTAATGTTTATGTTAAGTCAGGACTTTGCAGTTTCTCAGGCTTTGCCAGCGAGAGGGCTGGAGGGGCATGGGACACTGGGAGGGGACACAGCCAGGACAGCTGCCCCGGCCTGGCCAGAGGGATGTCCCATGCCACAGAGCATCATGCTCAGGATGGAAACCGGGGGCAGCTGGCCGGGATGGGCCGGTGGCTGCTTGGGGACTGGCTGGGCATCGACCAGGCAGGGGGGAGCAGCTGTACCGTGCATCACTTGGTTTGTCTTCTCCCTTCCCTTTGGATTTCGTTCCTCTCCCTTTTTCCCTCCTTTTCATTAAAATTGTTATAATAATAATTATTATTGTTTCATTTCAATTATTAAATTGTTCTTATCTCAACCCTCGAGTTTTACATTCCTTCCCAATTCTCCTCCCCATCCCTCTGGGGGTGCAGGGAGTGAGCAAGCAGCTGCCTGGTACTTAGTTACGGGCTGGGGTTAAACCATAACACTGCACAGCACAGGGCAGGTAACCGCACACAACAGCCCCAGGGGTAATGCAGAGGCCTCTGCAGACAACAGAGCTGCGCCTGTTTTGTGCCTGCTGGGCCATTTTGGTCTGACTGCTCTGCACACAAGCCGTGTCAGGTTCAGAACGCTGCCAGAGTAAATTTGTTTCTAAAATTGTAAGAGAAGGACTTTAATTTATAAGCTATGGAAACAGTTCTATGGGCCTGTGAGGGTTTTAAACAAAAGCAGAGGCTATTTAGAGCTGAGTATGACCGCATTAAGCCTTCAGGTATTTCTGAGATCACCAGGGCTTCAGAAGAGCATGTGGCTGCCTCCAGAACCTGAGGAGTGCTCCTAGAAATCTGGGATGAGACGCACCAGTTCCATGTGGCTGTTATACCAGTAACCACCAGCGCAGAGGGGAAAATGCTCCCCACCTGAGTGCTGGCTGGAGCAGGGAACCACCCCATAACACAAGTACATTTCTCACCTGACATAGACACCAAAAATACCAAGCTCCGAGATACATTCAGACACTTGTAGGGGACTGTGAGCCCTCAGCAAGTAATTCATTGTTGGCTGTGGTTTGATCTTATCCATCAAGATGTAGGAGGTTCTCTCAGGGCTGTCCCTGATCTTCTCCAGAACCTGCCTGAGCTCTTCACCATAGAGGTTGTTCCCTGACAACAAAATCAGCAAGTCAAGCACTTCTCAGCACAGCACAAACCATCAGCCCCAGCAGCCCAAAGAGACCCATCCTTCACCTCCCCCTGTGCTGCCTGGGCTCCCCACATGCCAGCTCCGGGGCTTAGGGAGCTCCTCCCCTGGAGGCAGCACTACCTTACTGCCATGACTAGTTCCCACAGCTACAAGCCGCTACAAGCCACCCCAAGCAGCTACAAGCCACCGCACCTTTTATCCCTCAGCACAGGACCAGGGGCCATCACAGAACTACTGCCTCTCCTGGATACAGCATGAACCGTGACAAAAACCCACATGGACCCAGTCCACTTCATACCTCCACCTTCTCGCTGTGGCTTCAGCACAAACCGGTCAGGGTCAGCAATAGCTGTAGCAGCTATCTCGTCACCCTCTTTGCCCTGGCAGGAAAGGACGGCAACAGCAAAGCATCAGGAAGAAGTAGGGGCTCCTCAACAGACCTCTCTGAGCAGGATCAACAGGATCCCCCAAGAACCACAACAAAGCCCCCTCTCTTCTTAACCAAAGACAAACATCACACAGGCTAAGCACACATCTGCATGTTCACTCCTGCTCCAGCCCCACTCACACTCACCACATCCAGGGAATAGAGTCCAGCAAACGTTGCTCTTATTCGAGCGACAGCCTCGGCACGGCCAGGCAGTAACCTCTCCAGTGTCCCTGGCCGGCTCAGCTCCTGCTGCACTTTCTTGGTGCCTGCGAGTTGGGTAGCAATGTCAGGGCACTTCACTGCCCTTGACCTCTCCAGCAACAACCGTGCCTCCCAGTTCTGAGACAGAAAGAGAGCAACCATCTTGTCAGCATAAAAGAAAAGAAAAAGGTGGGGGAAAAAAAGGGGAAAAAAAGGTTTTCTCCACTCCTTTCTGTTCAGTTATTGATGTATGATTGCCTCCTCCCTCTCAGCCTAGCAGGGATGGGGGGTGGAAAAGCACCCCAGAAACAAGCAGACATGCATACATGGATTTCCCACCTCTGGAAACAGCACAGCCAGGTTAGTCCACTGCCTTTGCCTGCACCACCTTCCCCAGCTTGTCCAGTGCTGCCACCTCCAGACAACAGTAAGATCTGGTCTGTATGATTATTACCTGCAGCCTAATAGCCCTAGCAGAGGACAGAGTGCGATCTGTAGATCAAGTATTAACCCTTTAAGCGGGTACTAATACCTGCGTTAACCCATACTGTACAGAAGCAATTCAGTGCTGCAGTATGAGGTCACCACATGAGTGGTTACTGGAGAAGCAAGCCACTCACTTCTCTTACTGTGCAAGTCCCAGGGACACCTACATGCACTGTGGAATCACAGATTCCCAATGCTATCAGCCACGCTGGACAGGACTAACCCCACCCAGGACTGGACAGATGCCCCTGGCATTTCAAACTCGCCGAGCAAGGCCACAGCGTGGGCAGCTTCTTGGAGCAGAGCTGTCAGTACTGACCTGCTGGTCGTAGTTCTTTGGCACGTAGCCCTCCCTGTAGTACACCACCGCTATCTCCTGGCCGTCCCTGGAACGGAAACCAGAAGCATTCACAAAACCAGACCAGTCCATGCCCACCTCTGCCCGAACCCCCAGCACAAGGGGGCTGCAACTGGGCCGGGCAGGCAATGTGTTACAGCATTTGCCCCTTCTCCTTGGTATCCTGGGCTGTTCTGCTCCTGGCTGGCTTTGCCAGAGAAAGAAGAGGGCTGCAAGCCCTGGCTCCTCTCCACTGAATCATAGAATCATTCAGGTTGGACAAGACCTTTGAGATCATCAAGTCCAACCATTAACCCAGCACTGTCAAGCCCACCACTAACCCGTGTCCTCAAGCACCGCATCTGTGCGTTCTTTTAAACACCTCCAGGGATGGTGACTCCACCACCTCCCTGGGCAGCCTGTTCCAATGCTTGACCACCCTTTCCGTGAAACTTTTTTCCCTAATATCCAATCTAAACCTCCCCTGGTGCAACTTGAGGCCATTTCCTCTTGTCCTGTAGCTTGTTATCTGGGAGCAGAGACTGACTCCCACCTGCCTACAGCCCCTTTCAGGTAGTTGTAGAGAGCGATAAGGTCCCCCCAAGTCTCCTTTTCTCCAGGCTGAACCCCGCCAGCCACCCCCCATCAGACTGGTGCCCCAGCCCCTTCCCCAGCCCTGCTGCCCATCCCTGGACACGCTCCAGCCCCTCCCTGTCCCGCCTGGCGCGCGGGGCCCACCCCTGCCCCCAGGGTTCCCGGTGCGGCCACACCAGTGCGAGCACAGGGGGACGGGCACTGCCCTGGCCCTGCTGGCCACGCTGTTTCAGATACAAGCCAGGATGCTGTTGGCCTTGGCCACCTGGGCACACTGGAGGCTCATGTTCAGCCGGCTGCCAGCCAGCACCCCCAGGTCCCTTCCTGCCAGGCAGCTTTCCAGCCACTCTGCCCCAAGCCTGTAGCATTGCGTGGGGTTGTTGTGACCAACATACAGGACCCAGCACTGAGCCTTGTTGAACCTCATACAATTGGCCTTGGCCCATCGGTCCAGCCTGCCCAGATACCCCTACAGAGCCTTCCTGCCTTCAAGCAGATCAACACTCCACCCCAGCTTGGTGTCATCTGCACCCCAGCTGGCTTGCCCTGTCCCAAGACACAGGGAGCTCACATCTGGCCTCTGCCTTGACTAACCAAAGTCTCAGTAATTCAGGCACCCAGTCCAGCAGGGAAGTAAGAACCTAATTTTTTAGTAGCTTTTGCCACCAGGAGCCAGGCCTGGGAGATTCTTGAATCTGAGAGGAAACACGGTCCTTCTCCAGTGGCAATTCAAGGCAGGACATCAACTCAACAACCTGCCCTGGCACCAAAATATCCTTCCAGGGCAGGGCCATCAGCATACCTGTAGCACCACACACCCAAGCTTCGGCCACACAAATGGTGTGTGGTCAGGGAAAGCAGCAGCACAGAAACTGCTGGCAGCCAGACAGTGTAATTGTAAAGGCATTCACCAGTAAGAGGAGAGGATGCTCTGGAGGAAGTTCAGTGGGATACACTTTCCCCTTAACTGTCCGGCTATACAAATGTATTTGCTAATTAAACATAGCAGAGGCACCAAAGGTCAAACCATGGAAAAAATAGTCTAACTACAGGGAAAAAAAAAAAACATTGGCACGAAACCAAATCTTCCTTTAGGGTTGTACAGCTCCAAGTCCATTACCTGAAAATAGGACAAATGTCACACTTGGGACAAACTGTCAACACTTGGGAGTCTGCAACCAGCATGTCCTGGCCTCCACAGGGAGCAGGCAAGATGCTGAGTGCATTCAAAACCAACAGATACCATAAGGACATGCAATGCTTCCTCCTCCAGCACTAATAACCCAGCCCAACTCCCACTGGTGAGCATCACGTGAACAGTAAACAGGAAATGTCTTTGTGGAAGCCTCTGAAATAGCCAGGACTTTTCGTAACAGATGTATGTGGAAGAAGTCAAGATCCCACAGAGCTGTGAAGGCTGCAGCTTGAAGGAGGGAAATTATGTTTCCAGCTGTAAGGGACTGATGTGTGTATGCAAAATCTCACCACTGTGAAAACAAAATCATTTCAGCTCTAAGGGGAAGCAAGCAGCAGCAGCCTGGAGCACAGAAGAGAACTGCTTTCTCAGAAAGTCGCTATTTACACTCGAAACATACCACCAGCTTTGGCTGACAATTCCCATTTACAGCCCTGTGTGCCCAGTGCACAGCCAGGAACGCGCACCTTGGTTCATACTCACATATACAGCCTCTTGGCATCATCCAGAGACCCCTTTTCAAACACATCTTTGAATTGCTTCCTGATGACCCGAATATTCCTGTTAAAAGAGGAGTGGGATATCACCAGGCTGGCTGGGCATAGTTGCTTGAGTTGGGAATCACAGGCAGAACCAGCAGCTCCATCAAGGAGGATCTGTAGGCTCCTTTACAGATAATCTCCGGCTTTGTACTGCAGAGCCAAAGGAATCCTAGAGGCCAAACCAGCCCCTGATTTTAGCACCTGCCCTATGTTTCCAGCCCAAATACTGTAGGAAGTAGAACACATGCCTGAACATCTTGGACTTCTCCATACTCACCTTTCATCTCCTAAAGTGTTTCTAAGCAAAGTCAGTATTTTGGATTTTTTTATCCCTACACAACAGATTCACTCACTGCTGGCTTCAAAGCCAAGAGCTGCTTTCAGGCAGGGACTTCCTGCATGTTTTACCTCCTTCACACTTTATAGTCCTTCCTCCACACAGTGGCACTGTGGACCTGCTGATAGGGAGACAACCCAGTACACCTCCCGCTGCTCCAGCACGGGCTCAGGGCTAGACCTTATCAAAACACCTCCTTCTCCAGAGTCCTGTACTCTACTGCCGCGTTGCTTGCTTTGCCCAGATCTTTCACCTGGCTTCTGCCCTCAGTGGGTTTGAAGCTTCATTAATTAAGCTTTGATGAAATACCCTGTGCCCAAGCCAGAGAGCAAGCAGGACCCTCATTAACCCCACTCTGCTCCTTATTGTTTCATGTAAGAGACTTGGTCCACAGCAAAGGTACCACTGGTGCAGCTCTGAGGACTACACAGGCACAAATTCAGCAAGCAGTCAGCCCTGGAGACCAGAGGCTTTGATAGCTGCTGGTATTTCCAGCAAATTGCTGGTGAGAGGCTTTGGGAGGTTGGTAAGATGACAAAGGTGGGTGCTGAGGCTAGGCAGGAGGCTACCAAAGGAATGCTGAAGAGGGCTGCATAACAGACCACAGAGATAAGTCCAAGACAACAGCTGCCCTGTTACGTACCAAAATACGCTCTCCCACAGTCCCAGAAACTATGAAGTGTTTTGACTTTATCCTTGAGTAGGTGACAAAAGTAAAAAGCAAGTAGATTCTCCATCTTTCCCTGGCCTGCTCCTATGCTCCTGCCACCTCACTGTGCCTGCTGGAGGGCCTGGAGACTCCCCACAAGGTGACTTGAGGGAAACACCATGACCTGACAGCAGCTCATTCTGCTTCCCTTTTCCAAAGCTGTACCACCTCCTTCCTTTCCCATCCCAGGAAAATTCAATCTTTACCTGTTCCAAAGCTCATTTTCTACACATCGCTGATCAAAAATGTTCCTCTGGACTTCCTCCACCAGAAACATCACCACAGCACTGGAAGAGATACCAAGGACATCATTAAACCCAGAAACACTCCAAATGCACCCAGGATCACCAGCTTTTGACCTCTGTGATTCAGGCTTCCTGCACTGCTCCTACTTTTCTCCAGTGTTTCTACAGGTCAGCATGCAAACAGAGAGCAGTACTGATCCTGTGCAATTACAAACCAGTGCAGGGCATAAGCACAAGGGCAGGAGGAAAAGTAAGTTCTGTGCAGGGCTGTTGAACCACACAGCTCCTCCAGGGTCCCTCTGCACCTCTCTGCCTTTGTGGCACAGCAACCTCACCCGCTAAGACAACCGCATTGCCCTTCCCAGGGTGCCACAGGCTTTTTGAGAGCAGCTCGTCTAGCAAGCAGGCATCTTTCAGAAAGTGCAATTTCAAAACCAAACACGTCCATCCTCAGGGGAGACAAGATAACCCACCCTCCAGGACCTCCTCTCTCCTTACCTTTGAGAACCGTAGAGCTCCCAGGCTTTTGCAATACCCAAGGCAAGCCCTTTCGATGGGTTGTTGGGCAGCAGGTGTGATGCCTCCTTAGTCTTTCCCAGCACTTTTAACACCTGCCTGTGGAACAAAATAAAAAAAGCTGTAAATGTCATGACAGCCCCCAGCCAGACCTAGGGAGCAGGAGTTTGGAGACCACACAAAGACAGGAGGTGCAGTAGGCCACGCAGTACAGCCACTGCAGCGCCTGGCGGCACGGGCCAGAGATGCTCCCTTACCCGTGGACCGCTGCAGTGCGGGAGGTGAGGCCTCCAAAGCTGGCAGCAATGGTGTTTATTTCTATCTGCTTCAGAGCTGGTGTCCCATCCACCCCACAGTCAAACATGTAATCAGAGCGGTTTATGCCTAAAAACACAGACTGAAACAGAGGGGAAGTGAAGTGGGTTCTCCTGTTGCCTTTAACTGCAAACCCCTTTGATGACCTCACTTCAAAATCCTCCAGACTGGCAGATCCAGTCACCTTCATTTTGATAAAAACCTCTGCAAGACATGCCTGTGCACTTTGGCCCTTGCTCAGGGCCCACAGCCCTCCACAGTACTCCAGAGTTAACAGCACTTGTCAGAGTAAAGGAGCTTCTGCAGGGACAGCCTGTCCAGCACAGGTCCCAACATGGCACACGTCCTTGCACTCTCCCAAGGCTCCCAGAGGACAAACCACATTAAACCCTTGTAGTCAAGGCCTGACCGTTTCCAGCAGCGCTAACCAAAGGGCATGACTGTCAAACAAAACAAGGTCCTCAGCTCACAGGCTGTAACCAAGACATTGTAGCGTGGGGAGCAACCAGCCTGACTACAGGACAGTTCAAAGCCCACAGCAGCAAGCCTGCAGACACAGACCAAGCAATCCCACGCTGCTGACCACTGGGGTCTCCTGCCAAGGTACCTGAGCCAAGCCTTCCTCCAAAACTTGCATATGGATTCTGAAGAGTTGAGCCGTGAAGTCATCTACCTTGATGGTGCTAGAGAGAAAGACAGACCAGATCAGCCCCCTTACACTGTCACAGAGGCACAAGAAAATTAATTGCTCTCCAGAAAAAAATGTTACCGGGGACATTCTCCCTCACAAATAGCAGGGCTGTGGCTAGACTGAGTCCTACAGCACTGTTAAGCATCTCACCACGAATGCGCTCTTCAAGGGCCACAGCACATAACCGTAACGCAAATCTAGTTTGCTCAGTACAGCCCTGTGAAAAGCACCACTGCGCAGAGATGACTCACTTTCAGGGCAGAGGGACAGGACAAGCAAAAGCAAAGACATGCAGCAGAATTCTGTAGACACAGGAAAGAAACCAGAGGTGTCTCTGTGCCTGCACACACATAGAAGCTTCACAAGCTTCATCAAATTCCCCGTCTTGTGGGACTCCAAAGCCCGCACATTGTGGTGCAAACTGCTTCAGTGGCCCTGCCAGAACAGGTCTGTCTTTTCTTCAGGGTCCCAAATCCCTGAGCTGATTGAGAGCAGCACCTCCAAGGAGCTGCCCTGAGACGCTGCGCAGAAGGCAGCACAGGGCAGGCACTGAGTGCACACCAGGCACTGCATTCCTTAACCACAGGTACAAACATGCCCCCACAAGCTCTGGTTGCAGCCGGCTCTGGAACAGGCGCAAGCATTAAACAGCTCTGAGGGGCCAGGCTTCAGCAAAACAAGAAGGACACTGGAAAACAGTTTCCTTTGCTCTGTCCTGGTGCCAGAAAGCCAGCAGCACCTGCACAGACAGGCAGCACAGAACGGGAAGCACGAAGCGAAAGGAATTTTGTGGAAGCATCAGCTGGACAGATTATGGGTGCCAAAGTCAGGGATGGGCGCTCCAGCCACAGATAAATCCAGCAGAGTTCATGAGCCAAAGCTGAGCAGTCCTCCAGCACCCAGAACCTGCGGGTCACCTTCCCGTAATGGCTGGAAAAGCAGGGGACATGGGGTGACAGACCAGAAGCAGGTGTGGGGGAAGGAACAAACACCTTCTCTTCATAACTGTGGGCAGGCAGGAGAGCTAGTGGTTATCAGACAGCCACACACAGATGCAAAACAAAGACTAAAACAAACTACTAAATCCAGGACTCAAAGAAGACTCCAGCAATTTGAATTTAAGGCCCAGGGGCCGACAAGCTCACAAGTAAGAATTCACAAACTTGAAACACTGGCAAAGTTGAAGACCATTGCAGAGAGTCAACTCTTGGCCAGATGTCCCACCTTCAGAGGCCCAAGGAGACCTCAAAAGACAGAGACTTGATGGAAATTGATCTTAGGACAAATAATGCAGCAAAGGAGACAATTTCTGCACAGGGGACAGGAGTGCTGGCCTCAGCTTGAAGGACTTGAATGGATGGCAGGTAAGAATGCCCCAAAGGTGATAAATGCTTTGCATTTAAAATATTTCATTAAAATGCAACATGCAAGCAAGTTACCTGGCCAGAGTATTCTCTAGAAATTCTTTGTTTTGACTAATAGCATCCACCAGCAGGTTAAAATCTTGCTGAACAGCGTATGCTTGTTCAAACAGGGCACTTGGTACTGCGGATGGGAGCAGTGTGAAGGGAGCATAATTCACCACCTGCAAACAAGGATGCAGCAGAGCAGTCAGGTCTATGCAGTTTAAGTGGCGGTAAAGAGGTGCTTTCTTTGCTTGTCTGAAGGCTGAAGCCACCCCCAGCCCTCCTCGATGTGCCCTGGACAGACACATGGCCTCAGCCCTGGTGACCCCTGACTTTTGAGGACTTTGCTTTACGAGCTTTGTCCACAGGGTGCTGCGGAGGCAGGAGCTGCTGCTCCAGAGTTCAAGCTGGACTGAGTGTTTTCCTTTGAAGGATGCTTTGTTTCCACCTTAACTGTAGAGCACCATCTCCAAAACACTTCAGTTTGAGAGAAAGCGTGAATTTGCCAGTCCTAAGTTTTGGCCACTAGAGTTGCTTCCTTTGATCTCCCTGAGTCCCAGGGGTGACTCTGGGCCCCTGGCTTACCCCACAGCTCAGGCACAAAGCCACCCTCAAAGCCAAAAGATTACACCAGAGAGAGGTTCCCGATTCACCTTGATTTTTACATGAGACAAGGGACATTGTCTGTCCCTTGTTTGGGTCTCTCCTGTGTGTTTGGCCTCTCCTCCCAGGCTCCCTATTCCCCTCATCCTTCGAGGTTCCATCACAGCCCTGACCTGACCATTGGGTTGACATTAAGGAGCAGCTCCTGTGGTGGAGACCTCCCTCCTGTACCTCTGACAGCTCCCAGCGCAGCTGCCTGCTTGCCCCCAGGCTCCTCAGGGACCCATCCCCAATGGTGTCCCACCCCTCTTGCATAAGGGTACTTCTTCCTCCGAGACCCTTCACAGCATTCCTCTCCAACAGGCCAAGCTCCCCATCAATGCCCTCACCCCAGCCAGCTGCCAGACATCCACCAGAGGTGATCCCACGGCATTGGCCGTCCCAGTCGCCTTGTCCCAGGTACGGGGAAAAGGCTGCCTTTGACTGGGAGCACACCAAAAACAGAGGCCCCTCCGAGGGATGCTCCCCTGGTTCAAAGGATCATATGGGTGGCGAGAGGCTGGGAGAGGGATGAACTCCCACCACCACACACACACGGGGCTCCTAGCAATTTCCCAAATTTTCTCTCGGGGGGCGAGATGCGCTCATCAGCAGGACGGGGTGTGAGTTATCGCCCCCAGGTCAGCCATGCCTCAGCCGGGCGGCTGGGCGCTCACTGCAAAGAAACGCACATGGACGAGGGCTCAGCAAACCCCGGGACGGCAGCCGGCTCCTCCCCGGCTCCTCTCGCTTTGCTGACTCACACCCCGGTCAGGACCGAGCACGTCCCGTGGCTCCGCTCTGGCACTTACATCCGACGCGTTGGGCTCCCGCTCGGTCCGCATCAGCACGCCCTCCAGCAGCGCCGCGTCCACGGCCACCGCCGCCGCCTCCCGGATGGCCGGCTCGTCCCGCAGCACGTCCTCCCACGGGGCAGCCATGGCCAGCGCTGAGGGGGAGAT
>JAVJGI010000002.1:2603833-2683371 GCA_035590275.1 Ibycter americanus | reverse complement strand
CCGAGCCCCGCCGCCCGCCTACCTGCTCCGGCCCGCCGCTCCGGCCCGCCCCGCCCGCCATCACGCGATTGGACAGGCCTCCCGCCCTCTCCCCGCCCCGAGCATACATTGGCAGCGCAGCCGCCCTATCAGCGCGGGGGGCGACGCTACGGCGTGCCAATGCAGTGACAGGGGGCAGGGCTGAGGGAGGTGTAGAGGGCGCGCATGCGTGCTGCAGCAAGGGGGCGCGCTACCCGCCACGGGGCTGCGTCACGGCTACGTCTGGCGTCATGCTGTGATGTCATGCTGTGATGTCATGGGGGCGGAAGCAGCTCTGGCGGGTGGTCGGGACATCCGGCGGGGCTGGGGGAGGTGGGCGCTGGGGGTGCTCGCCCACAGCGGGGTCTCAGGCTGATGAAACCCCACCTCTTCGGCGCTGCGCGGTGCTAACCGAGTCGTTACCAGGCGTAATGGCGTCATCCCTGCTGAAGGGACACAAGACCCCAGTGCCACGCAGGCTCTGGGAGAGCTTTGGTGGAGGTGCCCAGGGGGTCCCGCCGTGTGGGGCCTACTCTGTGGCTACTGCAGGCCCCCGGCGCCTGCCTGAGGTGGCTGCGAGCCAAAAGCAATGGGAAGCGTCATGTGTTAACGCGCCGGCACCTCCTCAGCCGCTGGAGCGGCGTCAGCTCTTGCCTTCGCGGGCGGTGAAATCTGCCCCTTGCAGGCGGGGGAAGGCAGAGGAACCAGGGGCCCGGCTTTGGGGATGAAAGAACCCGAACCGAACCGATACTGGCCACATCTTCACGTTTCCCGTTTCTTCAACACCTTCATTGCCCTTTGTGGCGCGGCACCGGCAGGGCCTGGAGAAGGGGTGGCCGGGGGTACGTCGATCAGCCCGGCCCACTGGCAGCCCCCGTCGCAGATGTCCCCCCGGTGTCCCCAGAGGCTGTCGGGTGCCCCGGTGGGCCGGAGTGTCCCCAGCCGGGTGCCGTGCTGCAGTGGGGTGGCGCTCCTGGGTGCTCGGCAGGCTCTGGGACGCCCTGCAGCGCAATGCAAGCTGATATTTTTCTCCCACTTTAGATGTGTATTTACGCTGACTTTGTCCGGGTTCATCGGGAGATAGGGTTGCTCCCTGCTCTCGTCTCGGGCAGATCCAAGGCTGGGGGCTGTTCTGCGCCTTTTCAGTTGAGTACATCTGGTAAATCTCAGATTTCAGAACAGTTTCATGTACTTGCAGGATATTAATTTCCCAGCAATAAGGCTGGAAATGGCACTGTGACAAATCGAGAGGGTTATTTCTGTGGGAATGTGACTGTATTAGGAACAGATAAAATCTGTTTATGTGTGAATGAATCCAGACCAGGTCCTTCCTACTTCTTTGTTTAAATATACAAAGGAACTGTCAGTTCTAACTCGCTCTGCCCTTACAAGAAGTGTAATAAAATGAAACAACCCTAACGTGTTTGCCAGTAAGGTACCATCAACACAACAGCGTAACTAGAAGAAACATTTATTGTCATCACAAGGCAATCGTTTGTGTACCTACTGGACCAATAGAATTACTTAAAGGTTTTCACAGCACATTTGTGATATAACTGTGAGGCTCCAACAAAAGCAGTGGGGCTGCACTTGGCTTGTGACCTGCATTATGAAAGTTTGAAATTGTTGATTGCTGGTGAAGAGAGGGTTGTGTGATGCTTGTGTGTTAGCCAGCAGAACAACGGCTGAACACCAGCCTCAGATCTGCATCTTTCTTTGGACTTAATTTTTCACTACTGCAGCTTTGGGAGGGGGACGGGTAAATCCATCTACGATGCTCAGATCCTGCCATCACAAAACCGTGAAATTGTGAATTATTTCATCGACTCCAGTGTGCTGCCTGCTGATACTTATTTTTTCTGTCTGCTCTACCAGCAGGGATTAGCTCAGGCATTTCCTCATGTCAGGGACTGAGTGAGGGAAGGGACTGGTCTCTAACCCAGCCTCCTGCTCACAGCGAGGCCATCCCTCGCAGAAAATCAGAGTGGCTGTGGCTTTGCTTAATCATGCCTTGAGAACCTCCCAGAACGGAGACCTCCCCATCTCCTTGGTGACCTGTCCCAGAGCTGGAAGATGCGTCGCTGGACTGCCTAGGAGGACAAGGGGATCCTTCCTCACTTGGCCACTGACTTGCTGATGACTTTGGGCAGGTGACTTTATCCTTTGCCTCAGTTCCGTGTCTGCCCTGAGAGCTGTTACCCAGCAGCAAAAGCAGCACCAAGTGTGGAATTGCACCACGTGCCGAGCCCCACAGCAAGCCCCAGAACCTGTCTGCGCAGGAAGGTCCCTGACCCATCTAACCTGCAGAGAGGCTGTGGGTGGATTAAGACTGTGTATACATATATACATACATATATATTAACCTTGAGCATGACAGTTGAGGAGGGTGCCAGGCTCATACATGCTGTGCTCATGCCCTCACCCACACCTACACCCTGGGGCAACAAGGGAAAGCCCCAAGCAGGGGCACCCCACAACAGGATGCATTAAAAGGAGGGTGCGAAGGCAGCCCCTGACCCTTGGATGTGCCTGCCAGTGGTGGAGAGGTTTCTCCAGCAAGCACTGGCTGTTGTTACACTAGGTCACCGTCCATAGATGGATCATCACCAGCGGCCAGGACAGACTGGGAGATGGCCGGCTCTTTATCCTGTTACAAGCGCCAGGAGTTGTCACTGCAAGCCTCTTAGCTCTGCCCTTAGAGGTCTATCACTGAAATGAAGCGCTGGGATTATAGCTCTCTAAAAACACCCACCTTGTCTTTTTTCTGGACTCAGGAGTCCTACGCTTTCTTTTTGCTCTCTGCCATCCTTTGATCAGTAACTGTGGATTCACACCTTAATTAATACACATGCAAGCTGTGAGTTTGGAAGTGGACTGGTGATCCAGTCTTCTCTCGCTGGAAAACTGCCCTGTGCTGGGAGCCTGCTCCGACTCCACCACGGGGCAAAGGCTGTTCACCCGTATGTGGGTCAACAGGTGGAAGTGAGGAACAAAGTCCAAGAGTTTTAATGATGATGCAGAAGGACAGAGTCTACTCAAACAGAAGCATTTTCCCTCTCAGTCCTCGGTCCTTGCAGGGTCCTGAGTGCCTCCTCCTCTCTGTTTGCTCTGAGAGTCTGAGAAAGGGCATGCAAAGCTTGGGTTTCTAAGCAAAACATTGCAAAAAATGGTCCAATTTCATCACAGAAAGTTGGGAAAAGGTGCGGCCCTGTCCTTGAGAGTTCACAGAATTAATGTAGCCTGCTCAGACTGGGAAAAGTCTCTTTATAGAGAGCTGTGACTTGACTTTTCTTTTTCTTTTCCAAGTTCAGTTTGGAGAATGAGATCTTTTCAAAGTAATCCAGTAGCCTGGAGAGGATTTGTACATGCAGATAGCCCCTAATCTCTGCTACAGCGTAAGAGAGCTGCAATGCAGCTCAGAGAAGGTTAAATGATGAAAAAATATGGCAGACATGGTAACTATTTGGCATGTTACATGCAACAAAAGATGAACAACAGCAACTGGGACATTATCTTTATTTGCTAAAAATAGAGACCCGCAAAGTTTAAAGAAAAGCACTTTATACTTGTAAACCTCTCCTCTGGCTGTTAAAGAGCCTTCAGAGATGGGCTTTGTGGCTTTGGGATGTCGCGTCCCCTTTCAAAGGCTGCCCAGGGCTCAGACAATTGAAACTCAATACAACATCAGCCACAACGGGGTGGGGGAATAAATAGTTCTGACACGACCCTGCTTTTCTCACTCTTCAGAGACTGACACGTGAACGGGAGCTTTGCAGCAGGTACGTCCCCCACGCAGCCCCATCCTGCACCCAAGATGCCCACGGCACAGCGTGGGTCCCCCAGCCGTGCAGGGCAGAGGCGGCTGGGCACTGAGGGCCCTGGCAGAGCCACCAGAAAGTGAGCAGATCATTTACCCACAACACTGCTGAGTTATGCATAGGCATTTGATACACTGCAGCTGACGGGCTGGTTGCAGAGCTGGGTGCCTGGCTGCCCATCCGTGCCTTCAAAGAATCACTCGTCAACCACGTGTGGGCACACTCGCTTTCCCTGGTACCCTATAACAGGGACAAAAAAATAAATACTCCAATTCTCCTTTGCTCTTCTAGCTGCAAAGAAACCAAGTCTGAGGTTTTGACCAACTGTCTTGTATCTCAGGATATCTGTGCATTAATGCAGAAGCCTGTTTTTGCAATATAGTACCAAAGCCATTAACTTGACCCCGCGAGCGGAGGGGATGATGTGATGTTCGGCACCAGCCAAATAGAGGGAGAACAATAGGGCTATTTTTGTGGAAGAGAGTTCAGAGGACTCCCTGGGGAGCAGAACCTCTCGCTGCCCCATCATGCACAAGAAAAACAAGACAGAGCTCTTGCACCATGGCTTCTCTGTCGTATAAATACCAGCTTCAGCCAGGGCATGAAAGATATCTATTGTCTCTAAGGCCGTATTTCGCTGCAAAATGCTCTGGTAAGGCCAGCAATCTTAAACCCCCCACACGTGTGCCTATTGTTTGAAGCGCAGAACAATTGAAGAGTGCTCTCATGGGCTAAAGATAGAAAGGCAGCTGGTGCTGTCCTTTTCCCTGTAACTGAGAATAAAACAATGCCCAAGTATTGTCTGCATTGCTGGAGCGATGACATTGGACTCTCTGCCAAAAGAGCATCTAAAAGATCAATGAAACCCGGGTTATTTATAAACGGGTAGTGTCATTTCTTCCCCAAAGTAATTTCACTTCCTTAGCTTTTCCACCAGGCCTTTCTGTGCAGTGAAGTGGCCGTGGAGGGAGGTATAAATAACACCGAGCCAGGCTGTGAGTGAGGCAGCAGGACCGGCTGGTGGAAAACAAAGCTGCCAGGCTGAACCTGTGTTTGGCTGCACCTTCACTTCCCCGAGCTGTGCCCAAACTTCTGCAGCAGCGAGGTGGGGACCAGCCGTGGATGCTGGTCCCCTTTTGCTGGTGGGGAGCAGGTCCCTGCAGGTGCTGTGCTGGCCGTGCACGGACCCAG
Source organism: Ibycter americanus (assembly GCA_035590275.1). Classification (NCBI taxonomy): domain Eukaryota; kingdom Metazoa; phylum Chordata; class Aves; order Falconiformes; family Falconidae; genus Ibycter; species Ibycter americanus. Next base: position 2,678,344 of record JAVJGI010000002.1, on the reverse strand, counting down.
CTGCTGGTCCCCTGAGACCAGAGTCCCACCAGCGCCAGGACTTGCTTCCTGGGGAGCTTTTAGGGAGGTTTATTTCACCCACTGGCTGACAGACAGGTGGTAACATGGGCTGCATGTGTGTTCAGCTCAGCAGCTGTGCTGGGATGCTCAAGGTAATCCTCAAGCCCAAACACTATGGGATGGAGCCTTGCTTAAGGACAGGGGACATCTTGTAGGGGAAAGCTGCTCTCTGCAAGACAGCATCCCACCAGGGCGTATCCAGACTAGAGCCTGGAAACCTGCAATCAGACATTCGCTGCAGTTCAGAGAAAGAAAACCTCATCTTGTCCGATGAGCCATAGTGAGGTGAGAAGGTCTCCTGTCATGATGTGAGGATATGCAGGAACATTCCTCCCTCCCAGGTGACAGCCAGTCTTGAGAAAGGTCCAAGCCTACCAGATCCCATGAAGAACTGCCGCATCTATTGCCACTTTGTCTTGAACAATTGTCCCTTGCCATGAGATAGACTTGAGCTTGGTCTAGTGTGAGGCTTGATGACCAAGCACAGCGGGGAGGACAAACCGAGCAGTGTCTGAGCCCACAGTGAGCAGAATGCTGGGTCAATGGGTCAGGAGAGCAGGGTCATGGACTTTTTCAGGCCAAGGAAACACTGCTAAAGCCAAGCAGGTCCCGGCCCAGCACAGCCACTTCCATCAGCTTATGCCTCCGACACCGCCCTAGGCTAGTTTCCCATGGAGCGAAGGAGAAGGTGCACAAGGAATGGAGAGAGCAGGGGGCTGTGATGGGATCACCCCAAGGACCGATGCTCTGTGAGTGGCTGGTTGTGTGGGCTTGGGGTGTGAGCACGACACCGCCCCACCTTGTGCTCCCACATCTCAAAAATTGGTGAAAACCAGAAGAGCCAGGGCACTGCCGGGGCAGAGCCAGCCCACGGACGGGCAGAACCGCGCCCTGGCTCTGATCAGGCTCTGTGCCCCCCTTGCAGCCTCCAAAGCAGTTCTTGGTCATGATTTCCAACGACTGCTGTATGCCAGGGTCTGTCCTGACAGGCCAGCTCGAATTAAGGTGCTATTAAGTATTCAAATGAACACGGCAAGATTCTCTTTTCTGTCATTGTTTTGAAGTGTGTTGCCAAAACCTCAAGCATCTTCACTGAAGGCACACATGTTCCTGTAATTTTTGCAGTGTTCAGTACAACCTTCATTCTTAAACAGATGCTTTATGGTAGCAAACCCCAGGAGAAAACCCCTCGAACCTCAAAGCTGGTAAATTCAAAGTGAACAAACAAAACCTCTCTGATTTTCCCAGTCTCCAAGTGATCTCAGTGTCTCCATGCCTGTGTGTGACCATGCTTAGTAACTGGACACTTAATTTCTCATGGCATGTCTCTTTCTCAATCCTGATACTCATTTTGGAGACTTCCCGCATGCAGTGTAAGCGCAGTGCCCAGAGCATCAGCCGCCAGCGTGCCCATGCTGCCCAAGCCTTGTGCTATGGCGAGGTGTGTACCACCGCACCGAGGTGCTCATGGCAGCGGCAGCTTCATGCGTGTTCATGAAGGGTTATAGAGGCAGCACTTCACCCCCAGCCAAAGGACAGCCAGCTCAGGACAGGGGGACCAGCACTGTCCCCAGGGTGGGACATCCAGGCAGCAGAGCACTTGTGCTGGGAAGTGCCCAGGGAGCTGTGAGATGAGGGGATCCAGTGCTAACTCCATCCCAAGCCCCACAGGAACATCTGCCCTTTGGGGTCCCTGCAGCAGCATCGCTGCCGCACCCGTCTCCTGCTGATGTCGAAGGGTGCACGGAAAGCTATGCTGTTGTGGTGACTGCTCTCTTGCCCTGGGGGGACAGGGCTGTGGGGGTTTAGGGGTTTGCTTTGGAGGGAGCCTTGCATGGCCAGGCTGAGCCAGAGGGACACTGTCGGACTGGCAGCGCTGGCCTGTCACTGCCGCCTGTCTCGCTGTAAGCAGACATTCTCACTTGATGGAAATATGCCTGAAATAGCCCCTCCATAGATTGTCTTTATCTAATCAGCCGCCTTCGCACTCCCCTTCAGTGCATTTCAGGGAGCTGATAGCAGTGATATGTTAAGTGTGGAAACCTCTAGCAAACTGGCTGACACGTAGAGTAATTCTCCTTCCTGCCACTTATCAGAGCCTGCTAATGGGAAACATTCCTCCCGGGGGTCAGGGAGCAGCCAGGGGATTTCTCCAGAAAGGATGGCTGAGCCCCTGGCACCCTCCTGGCTCTCCAGGGCTGGGCAGGAGCTCATCTGACCACAAAATGCTCACTGAAGGGGCAGCTCTGTAGTCTGGTGCTGGTGATGTCCTGTCCCATGGGGAGAGGCTTGTCCAGCCTGTGGGGGCACAGCTGAGGAGCCCCATCCTCTTCCATCATATCCTGGGACACCAACATCAAGCACAGAAAGGGGGGAAGAGTGGGGGTGCCTCAATGGTGAGGGCAGATGCTCCCACTGCTGAGGATGGTCATGCAGGTCTGGTGGGACATTCGGGCGGACTGTTTGCTTTGGGCAATAGCCACCTAAATTTAGCAAACTCTCCTCTGTTCAGGCTAAAGCCATGGGCTCCTCGTTGTGCCTGTGGGGTTTTGTGGGAGGTCCACAGGAGCCCTCTGCGGCCGCTGCCCTGCTGAGGATGCCCCGTCCCACCTGTCTGAGCAGGGCACAGCTCAGGCCTTGCCAGCAGCACGAGGATGAGCTTCCTACCACCCTGAAAACCACATCACAAACACTAGCGCTGAAAACGCCTGAACCGAGCGGAAACGCACTTCAGCAGCTGCTGGAGCGACCATTCCACATTTCTCCTTCTACAGTTCTGCTCAGCCTTTGATGGACCCTGCTGGAACCTCTTCAAAGAGGGAGAGAAACTAGGGCGAACAGAAGGAACTGCAGAAGGAATCTCCGAAAATAAAATCGCTTTAAAGATAAGGCAGGGGAGGGGGTGAGCAGAGCGCGGGGCGAGTACATGCCCTGAGAAGAATGTGTGAGGCTGGGCCAGCTGGTGGGTCTGGGCCGAGAGCTCGTCCCACTGCCCGGGCGCTTGTGGCAAAGGTACTTGGCACCGGACCCACCAAAAACCTCGGGTCCCTCCAGGGTGTGGGTGGAAACCTGACTCCGAGTCCAGGACAAAGAGGCAGAAGACCACTGGGGTGACCTCAGAGGGACTTGTGGCCCACCAGCACCTGTGACTCTTCAGGACACTGAAACTCTGCTGTCTTGGCAAGGTTGAGCACCCCTGTTGCGCCATGGTCAAGAGGGATCTCAGGACTGGTGTCCCCCTGATGGTCTCCCTAGGGGAGCTGCAGTAGACACATCTATGGAGTCCGGTTCCGCACCAGCTGCTGCCAAATCCTGATGAGGACCTGAGCTTCCAAACATCAGCCTGGTGAGAGAGTGCCCACATGGGACATAGAGATGGGGGCTTGCACCCCATTTTATCCTGATGTGCTCAAAGTGACCTTGTTCATGCTACAGGCTTGCCTCCACGGGAACATTTTAATTCATGGGCAAGACTGGTACCACACAAAGCCCTGACATTACGCTGTGCAGCCAATGGAGGCATCAGCCCGTCCCTGAGCCCAGCCATCCTCTCTGCTGGGACTCAATCCACAGGGGACAGGTCTGGAGTCCCCCTCCATCCCACGAATCTTCCAGACTTCACTTCAAAGCAGGGTGGGAGGGTAGAGGACCTGCCTGCCAGGGGGCTGTGGAGGAGATGGCACTTGCAGAATGTAGCAGCAAATCATACCTGTGCGCTGGATGGAAGGACTGACCACTGCTGGGACTTCAGCAGAAACCCTCTCCAGTGCTTAGCTTAGGTTCAGGGCAGGTCCTGGGGCTGCAAAAATCTCTCTGCAACCTGGGCTGTGTGCCCAGCTGAAGCCACATGCCCTAAGCAGCTTCTGGTGCTGCTATTCTGGCCGTGGCAGAAGCCACACCACATCCAGCCTGGGCACAGCACTGTGCAGCTAATCTTCAATCTCCCTGTGCCTCAGTTTCCCCTACTCTCAAGAGGATACAACAACCCCAAGTTTCCTTGGGGTGTGAGGGATACTGAATGGGGAATACCAAAGCCTTGTAGCCCATGGGCCCTGGTTCTCCAGTATCACCTTGGTGGGGTTATTTCTAATTTCTGTGTCCCCTGGACACGACCACACAACTGGAGAGCCGAGAGGTGGTTTGGCACTGAGGCACCCCCTGGCTGAGGAGGGGGGATGCAGCCATCCAGCCCATCTAGATGCTGCCCCTCCCTGCACGTGCATGTTGGGGTCCCAATTCACCCAGCTCTAGTTAAGCTGATTTCCAGCTCTGGATGCGGCTGCAGCTTGTTTCACACAAGTCTGCATTGAATCCAAGCAGCCCATGAGTGCCCCTGCTCCCACGGGGGGCATGGAGTGGCTTAGGGTCTGGGAAGGAGCAGAGCAGCGCTGCAGAGAGGACTGGTCGTGTTCCCCAGGGGCTGAGCAGCAGTAGCCCACCCTGGCAGGGTGTGCACATCCCAGCTGCAATCACTGGGCTGCTCCTGTTGCCCTGGGGAAAGTACGTGCTGGTCCTGCCCTTGCAGTGGCATCTCCTCGCTCTCTCCGAGGGAGATGGGGTGCAAAAAAGCATCCAGCCCTGCTTTGCTTTAAGTGCACCAAGGCAAAGGCAAAGGCAAAGAGAGGAGCAGAGCACTTGGTGAGCAGGCATGAGGGTGCGTCAGGGATGCGGTAACACGGTCAGCCCCAAGGGTAGAAATCTCACTACATTTGGGATGCCAGCAACTAAAATGGCTTTTTCTTGAGCCTGGCACAGAAATCACCATGGCATGGCTGTGGGTCCCGCTCCCATCTCAGGCAGCGTGTGGTGGTGCTCCTGGGACAGAGGTGTGTGCTGGGCTGCGATCACTGCGTTGCACCCAGTGTCTTTGGATGCTGCCCGTGTAAAATGGTGTGGATGAAACCCAACAACCTCTCTGGTGAGAGATTTGGATCTGGCCTAGCCATGAGCCAAGCTCCCACACCAAGGTGAGTGAGCTCTGGGAGCAGGACCTGGGGGGTTACTGCTGGACACAGCTTGCCAAAGGCAGAGCCCATCCACGGCAGCGAGGCAGAGCAGGGGGCTCAAGCCCCCCTGCCCAGCAGCATGCCTGCCCTGGGGGGCTGCCCACAGGCCACTACAGCTCAGGGGAGCATCAGGCCCCTCTGACAAAACTGTTGTTTCATGCATATAACCAGAAAAGTAAATTCTGGTGTTTTGGTGGTTGGTGTTAAATGGGCAGTGGCTGGCGTGCCTCAGGAAACAAGCCAAGCCCTTTGAGAAGAAGACAATGGCGTAGCAGAGACCAAGCCCAAGGTCCTTCCCCAGTCCCCCACTCCCAGGCAGTCTGTCCAGGAGAGGCTGAACCAGAGCTGAGTGAGAGGTTGGGATGCTCCAGCTTGGAAAACCAGCAGCCACACACATCCCACCAGGCAGCAGCTCTCCTGGTGAGGTGCAGGGAAGAAGCAGGAGGACCAATTGCTCAGGTGCAGGAGGAAAAGGCGAAGCTCTTGTTCCTCCGCTCCCCACCGGAGCAGGCAGCACAGGCAGGCTTGGAGAGCTGTGCTGCCTCCCTGAGCTGCAGTCTCTCACTTTGCCTTTGTAGTCGCCTGACAATACAGGAATAAAAATAACCAGGCTGCATTTGCAGAGAGATAAAAGCGAAGTTTGCCTTTTGTGTCTCTCCAGGCAGTGGGACAGCAGCACCAATGGAGCTGTGTGGACATGACACATGGGAATTTCTGACATATCTTTTCCCACTCTGACCTTGACAGACACAATAAAAAGGGGCTTTGCTGCATGCCCACAGCCACTCAGTCCTATCACCAAGGTTAGTAATAAAGAGCATGTCTGTGTGCACGCTTGTCCTCTGCTACTAACCCGCTTCACCTCTGCAGGGTGGATGTTCCCGGAGGACAGGGGCTGACTGGCGATGCGGGGGAGGGTGGCACAGACCTGGACTGAGAGCATTTTTGCTAAGGTCTGCGCACTTTACCAAGTTGCTGGCTACCAGCAGTGGCTATGTTTGTGATCGCTGCGGCGTTTCAGAGCTCTGCTGTGCGATACCGCATTAGATGGATATTAGAAAGCACTATCGTAAAAGCGTTTTTCCAAGCAGCTGTCACGGCGGTCTTCTAGAAGGGGTCTTCCCAGGGATAATGCCTCCAGTCTTGCTTTTATCTTCTTGCAATGTTGCTTGGCAGAATAGAGTGGGGTCTTTGCAGAGGTTTTGTGAGGGTACCAGGGCTCGAACAGGTCTGTAGAGCTGGAATAGATTTTAGCTGAGTTTATCAAGAAAAAGGGTGTCAATGACGATCTCTGGTGACACCTAAACTGCGAATGTTGATTTTGACACCAAAGCGATGCCGGCTCACCCAGCTGAGACTTGCGGCATGGGGCTGGTAGCAGCAGAAGGGAAAGTGTTCAGTAATTGTCTTGTTATTGCATTGTTATTATTAGCTAGTATTGTTGCTGTCTTCTCTCACTCTCTAAAATTAAAAGCGCGTTTGGTGACCATGTTGCTCTTGGTTAGCAGCCCAGCGGCAGGAGCTTTCCCCATTCACCGACTCCTTGTCTCTTCCTTCCTTTCAGCATTCAGGTGTCTTTCACTTCCTTCACTGCAGCCAAGTCTGCCTCCAGCCGGGCAAGATGTCTATGCTGGACATGAGCGTGTTTGGGGAGGCTGCTGAATATCTCCGGAAAAGCTACACAGAGCAGCTGAAGCTTCAGACAATGCCATTCGATGGTAAGACCCCGAGGCAGGTCTCGGCACAGCCCCATGTGTGTGCCCCAAGCCAGCCCCTTGGCTATGGCTCTCTTTGGAGACCATCCCCATCCCTTTCCCAGTGCTGGTCCTTGTGGTATTGCAGGTGCAGCAGAATTGCCCCCACCACCCTGGAGGGCAGGGAGATCTCACAAGTAGGAAAAGCAGGTTCTTGACTTTCCCCTTGTTTGCTGAGGTGCGGGAAGAGGTGGCCCTTCATTTTCCCCATCCCTGGGGGGCTGGAGGGCTGAGGGAGATGGGCTGAAGGACTGATGTCAAAGCCAGCTCTGTTTCATTTTGGAGGTGTCTGCTCTGCTCAGCCACCCCACTGTACTGCAGCGCACTGCTCAGGCTCCAGGGCCCAACTTGCTTCTCTCAATTTGGCAAATGAGGAGACTTTTGCTTCCTCTCACTGTCCTTTTTTCAAAAAGGTCTGAGTGCAAGCACATGTGAAGCAGCAGACTTTTGTCAGGCTAAAAGCTGACCCCAGCAAAGTAAACCGCTACCAGACACAAAGCAGACAAAGAAATCCCAGCTCCTATGACTAAAAGTGTAGGAAGGAATAATCACTCTCCTTCCATGTTATTGGACTGCATTCAGGTGGCTTTCAGTTGACAATTTCAAATAGTTTCCTACATTTCAACCTGTTTTGTGTCCCCTTCCCTTCCCTTTCCCTTTCCTCTCTGTTCCTTTCTCCTCCAGGAAAGAAGCGAGTTTGGATCCCGGATGAGAAAGAAGCTTACATTGAAGTGGAAATCAAAGAAAGCTCCGGTGGCAAAGTCACTGTGGAAACCAAAAATAAGGAAGTAAGCAAAATACCTTTCATTTTCCAAGGGAGATAAAGCGTGTGCGGAGGGGGGATACATGTGACAAGATCACGTCTGAAACTAGCCGAGCTCTTGCTGATAACCCTTCCATGCTCAGCAATCAGTCATGCCCCGAGGGGACACACACCGCAGTGTGTCAGGACACGTAGGCCAGTCACTTGCCAAAAGCGGCAGCGGTTCAGCATCCCCCCGTCGAGGGTTTGCTTTCAAACACCATTTACTGTGCGAGAGGGAGCGAAGGGGCATGGCCGGGCTGGCCCAGCACAGCCCCTGGCCATGGGAGGAAGAGCTGCCCCAGCGCAGCCCCTTGCAGGGCTGAACCACCACCTGGCTCATCTCGAAGGTGGGACAAGAGGTAAGGGGCCAACTGGCCAATTCCTGCTCTTTTTAGCCAAGATTTGCAGTGGAGTGAGCAGTGCTGCTGGGAGAACAGATACTGGGCAAAGGGGCAGGACCAGCTATGTCTAGTGGTGGGGCTCAGGCTTTCCAGCAGCAGGAGGGAGGCAAAGCAACCCAGGGTCAGCTGAAACTTGTCAAGATAATATCCAGTACAAATAGCTGCAAAAGAGCTTAATTAATACTCGTTTCTTGGCTATGAGAGTCACATGGCCCTGCAACTTCATTGCAGCACAGAAACCCACACTGGTGTAAAACTGGGAAAAAGAGTAAGGACCTGACCAGGCAGTGAATGGTAGGCTTTATTATTTATATTTCTTGGCTAGTCAGCGTGGCACTGAGAAGTGCTTGTGTCTGCCAAGTTTAAAAGGAATATATGTAATCATCTTTGGAAAGTGTTAAGGCTTTGAATATATATTTGTCTGAAACTGGGGAAAGAAGTAAAAAAATTTTCCCCGCTCCAAAATGAAATTTATTGGGGAGGCAGTATAAGTTTTAAAAGTTTATTCTGATGTTTAAAAGTTCCTCAGCTTCTGCAAACAAAGGAGTTTCCAAACCTTTTTTGCTGTTCTCTTTTGAAACTGTCCTTTTTAATAGTTTGTCACAGATTTACAAAATCTGAAACTGTATCTGCTTTCCTGGATCAGCATTTCCAGCAGAAACAGCATCAGGAGACATAACCCCATCCTTATCCTTCTGTCTACCCTCCTGCTTTTTACACCTAGCACCTTTTAACACCACACACTTCATGTTTACCCATAAAAGAACCCCAAACAAATCTCTTTGAAAGGTTTCATTTAATCTTTATTAACAAGACCATTTGCTAAATCCAGCTTCTTCCACTCAGGCCAGATACGTAATGCGATAGTTTCCCAGTGCTTGGCTTCGTGGGATTAAATAAATCCAGTTATAAGTGGTGGGGTACAGGCTTCAGCTGTTTGCCCAAATAACCAGGGATCTCTGCAAGTGAAAGCCTGTGCTGCCGTAGGGCTTTAGGCTGCAGAGGAGAGCACAGGATGGGGTGTCGAGCACGCTGGGGGGTGACATCTTGGTGCTCCCCCTCAGTTAGGCTCAGCCGCAGCCCATCTCCTTGGGGCTGGGGCTTGCTGGTCTCCACTGGGTTTTGTGGCCAGGGTGCTGGTGGGGCTCCCCCAGCCCTGTCACCCCAAAATGGAGGGCAACCCTGCTGGGAGGACCGCAGACAGGGGCCAATGTGGGACTGCCAGTATGCCCCTCTGCTTGGTGGGTTCTGGGGGAGAGGGTGTTCTGTGGGGGCTGGCGTCCATCTGATGTGTCCCCCTCCTGCGACAGACGCGGGTGGTGAAGGAGGATGAGCTGCAGCCCATGAACCCCCCCAAGTTCGACATGATCGAGGACATGGCCATGCTGACACACCTCAACGAGGCCTCTGTGCTCTATAACCTGAAGCGCCGCTACTCCCACTGGATGATCTATGTAAGCCGACGGCGCCCGGGGGGTCACCCTGTGGGGTGGGGGGGTAAAGGGGCATCGGGGCACCCCCATCCCTCATCCTTTCTCCCCTGCAGACCTACTCGGGGCTCTTCTGTGTCACCATCAACCCCTACAAGTGGCTGCCCGTCTACACGGCGCCGGTGGTGGCAGCCTACAAGGGCAAGCGGCGCTCAGAGGCACCCCCACACATCTACTCCATTGCTGACAACGCCTACAACGACATGCTGCGCAGTAAGTGGTCGCCTCAGGGACCCCCAGCCTGGGGGATTCGGGCTGTGGGGGCAAGGGGTGAGGTGGGGGGCGCTGGCCTAATGCCCGCTCCTTCTCTTCCAGACCGCGAAAACCAGTCCATGCTCATCACGTAAGTGCCCCCCAGTGCCCATGCCCCATCCAGCCCCACTGTGAGCAGTCATGGCCCCCCACGCCGCGCTCCTGGGGGACCCCTGGGCAGGCACCCCATGCCCCAGGAGGGCCCCCATGGCCAAATCCCCCTCCCGGCCCCGGCAGCTGTCGGCCCCCCCGTCCCTTCCCGCCCAGCCTGCCACCACCGCGCCAGGTGACAAAGCCCTGCGCGGGCCTGGCGGGCAGGCTCCCCCGCACCCCGACAGCTGCGGGCGCTGCCGTGGGGCACCCCAACTGCCGGCGGCCTCTGAGGAGCGAGGGGGAAGGAGAGATGGAGGCCAAGGCCAGAGGGAAATGGCGGCGGTGGCCAGTGGGGCGGCGGCGGGGGAGGAGGGTGACGTGGGAGGGTGTAGGCCAGGTTGATTTCAAGTGACATATAGATAAGGGCTATATAAAGGACTCTAAAGGACCCTACGCCGCTGCCAGGAGCCACGGACGTTTTTAGCCTCGGCCATAGCCTAATTAGGAAAGGCAGGGGCTGTGGAGAGATGCTTGGCACGTGGCCGGTGGCGGCTCTGCCCCCCACCTCCCCCCGGCTCTTTGTGATCTGGGATTACAATGGGAGAGCAGCTAACTATAGGGATGAGCTCAGCGGGGCCCGCGGCCGCCCGCGCCCTGCGCTTGCCTGGGCAGGGTACACCCTGGTACATCTCCAGGACCCCCAACAAAGCGGGGTGTGTTGAAACGACCTGAGCGGGAGCAGGCGAGGCTGGTTCCTGGCTGACCCCGGACAGCCGAAGCCCCAGGGCCAGGGCTGCACAGCGCTGGTGGGCGCCCGCACCTCCCACCACGTCTGCGGCGGGCAGCTGAGCCCCCACAGCACCTTTGAGGAGGTGGGAAGAGCGTGGGCTTGCAGCGAGGATGGAGCTGGGTTTCGCTGCAAAGACAAGCCCCAAAGACAAGCACGTACACCCCCAGGCTGGAGGGGTTGGAGAGTGCCAGCCTCCCCATCCCTCCGATACTTTGCTTCTCCCTCCTGGCATGACGAGCGGGGTGGCAGGTCGGCAGGGTCTCTGTTTGAAGTTTTACCTGTTCTTTGCCTCATGTCCTTGATCTGTGTATTTCTGTTACTCTAAGCGGAGAATCTGGTGCTGGTAAGACTGTAAACACCAAGAGGGTCATTCAGTACTTTGCCATTGTCGCAGCCTTGGGCGACACACCGGGCAAGAAATTAGTAAGACCCTCTTTTGAAACAAGTTCTTGCTGTTTTCTTCCTTTCTTTCTTTTTTTTTTTTTTTTTTATTTTTCCCCTCTCCCTCCTTCTTCTTCTTTTTACCTGTTTTTTTTTTCCTTCCCCCAACTTTTTGCATTTGGAAGCGTGTTTTGGTCTGACCCACCCAGGGCTTGGCTTTTCCCTGACTTTTGAACAAGCAAGGCTTGAAATTATCTTGCTCAAGGGGAAATGGATTTTTTTTTTTAATGTGGCTGCTCAGTCTATGCAGCCTGGAAGAGGTGCTTTAGATGCCCTCTTTATCTTCTCTTCCTCCTTCAACACCCTGCAGATCTTCTTCTTAAGGAGCATTAAAAGAATGGAGTAAACCCACCATTTCCCACCTTGCCTCTTTTAAGCCTTGCTTTTCATCCTTTTCTCCTTTTTTTATCCTCTTGTTCATTTTGACCCTTTTCTACCTTGTGCTTTTCTTGCTCTTGTTTTGATTCTTGCATTTCTTTGGTGCTGGTTATTTTTGAGCTGCCCTTGCAATTGCTTATTTCTTCTTGATACGTTGAGGCTCCAGCCTGCTTTTCCCTTGTAGAAGCAAACTGGCTGCTTTAGGTATCAGACAAGCAATACTTCAGCATTATTTTCTTTACTCTTCCTTGGGTTTGAATTTAACTGTTCTTGCTTTTTGACGCATTTCGTTATTTTCTTGAGCTAATCTATTTAACAACTTTTTTGCATTTCTTATGAAGTTTAATCCTCCCATTTTTTTCTTGGACGTTTTTTGGCACTAAATGGTCATGCCCTGCTTTTCTGACCATGCTTCTTGTGGTTCTCACCTGGCTTTTCTGGATTTCTAAAGACAATTTTCTTTCCTTTCTCTAGGCAGCTCTTGCCACTAAAACTGGGGTAAGTGTTGTAGACTCCTAATCTTGAATGCTGAGGACAGAGTTCTGCTGCACCACAGAGCTGTGGCGGGCTGATGAGGAATGCCTGTGTGGGGCCTCTGCCTTGGGTCTGGGAGCACCTGGGCAGCATTTAGTTCTCCGCTTGGCTTTGTATCTCCCACCTTCCCATAGTCTGAAGCTTTGGTGTTTTCGTCTCTTCGTGACTTTCTACCTTTCTGACTCCACCCTGTCCTTTGAGGGATCTTTACTCTTCAAATGCTCGTTCCTAACCAGCACAGTGTTTGCCTGGGAGTGGTGTGGGCTCCTCCAAAGATAAGGTGAAGCCTCCACTCTGTGGTAGTGTCCCCCCAGCCTCGGAGCCCCGCTGAGGGTGGTGGTGCTGAGGGGCAGGGGAAGAGCCTCTTTGCCATGGGCAGCACTGTACCCTGGCTGCAGGCCAGGGCCCTGATGGAGCCTGGACATGCCACCCTCTGCAAAGACCTGAACTGGCTTGGCCTACCACATTGCAGGCAGCTGATGTCCTTCTCTAGGGTGTGTTTCTGAGGTGCTTGCTTAGCTCCAAGGAAACAACCGAGTGGCTTTGGAAGTCCAGCAAAGGCTCGGTTTGGTCCCTGGTGCTCCCAGCACCCCAAGGGCTCAGCCGTTTCAGCAGCCCAGTCGTATGTCCTTGGCCTCAGTTTCTCTGTCTGAGCACTGTGGGACAGCCTTTAGCTCTTGTACACCCTTGGCTGGGGGATGCTCGTTAACACATAAGTCTGCTTGGGCAAACTTACTGAGAGTGAGATAGCTGGGGGCTGAATCTGTGGGTCCCAGGGCAGCCAGTGGGGCAGCACCCTGTGGAATCTCACAAGCCAGGCAATTTTAGATCAGTCTGAATTTAAAGATAACAGATCAAAGGATAACCAAGTGACAAATACACAGTTTGTCAGTAAAGCTGTGATTCACAGCTGCTCCCTGTCTCTTTTGCCCTTCATGTGCCTGAAGCTGCAGAGGTGGGGAGAAGTCGTGGGCCCGATGTTGAAAAGACAGTGCAGCTCTTGGAGGGCAGAGCCCAGAGCTGGTGCTCCCAACCTAAGGAAAGCCCTATGGACTGTAACATGACAGAGCATGGGCAAAAGCTCTCATGAAAAATCCTGCAGGTGCCTGTGCCACCAAACTCTGCTACAGATGTCAACCCCCACTATCCTTCATATGGCTTGGCCCGAGTCTCTTGTTTCTCTCCTTGAATGCTGGTCCTACTTTGCCTGCGTTAGGTGGAGGCTGTCTCTTTATCTTTGAACAGTGCATGTGAAACATGAGTGGAAAAGCAAGGTTAGGGGAAGATTAATCTTGGGGCTTGCTCAGGAGACCTCCAGTAAGTTCAACAGATCACGCCAGCTGGGACCTGTGACGTGTTCCCATCACGCTGTGACCCTGCTGTGCATGTTGTTGCTGCAGGGAGTCATAGACCAAGCCTGTTTTCTGGATCTCCTCTTTTGCAATGTGCTGTGATTTGAACTGTCCAAGACTTTGGTTTGATGGATGAGGAAATGCCTGGCAGAGCCAAAGAGCCTGAAATGTTTCTGACTGTTGTGGTGACAATGCGTGCTGCGTGCTTGCTCTTGGATTGCATATCGTAGCAGCCTAAGGAAGGGGCTAAGGACTGCTGTGTGCAGAAAGGACAGTAGCCTGGATATTCAGAGGGACCAGTTTAGGGAAGGGGAAGCCCACAAAGGGCATTGTTGCAAAACCTAACTCTGCTGACCCTAAACTGAGCTGCATTGCCTCAAGACAAGGAGATGCCTCAGGAGCAGAAGGCTCATAAAGACAGCTAAACGAGCATAGCAGGCGGGTGGTGCCAGGATCCCGGCTCACTGTTTCCCTGTGTTGTTGGCAACAAATCCCCTCCGGCTGGGTGGGAGCTGACACATCCTTTGGTTTTGTTTCCCAGGGCACCCTCGAAGATCAAATCATTGAGGCTAACCCAGCTATGGAAGCTTTTGGCAACGCCAAAACGATAAGGAATGACAACTCCTCACGTTTTGTAAGTGTCTTAGCAGGACAGAGAGCTCATGTGTCATGTTTATGCAAGCTGAATGCATTGCTTGTGTGGCATTGTGGTTTTGTACGGTGTGAGCCAAAGGCATGTAGCAGGAAGCTAGCTCTGCTTCCTAGTGGGGCTGGACTGCTGAGGTGAAGCTTCTTCTGGTTGCATCAGTGCAGTAAATGGTGTGCTGGTCAGAATGAATTGCCCTGGTGTCATAGCCTGTGACTGGCCTTACAGAACCAAAGTTGAGAGGGCCAGTAAGCACTGCCTGGAGTGCTGGAGCTGGGAGAGACAAGTGTGCCCCTTCCAGGGAGCAGCATCTTTTCTGCTAAGCCCTGCCTGGGTCTGCTGTGGGATGCTGAACTCATCAGCCACAGGTGGCTTTGATGCCTGTTCTTGTGCCTTGGAGGGAGAGAAGACACCTGGGTGAGATTCCTCAGCACACCACAGAGCAGGAAGCTGTGGGCAGACTCAGTATCACACTGCCCTGCAGAAGTGCTTAGCTTCAAGAACAGGTCTGAGGACAGGGATTTATCTGTTGTGAGTGAAATTTCTGCCTGCCTAGTGTTTAAAGCCTTAGACAACGCCGTCTGACCCTCTGCATGTTACAAACCAGAGAACTTCACCCACCTACCCCTCACCAAGCCCAGTAACTTGCCTGGCATCAGCAGAAGCCTAAGAAGTGGGAAATTACCAGTTTCTTGTAGTTGTCTGAGGTTTCTGGGTGCTGTTCAGAATTGTAGCTGTGTAGCCAAGGCCAGCACTCACCTCCTGCGCATGTTTTCAGGGCAAGTTCATCCGCATCCATTTTGGCCCCTCAGGGAAGCTGGCCTCCGCAGACATTGACATCTGTGAGTAAAAACGTGCCAGCTGCCGTGGGGAGGGATTTCTTCTCGCTATTTGTGTCGATGCTGGGTCAGCTCCGTGGAAGAACAAGCCCTCCCTTAACCCCTCTGCCCTATTTGATTCTAGATCTTCTGGAAAAATCAAGAGTGATTTTCCAGCAACCTAAAGAGCGAAGCTACCACATTTACTACCAGATCCTCTCTGGGAAGAAACCAGAGCTGCAAGGTAAGGCAGCCAAAGCTGTGGCATAGTCTTTACAGCATGATGGCCTGAAAGTAGCCACTAGCAGAGATCTGTTGCAAGCTTTGGGGTCCACAGGGAATGAGCAAACCCAGCCCACCATGCAGGTACTGCCCTCAAATGCTTTGCTAGCTGCTGAGATCATAGGCTTGGCAGGTAATTCAGGGTGGAAGGGATTTCAAGAGGTCATCTAGTGCAGCATCCTTTATCCTCACCGACTGAGAAGCCAGACTAAAGCCCTTTCTGCAGCTGTCTAGGAGCAGAGCAGTGGTCACTTGGGGTCTGTCTGCAGGGTGGGAGTATGCTTTGCAAAGCTGCTTTGCATAGAATGCACATCATGTAGTAGGTACAACACTGACCTCAGCATGTGCGGGCCAGGTACTTACTCATTTTGGGGTAGGGGGAAGTGTTTTGCAGCCCACTCTGGACTCCTTCGGCCACCCTAGTGAGATGACCTGTTTCAGGTGAGCTTGAAAACAGCTGCACAGCTCACTCACAGCAGCAGCTCTGGTGTAGACATATCCTAGATGTGTTCCCCAGGACAGTCCCAGCTGACCCAAATGTGTGTGGCAGCAGTCCTGTGCTCTGAGCAGCCCTGCCCTCCAGGTGCCAGCTCACACAGAGTGCACAGGAAACCTTTCCACACTGCAGAAAGATGGCTGGCACAGTCCGCTGGGGTGGTCAGCCTCTTGGCTGCGGGCTCTTGAGCTTGTTGCTGGCTTGAGAACAATACCTTATTAGGCAGGTCTGGAGAGCTGTGCAGAGCAGTAATCTTATCTGGTGGTCACAAGGACATGGATGGCCACTTCTAAATCAGTCTGCAGCCAAGCCATGTCCCAAGATAGCAAGCAGGAGGCATATCACAAGAGAGATGGACCCATGTGTGGACCTGCCTGAGCTTGAAGAGGCTGTTCCTCCCACCAGCTGGTGCCCTCTAGTTGAGGCTGGTGAAGTCTTACTGCTTCATCTGTGCCCAGGGTTGTCCCTCTGCCCCAGTTTTGTCTTTGTCAGACTGCTTCACCCTTTACATGTGTTCCCCCAACAGATATGCTGCTGCTCTCCCTCAACCCCTATGACTACCACTTCTGCTCTCAGGGTGTAACAACTGTTGACAACCTGGATGATGGCGAGGAGCTCATGGCGACAGATGTACGTGTACTTCCTTCACATTGCACATCCCGACGCAGGAGCCGGGGGCGGGGGGGGCACAACATTCTTCTGGGCAGACATGGGGATGTGTCCTGGCTTTTCTGTGTCCCTCTTTAAATTAGCTGTGAGTTCCTTCAGGTTTATTGGCAGTTGCTCTACACATGCTGTGAGAGTACAAGAAAGAGCAGAGTGACTCTGATCTCTATCAACAGCCTCATCCAGGCAGAGTAATCTGTGCATTAGGGAGGGCTTCTGGCACAGGAGCACTTCCCATGGCTCCTATGAGAAGATGAGACCTCAGCTTGGAAAACCCCATGCTTGTGGTTGCTAGGCTAGTCCTTCTTCTTTCAAATAGATCTTGTGGGAGCTACACTCACATTCAAAATCCTATGGGCAGGATTCCTTGGCTAGGTGCTCACCAGACAGAGCACCCTGCTCAGAGACCCAGGATAGGAATAGTGCCTTAGGAGATGGTGGGAGGAAAAACCCTCACCTCAGAGTGGCGATTTTTTATGTCTATACTGCTTTGTCTCTCCTCAGCATGCCATGGACATCCTGGGCTTCAGCAATGATGAGAAATATGGCTCCTATAAAATAGTGGGCGCTATCATGCACTTTGGCAACATGAAGTTCAAGCAAAAGCAGCGAGAAGAGCAGGCAGAGGCTGACGGCACTGAAAGTGAGTTTGGCTCCATGCTGCCAGATCTGCCCAGCCTGGGCTGGGCATGCAAATTCCTCCCAGGGCAGACACTGATGACTTCCACTGTCTTAGGACGTGCTGTAGGTGCACAAAGGGGCTTGTCCTTGAGCGGGCATATGTAGGAGAGCCTTTCCTGCAAGCACTAGGTCTCATCTGCATCAGACTTGCCTCCACAACATCACAGGCGGTCACACCCTGGCTGTGCTTCACCTTGTTCAGTTTTCATCTGCCCTTCATCACCTCTTCTCTTGCACTTCATTAGACAGCCTTCCAGAGCAGGTCATCCACAGAATGTGAGCCAGGCCATGATCAGGACTGCGAAGGACCTGCTCAAGTCACAGCCTTCTGAAACGTAGTTAAAGTAGGACACAGTCACTAATAATTTTTCCTTGTTTGTTGCTTAGGAAAATCCAAAGCAAATCATAGATCTAAGACAATAGTCAGGCTACAGAGCAAACCTGAACATTCAGAAAGGTCAAAGCTCAAATATTTTCTGTTGCTTTTGCACTGCTGCATTATGCCTTATGCTCCCAGGCATAATGGAGAAGCTTCAAGGAGAGGGTGACTTTCCAGTATGTAGAAGGATGAGAAGGGGGAGCCCTATCACTTAACTGGAAGGCTTAAGCAGTGACTAGACATCAGCTGAGGCAGGGATCCAGCAGAAATGACTACCTGGATCAGACCTTGTCATGCTAATATTCAGGAAGGAAGAATTTCCCTTGCCTGACGAATGTCAACTCAGGATTCAGCTGCTACCTGGTAATTAGTGAAGATTTTGATCTAGCAGTGATTTCCCTACAGAAGTGATTTTCTGGCTACAATCTGCTATTAGGAGTCTATGAAAGATAAGCAAGAGAATCACCTCTCTTCTGGTCAGTTCAGATGTGCTGCATGGGAATCCAGGCTTCCACTGGAAAATGCATAACTATCCCTAGATCAAGAAGACCCAAAAACCTATTAGGAACCTGACAAAGTGCAGCAGGTCTGCTATGGCCGTCTCCTCCAAACAGTAACTTCTCAGGCAGGAGCTCCAGACTTTAAAAGCACCATACTATATCCAAGATGGGACATCACACTAGACACTGGAGGAAGCTCTGGAGTAGGTGGAAAAACTAGTATAGTTAGCATTGATCAGCAGAAGAGCTGGTAATTTTTTTTTCCTTCCTAAGTCTTCCTTGCTGGCTCCTCATGCCTTTGTACTGTTTTACAGGTGCTGACAAAGCTGCCTACCTCATGGGAATCAGCTCAGCTGACCTCATCAAGGGGTTGCTCCATCCTCGTGTGAAAGTGGGCAATGAATACGTGACCAAAGGTCAGAACGTGGAACAGGTGAGTGTGCCAGGACACGAGCTCCCTGCTCATGCTGGTATGTGACTCCTCTGCAAGCTGACCCGTTGGGTAATGTTCTCTGCACAGGGTGAGTGGTGCTAGTGGTGCTTCAGTTCACTCTCTCGGGTTTAGGAGGAGACCCCAGAGCAGCATGAGAAGATGTATCCATGGTTATTGGCTCTTAGTGGCTGGGAATGCTGGCAGCAGAGCTGCCAGATAGCTCTGGATATTAGCCAAGGCTGGAGGTTCAATGCAGTATCTGAGATTTGGGTTGGATCACAGCCAGATGAGGTGCATTTTCTATGGGTCTGTTTCAGAGACAGTCACACACTCCCAATGAAGAGTTCAGCTCTGGAAAGTAGAAAACTCATCTAAATATTCGTCTAAAACTCATTTAAACTTATGTTGTGGGAGACTTAAATACACCAAAAACACTATCTTGTCAGATTCCAGCCACATCACAGTTAGGAAGCCAAACCTGGCCTGAACAGTGCAAGCCAGTCCTCAAGGAAAATGCAAGAGGACCTTAGGAGCTGGTGTCTTATCCAAAGTGTGCTCTAGGCTTCTGCCATGCACAAGGCTTCTGAAAATACCACTTTAGGCTGAATCTGTATCCTAAGACCCTGGAGGCTAAGACCAGGCCAGGGACACAAGAACACACTTGTAAGCATGTGAAAACTAATCTTGGAGCATATACTGTAACCGTGAACTCCCTGGATCTGTCCTTTGTGTGCCAAGAGGAGCTCTCTTCTTCAGCCTCTAGTTCCTACGAAAGCAAGGAGAAGCATAAGTGCTCATGACCTGCTCTATGATTTGTTTTGGCAGGTTGTCTATGCTGTGGGAGCCCTGGCTAAAGCCACCTATGATCGTATGTTCAAGTGGCTGGTGACTCGGATCAACAAGACCCTAGACACCAAGCTGGCCAGACAGTTCTTCATCGGAGTACTGGACATTGCAGGCTTTGAGATCTTTGACGTGAGTTCTGCCATCCCCCTGCAGTGGGTTCAGGAGAATGTTGTAGCTAGACAGCTTAGTCCCCTCGTGATTGACAGCTCTATCTCTTCCAAGAAACTGCTGACCTTGATAAGAAAAAGAGCTCTTTTCTGAAATAATTAATCTGGAGCAAACAGGCAGTTTGCAAAGACTATTGTAACATCGCTGTGGGCACATCTCCAGTGATTCCTGGCTACCTGCTCTGGTAGCAATCCAGCTGAGCCTGGCAGAGATCACTCTTCACACCTAAACAAATCAGAAGACTGAATCACTTCACGTTTGGAGCTCCTTCTGACACAGATTTATTTTATTCTTGCAGTACAACAGCTTTGAGCAGCTGTGCATCAACTTCACCAATGAGAAGCTGCAACAGTTCTTCAACCACCACATGTTTGTCCTGGAGCAAGAAGAATACAAGAAGGAAGGCATCGAATGGGTCTTCATTGACTTTGGCCTGGACCTGCAGGCTTGCATTGACCTCATTGAGAAGGTAAAGCATGAGTGAGTCCCAGGAATGGTACTTCTGGTAGGCAGTTTGTTTGCAAAGACTGGAACAGTGAGAGGTGCTCTGTTACCAGAAATGAAATTATTCCCTCCCCAGTCAGTACCAAGTGCCTCATTTTGTTTTCCCCACACTTACAGCTCAGAGCCTCCAGCCCATTGAGTCCTTTTAGACACAAATTTTGACTTTATGAAACCAAGGAAATTATGATCCTACCCACCAGCAAGCCACAAAACCTGGTGCAGCCTTTTCCTCCAGAGAACAGTGATCCCTGCCCCTTTTTTCCTACCCACTTGCTGCTCCTTAGTGCCTCTTAAGTACTTGCTAATTCAGAGCAGCTTGTGTAAAAGATTTCTACCATTGCATGGAGGAAATTCACCTTTTTTTTTTTTTTTAAAGGAACAAACCTGTTAGGACACTGGGGAGGATCTCCCCTTCCCAAAAGTCTGATGGACCTGGGCAAGTGCCTGTGTCTTGTAGGCCGGGCAAGCCCCACTCTGGCTGGCTGGAGGTCAGATGCAGCCTGGAATACACCAGCGATAGCTTGTCCCATGGTCCATGTCTTGCCCCATTTCCCTGGATGAGGACAAGGTCTCCTGAGTCAAGCCTTGCCTCACCTTGCTCAGTGCCACAGAGAATCCCCCGTTCTGGGATAGAACATGGCAACACTGAGCTCAGACCTCTTTATACCTTCTCCCTGCAGCCACTGGGAATCCTGTCCATCCTCGAAGAGGAGTGCATGTTCCCGAAAGCCTCTGACATGTCATTCAAAGCTAAGCTCTATGACAACCACATCGGGAAGTCGCCCAACTTCCAGAAGCCCCGGCCAGATAAAAAGCGGAAATACGAGGCCCACTTTGAGCTGGTGCACTATGCTGGTGTGGTACGTGCCCTGTCAGCTCTCCCACAGCATGCACGTCTTCCCCCTTGCAGGGCTGTCCTTACCTTTGCCTCTCTCATCTGATGGCAGGTGCCGTACAACATCATTGGGTGGCTGGACAAGAACAAGGACCCCCTGAATGAGACAGTGGTGTCCGTCTTCCAAAAATCCCAAAACAAACTCCTCGCCTCCCTCTATGAGAACTACGTGAGCTCTACCTCAGGTGAGGATCAACCTCACCCCTTTTTTGACCTCGATCTCTCCCTCCCTTAGCAGCAAAGCTTCCTCACCCCCTTGCCCAGCTGTTGGTGCAGCATTCCTGCAGCTAGCAGCCCGGGCAAAGGGAAGACCCACATTGACACCTAAAAACCTCCCTGACCTGGGTAGGTGGGTTCCCTGGACATGCAGCGCTGGCCTAGGGGCTTTAGGTGGATGGTTAGGGCCAGGCTGAGCTTGTGCGGTGCTGTAGAGCTGTCCTGGTGGCCCTGTGACTTGAGATGCATGAAGGGGTCTCTTATTACCAGGAGCTGAGGAGCAACACCCAGAGCTGGGTGCTGTGGGAGATGTTTATGATGGTCTGTGGCTTTGCTCTGCAGCAGGGCACTACCATCTCTGCTTTGCAGAAACCCAGAGCTGCAGGCATTTCAGGGGTGTTTAGGGATGCCTCTGAGTCCTCCAAGCTGAGCAGATATTTTGCTGATGTAATTAATCAATATTTCAACCCAACAGAGGAACCTCACAAGCCAGGGACCAAGGAGAAACGTAAAAAGGCAGCTTCTTTCCAAACAGTGTCGCAGCTGCACAAGGTAAGAGCCAGCCCCTCGTTCAAGGCCATGAGGGAAGCATGCTCAGTGTCCCAGTATCAGTCCCACTTCCCTGCCCAGACTCTGGGGTATCTTGCACATGAGCTCCTGGGGCCTGAAGGAGCACCAGGGCTTCTGAAGGACCACCACTAGGCAAAAGCTCCTAACACCCTCTCATCCCTGGGCAAGGAGCCTGTGCCTGGCAGAGTCCCAGCCCTGTCCCTGTGCTGCTAGGGAAGGACACGAGGCTCCAGGCTGGGAGAACGGTGGTTCCCTTTGAGCTGGGGCTTGTGCTGCTTCTGCCCACGTGATGCTTGCGCTGCTCAGCAGCTCCTTCGCCTTTGAGAGAGCGGCAGTTAAGACTTGTAGTGATGTTTAGATAATGTATTACATGAACATCACTTTAAGTCTGTGCTACTTCTCTCCTCATTCTTGTCAGCGGGAAGGACAGCCTTTGGGCAGAAGAAAATGGAGGAGGATCTTACAGGTCTCTGAGCAGGCAGCTCTCTGCTGTCCTGTCCAGGAGGTGACCTGAGCTATTTTACAGCTCAGGATAACACACGCCCCTGTTCCCATGCTCACCACAGGAGTTATTTGTCCACCCCAGAGCTTAAGCAACTGGAAAACAGCACAGATGGGTGTGTGAACCCAAAGCTGTGTCCTGCCATGACAGCCTTGTGGTGACAGGGTGTTCAAAGAGGGCAGCACTTGTGTCAGAGCCCCCGTTCAGGGAGATGTGTGACTTCCGTCCTCCTGGGCAAGTCACAGGCCTTGGGGAAAGGTGTCTGTGGCAACAAGTTGCCCCACGGTGACACGGAGCTGTGGGAAGTGTTCCCTTCCCTGTGCTGGCCCGGACAGGCTGAGCCTGTATGAGAAGGGAAATGCAGCCTGAAAAGATCGAGGGTGCAGATGCCTTTCCCACAAGAAAAGGCAGGGCCATGTCTTGGCTTGAGCCCTGCCTTGGAGAGAAAGGGAGGCCCAGACTGGGTCAGCCGGGCCCTCTGTCATGGCTGAGGGGTGTGGGCAGCATTGTGGAGGTGCAGGGAAAACCTGATGAGATGAGGACCACAACCAATGTGGATGCCAGCACTAGATTTGCAGGGTGCTGAGCACAGGGCTGATGGGCACCAGCAGAGCTGTAATACCAGGAATATGTTCAGTCGTGTATTCCTGGCTCTTCCCTGCAGCAAAACTCTACCTGCAAATACTCAGGAAGCGTCTGGCTCCTCTCTGGCATAGCAAAACCCGCGGATGCCATTTGGCATGTCTGCCAGCCCAGTCCCCTCTGCCATTGCTCCCACCCTGGCAGAAGGCAGTTGTCCTGCTGTGGGGCTGGGGATGTCCCATGGGCAGGATAGCACAGAATGCAGCCAAGCGGGAGGGAATTCCCCCTTTCTCATGAGGAGTGGTAAGGGGCTCTCAGTGTCTGGTCTCTCCCTGCCTGTGGGGGGAAGGGGCTGGAGATAAGTGTTGTAGGGGAGCAGAGCTGTCACCTCATGCCTCATCCCCTGTGTCTGCCCTGCAGGAGAATCTCAACAAGCTGATGACCAACCTGCGCTCCACTCAGCCCCACTTTGTCCGCTGCATCATCCCCAATGAGACAAAGACACCAGGTACGCATGGACTGAGACAGCACCCCGGCAGCTCCCTTGGGTGACATCCACATGTGGGAGCTGGCAGGGACTCTTGCACCTACCTTCTTCCCAACGCTTTTCTTGCAGCAGTTCTGCTGCCACTGGGACCTGGCCCCATCCCTGTGACCCATGCCAATCTCCTCTACTGGGGAGAAGGAGTTTTGCCAGGCTCCTGTTTTGGCTGTGCATTGATGGTTGGGCTGCCTCGCACTTGTGTATAACAGCAGGCATGGATGAGTCTTTCAGGCTGGCTTCCACCATCCAAGGCCCAGGCTGCAGCACCGGTGCTCAGCATAGGCCTACAGGACAGGTTAACACCTGTGTTCAAAACCACAGGCTGTTTCCAGAGTTCAGGCCTGTGCTGCAGCTCCATTTTGCCTGACCTCTTGGGCTGATTGCCTGCTACATCTTTGTTCTCACCTGCAGGAGCCATGGATGCCTTCCTGGTGCTACACCAGCTGCGCTGTAACGGTGTCCTTGAAGGTATCCGCATCTGCCGTAAGGGATTCCCCAACAGGATCCTCTACGCAGACTTCAAGCAGCGGTAACCCCCTCTTCTTCCCTGTGCAACAACCCACACACGTTCTGAGGGGAGACTGACTTGCCTTGGCTCTGACCTGCTCCCCAGCTTGTGCAGGGCTGATCAGAACCAACACAATATGCCCAGTGCATGTACAGTTTGGGATAGCTCTGCTGCTGGCTCTGTGGTGCCAGACGTGGATATTTTGGTGCCAGATATGATGAGACAGCAGGGCTGGTGATGCTTGAGGTGCTGAATGCAGGGCTGGTGTTGCTGGATGGGGGCAAGCTTCAGGTCCTCTGGTCCTGGCTTAGATTTCTCTCTGCCCTTGGGATCCTTACCATTCCTCAGCTGGCCCCCTCTGCCCTGCTTCGCGTGAGCCTGACCAGGCATGGTGAGGCCAGTGGCTGCCTCCTGCACAGTCTTCCTTGTGTTCAGGGACTAAGATCTGGCAGAGTTCCCTGATGTCTGCTCTGCAAAGAGCCCATACTGCACCCTGAAACTCCTGCGTCGTAAGTGGCTCCAGCCTGTGCTGTAGGGACATGCTGCTGGGGGAACTGGCATGTCTGGGGTATGGGGATGGTGATGGAGCCATCGACTCTGTGCTGGCGTTCTCTTGCATGTCCTCTGTGTGCTGTGTCTCTGCAGCTACCGTATCCTGAATCCAGCAGCCATTCCAGATGACAAGTTTGTGGACAGCAGAAAGGCTACAGAGAAGCTGCTGAGCTCCCTGGAGCTGGACCACTCACAGTACAAGTTTGGTCATACCAAGGTGAGACCCGGCAGCTGGTCCTTGGGAGGGAGACATTGCCCCTCCTGTCTCCCTGCAGTCCCAGTGTGCTCTATCCCCAGCTTGCTGCCTGTGTGGCCAAAGCCCTGCTGCAGTCCTGCGCTCTGCAGGTTGCCTCTGGCCCTTGGAGGGAGGGAAGAGGAAGATGCAGGCTGGGAAGAAACAGGTCTGAGTAGAAGGTCACTGCTGCCTGACCTCATAGCACCCGACACAGCAGTTAGTCTCTGCTGGGGAATGCGATGTGCTCAGCGCAGGGAGATCTGGTGCCTAGCTATGCCTGGGGTGGGTGCACCTCCAGCCGGGGCAGAGCGTGGGTGTGTGCCCCTGCAGGGAGGGCACCGAAACCGGCAGTGTGTACCCCTGCTTTGGGCTGCATGTAGCGCAGGTCTGCCTGATGCTGAGCCCTCTGTCCTCTCTGCTGTTGACCCTGTTCTCGCTCTCTTGCCTGCAGGTGTTTTTCAAGGCTGGTTTGCTGGGCTTGCTGGAAGAGATGCGAGATGAGCGTCTGGCCAAGATCCTGACCATGCTGCAGGCCAGAATCCGCGGGCACCTCATGCGCATTGAGTATCAGAAGATCATCAGCAGGAGGTAGAGCTGTGGGGGGGAAGAGGCAGAACATTGTGGTCTCCTTGATCCTTCTGCATGTTTCAGTGTGTTTGACCTGTGGGGCTTGCCTGCGGCTGGCAGTGGTTGGGAAAGGCCCTGTCCGGAGGGGATGGAGGCAGACCTGTAAGAGGTCTGGCATGGCCCTGGTAGGGAGGGTCAGTGTATCTAGGTGGAGGAAGCCTTTGGTTTCCACTGGAAGATTCCAGAGGGATGCAGAGTGAAGAGAGCTGAAAGCCAGGCCATGCCACCCATCCCACCAGGGCCATTACAGTGTGCAGACAATGTGCAGCCATTCGTTCAACATGCTGCCATTTGTCCAACTGGGGGAGAATAAAACCATGCCCAGGCCTACAAAAGCCGGATCTCTGCTGCAGTGAGGATGGTACATGAGGAATCTACACCCATGATGATGCTGCGCTTGTATCCCTCCAGGGAAGCCCTCTATACCATCCAGTGGAACATCCGGGCCTTCAATGCTGTCAAGAACTGGTCCTGGATGAAGCTGTTCTTCAAGATCAAGCCTTTACTCAAGTCTGCTCAAACTGAGAAGGAAATGTCCAACCTGAAGGAGGAGTTCCAGAAGCTGAAGGAGGCTCTGGAGAAGTCTGAGGCTAAGAGGAAGGAGCTGGAAGAGAAACAGGTCTCCATGATCCAGGAGAAGAATGACCTGGCTCTCCAGCTGCAGGCAGTAAGTGGCTCCCCTTCTCCCTGGAAATGTAAAGACGGTGCAGGGCCCATGGGTAGAAGAATGAGCAGTGTGCTAGGTGCCTCTTTCAGCCTCTTGCAGTTCTGAGACCCCCTCATTGCCACAACCTGTGTGAGTGGAGTGTTAGACTCAATGCAAACCTGAAGCAATGTCACAAACTTGCCACCTCAGGGCTGCTGTGGGAATTCATGCTCCCCTGGCTCTGGAAAGCGTGATCTCCTCACAAGGGGGTGGGAGGGATGGCAATGGCTGCTCACCAAACTGTGGCTAATCTGTGCCGTTTCTGTGCCAGAAGTGTCAGTCTAGTGAGGAACTCCTGAAAGATTTAGTTGCTGCTAGCCTTTTGGCCCTGGTTAGTGTTAGTGGTTGTCCCATGGACCTTGAAAATGGGCAGTGACTAGAGCTGTCTTTTTTTGTACACCTGAGCACCTCAGGCATGCTCTGCCCCTTCCACAAGGAGAGCTTCAGCTCTGGGCCAGGAAAGCATGGCTGAGAGCCTGCTGGTATGCTCTTGAGGCAGTGGGTGAGCACTGGCTCTCCTGTGCCTGTCCCAGGAGCAAGACAACCTGGCAGATGCAGAAGAACGCTGCGACCTGCTGATCAAGTCCAAGATTCAGCTGGAGGCCAAGGTGAAGGAGCTGACAGAGCGTCTGGAGGATGAGGAGGAGATGAACTCAGACCTCACCGCCAAGAAACGGAAACTGGAGGATGAGTGTGCAGAGCTGAAGAAGGACATCGATGACCTAGAGATCACACTGGCCAAGGTGGAGAAGGAGAAGCATGCCACGGAGAACAAGGTAACTGACCCCCCCCAGTGCAGATTACAGCCTCCTTGCCCTGGGGCCTCAGTGCTTGTGAGGGCACCAAAGAGAAACGTCAGGGACGAGGCTGCTGGTGTGTGGGAGATGGAACAGGGCAGAGGACAAAGAGGTGTGGCAGAGAGCAGAACTTTCTGGTGTCCTGTCTCATTGCACAGGAGTGGTATGGGCAAACAGTTCTGTGCAATGGCAAGTGATTTGGGGCACTGACAAACCACCTGGTGGAACCAGACTGGCCAAGGGGAGAGGGGGTGGCTGCTGCTGTGGTGCCAAGCTGCTGTTGATCATGGGTCAGGCTGCTGATTTAGCTTTGCATCCCCTCTTTCTGAGATGTACTCAATTTTTGACCTCACTGACCTAGGTGAAAAACCTGATTGAAGAGATGGCTGCTCTGGATGAGATCATTGCCAAGCTGACAAAGGAGAAGAAAGCACTGCAAGAGGCCCATCAGCAGGCCCTGGATGACTTGCAAGCTGAGGAAGACAAGGTCAACACACTGACCAAAGCCAAGGTCAAACTGGAGCAGCAAGTGGACGACGTGAGTCATAGGCCAGTGGCAGTGAAGTGAGAGAGGTTTGAGCCCAGCTCCAGGAGAGCCCAAAGGCTGTCCCTGATGGGATTTGGAGGGTGGGATCATTATTGGATTCCCATTTACTATGGCCAGTTGATGAATAACCCCATTGACAAACTGCCCTTGAACTGAGAGGTGATCTGGAATACCTCATGGAGAGCAGTCCTGGCTGAGGGAATGGGGCTGGAAAGCACCTAGGAAACAGCTCTAGCTCTCAGGGCTGGGTGAAGCTCCCACAGCAATGGGCATAGGGAAGGTGGGGCTACAGAGGGTCCTTTCCCTCCCTATCCTGTCTCTCCCTTCATTCTCCAGCTGGAAAGCTCTCTTGAACAAGAAAAAAAAGTCCGCATGGACCTGGAAAGGGCAAAGAGGAAGCTTGAAGGAGACCTGAAGTTGACACAAGAGTCTATAATGGATCTGGAGAATGACAAACAACAGCTGGAAGAGAAACTCAAAAAGTGAGTGTGTGATACGTGCCTGGGCTGCCTGCTTACTCTGCCAGTCAGTGCCCACCTCTAAATCAAGTGGACGTGTGGCCTCTGCAGAGACTGCTGGGGTGCGATCACACGGCTGGCGTGATCAGTCCAGACAAAATGAGGGCTTAGTTTTCCTGGGCACTATGCAGAGATACTGAGGAGCTTGTCAGCTGCAAAGACTAATAGGTCAGGGCACTATAGACCTTCCTCTGTACATGAGGTTGGAGAGGAGAAACTTGCCTGGCAGGATCCTAGCGCTCAGCTACAACTACAGGCTTCATCACTTACATCCCATTCTTGTTGGGGAACTGGAGAACAACACCTCTCAGGAAAACCTCAGAGCCAGGCTGTCTGCCAGCTTGGCCACTCCAGCCCTCCCTCAGAGCAGCCTTTGCGCTGCCTCTTACCCCTGCAGTTCCTTTCCTGCGTGGGTTTGTTTTCCCTCTGGACCTGGGTGTTACAGTGCAGGGAACAATCTTCCTCTGGCTTC
The DNA here is from genome assembly GCA_035590275.1 of Ibycter americanus. Classification (NCBI taxonomy): domain Eukaryota; kingdom Metazoa; phylum Chordata; class Aves; order Falconiformes; family Falconidae; genus Ibycter; species Ibycter americanus. The sequence continues at coordinate 2,650,298 of JAVJGI010000002.1, read as the reverse complement.
AGGAGCCAGAGGGACTTGGCGGGACAGTGTTGGTTTGACCAAAGGCTCTGCCTTCTTTCTGTACAGGAAAGATTTTGAAATGAGTCAACTGAATTCAAGGATTGAAGATGGGCAAGTGACTGAGGCCCAGCTGCAGAAGAAGATCAAGGAGCTCCAGGTATGGTGGGAAGAACTGTTCCTAAAGCCCAGGAGTCCTAAATTTTCATCAGATGTAACATACTGGGGAATCTGCATGGGCCAGTCCCAATTTGAGCAACAGGGACATCTTGGCAGAAGAGTGATGAAAAAAGCTGGCATGGTTAGCAGAAGCAAATCCCTCTGCCAAAGTGTCGTGGACTGAAAGTTAAAGAATGAACTGTTGAGGTGAACGCTAGCACCAGCATGAGGAACAGCTTCTAGGATGTAGTTCTCTGTCCAGACTAAAACCTTAAATCCAGTGCCTAAACTCTAAAGATCCAAATCTAGTGTGTTGGGCTTCTTCCTGTCAGAGACAGGCCCCAGATTCAGGCTGTTTGCATGGAGGTTCTCACTGAAAAGAAGCTAGTATCAGCCTGGATCCTGATGGCAGGGTACAGGAGAGCAGGAGCTCTGCAAAACATGCTACCAAGCAGCATCAGGCATGCCTGCCTCCAAAAATCCTCAAACAGCCCAAGCGTTTGCTCCAGACTGGTAGCTTGTTGCTCCCCAGCATCAGGGGAGACACCTTGCTCCACTGTGGAGGGCAAAGATGCTGGAGCTTCACCCGGTGCTTGGAGTATCTGCCTTATTCTGTCTCTGCCAGGCCCGCATTGAGGAGCTAGAGGAGGAGCTGGAAGCTGAGCGTGCCGCCAGAGCCAAGGTGGAGAAGCAGCGGGCAGAAGTGTCACGGGAGCTGGAGGAGCTGAGCGAGCGGCTGGAGGAGGCTGGTGGGGCAACGGCCACGCAGCTGGAGATGAACAAGAAGCGGGAAGCAGAATTCCTGAAGCTGCGGCGGGACCTGGAGGAGGCAACCCTGCAGCATGAATCCACGGCTGCTGCCCTGCGGAAGAAGCATGCAGACAGCGTGGCAGAGCTGAGCGAGCAGATCGACAACCTGCAGCGTGTCAAGCAGAAGCTGGAGAAGGAGAAGAGTGAGATGAAGATGGAGGTGGATGACCTGTCATCCAACATTGAATACCTCACGAAGAACAAGGTGGGCACTGATTCTATACGGGGCAGGTTCATCTCTTCTGTGTACATCAGTGCAAGTGGTTGCAGTGTGTCCAGCGCAGCCATGTCCGTGGGATGTCATCCTAGGTAGCTTTTTGCCATGGCCAAGTCCCTCTTTTTCACTAGGTATAGCTTGTCTCCATGTCACTATGGCAGTGCTTGCAGGATGCTTTGCTTGTCCTAGTCAAGTCTGGAGGATCTGGGAAGACATTTCCTGGGAGACTGACTGCAGAGAGCCCCTGTTAGCTTAGCAGAGACACCAGAGCTCTGGCAGGCTCCTGCTCTCTGCCTTGGGTGCACATGGGATCAGCTGCGCAGGGCAGTGATGTCCCAGGGCGATGCAGTTGCTGAGTCCTTTCTGGGAGAATGGTGATGCCTGGCCAGAGCTGGGTCTCACCCAGGCTTTGCTTGGTGCGTGCAGGCCAATGCCGAGAAGCTGTGCCGCACCTATGAGGACCAGCTGAGCGAGGCCAAGTCCAAAGTGGATGAGCTGCAGCGACAACTGACCGACGTGAGCACGCAGCGGGGCAGGCTGCAGACTGAGAACGGTACGTGAGGGTGGCAGCCAGGGGACACATGGCTGCCCTGGGGCTGGTCTTGCACTGGGGCATCTGAGGGGCAGGCTGTGTTTTAGCCAGGCACTGTCCTCTTCCTCCCATGGGCAAAAACAAAATAGCAGGAGCTCCATCTGGAGTGGAGTGGGATGTCTGTGTTGTGCCCCCCCGCAGGGCCTTGCTTGGCAAGGAAGAGGACCTCTGGCGATGCTAGTTGTGCTGGGGGATGTGCTGTGATCTCAGGCAGCAGAAGGGGGGGTCCCTACCTGGCACACTTTGCCTTTAGCTGCTTGCCCCTTTGCCCATGGGCCCCAGCTTGCCTGTGTGGGGAAACAGCTGGGACTGCTGGAGGTCTCCATGCAGATGAAGGCCACAGGCTCTGGGGAATGTGAGCTAATTTTGAAGCCTTTTGGCCCCAAAGTAGCTGTTTTGGTTCTGTTTGAACCCAGGGGAGCTTAGTCGGCTGCTGGAGGAGAAGGAATCCTTCATCAACCAGCTGAGCCGTGGCAAGACCTCGTTCACACAGAACATCGAGGAACTCAAGAGGCAGCTGGAGGAAGAGACCAAGGTGAGGCTTCAGGGCATGGCTGATCCAAGTGACACAGATCTCAGGGAATGGGGCATGTGTCCCACTGTGGTAGTGGCCCAGATTCTTGGGCTGGGAAGGTGAGATATACCCTGCACAGAGGAGCCCCAAGGGCAGCTCTTAACCTGGGAAAACGAGAAGTTTCCTCCCGCTGCCCCCAGTCCTGGTGCTGTGGCCAGTGTCCTGGAGCCTGGCACCAGCTGTTCCTCTCACAAGCTGTCTTCCTCAGAGCAAAAACGCCTTGGCCCATGCCCTGCAAGCCTCCCGGCACGACTGTGACCTGCTGCGGGAGCAGTACGAGGAGGAGGTGGAGGCCAAGAGCGAGCTCCAGAGGAACTTGTCCAAGGCCAATGCAGAAGTGGCCCAGTGGAGAACCAAGTATGAGACGGATGCCATCCAGAGGACAGAGGAGCTGGAGGAAGCCAAGTAAGTCTCACGGCAGAAGCTGGTTCCTTGCAGGTGGCAAGTTTCTGTTCAGTGATGGGGCTTTCCCAGACCCTGGGGTGAGACTGCACCCTCCTGCCCGGGTATGAGGCTGTTTGGGCAGGCTGTGGCCTCCCCTTCTTGGAGCAGTGGGGTGGGATGGCACTTGGGCTGGGAGCACTCACCCCTCGCTGCCATCGGCAGGAAGAAGCTGGCCATCCGGCTGCAGGAGGCGGAGGAGGCAGTGGAGGCTGCCCACGCCAAGTGTTCCTCACTGGAGAAGACCAAGCATCGGCTGCAGACAGAGATCGAGGACCTCTCGGTGGACCTGGAGCGCGCCAACTCGGCCTGTGCTGCCCTGGACAAGAAGCAGCGCAATTTTGACAGGATCTTGGCCGAGTGGAAGCAAAAGTATGAGGAGACCCAGGCGGAGCTGGAGGCGTCGCAGAAGGAGTCGCGCAGCCTGAGCACGGAGCTCTTCAAGCTCAAGAATGCCTACGAGGAGTCCCTGGACAACCTGGAGACCCTCAAGAGGGAGAACAAGAACCTACAGGGTAGGACTGGGCTCAAGCTCACCCCCTGGACTCTCTGCCCAGACTCCTGCTCTCACGGGCAGCCTCTGGCTCCCCTGTCCTCAGCCATGGGGTGGGGGTCCCTTGGAGGCAGGGAGCAGACCTTGCTGCTCAGCCAAGGCTGGCCCATCTCTTGGAGGGATGCAGCAGCCCAGCCAGGAAGCCGGGACATGTCCTGCCCTTTTGCTGGGGCACCCTGGGCAGACAGGCAGTGTCACTTGGATCTTGTTTCCAAATGGTGTGTGATTTGCTGCTGACAGTGCCATGGCTGTGGCGTGATGCTGGCTTGGGGTGTTGCTCTCAGACAAACAGGTCTCCATGGGTCCTTAATGCCTGTCCCATGCTCTGTTCTTCACTCAGACTGCAGAATTGTCCCCACGCACAGCCTCAGCTGCTCTCCAAGGGGCTGAGGGGACATCAGCCAAGCCTGGGGAGGGGGATGGGGAGGTCACCCTCGCGGGACTGGCCCCACACACTTGTTCCTGACCAAATGCCCTTCTGTCCCTACCAGAGGAAATTGCTGATCTGACCGACCAAATCAGTCTCAGCGGCAAAACTATCCATGAGCTGGAGAAGCTGAAGAAAGCCCTGGAGAGTGAGAAGAGTGATATCCAGGCAGCTCTGGAGGAGGCTGAGGTGGGTCCTTGTTTCCCGCTGGTGCTGGGATGTGCCTGCTGCCCTCAAGAGCCACTGGCCGACCCTGCAGCTCTGGCTGGGTGCTGCTGGAGCAGGAACCCACACCGTGCTGGCAGGGTGACAGTCCTGAGTCAGGCTGCAACCCCTGGGCAACCCTGCTCATGGGGGTCGTGCAGCCACAGCAAGGCACTGGGGTGGCTCCACCTGCCCTGTTCCACGTAGCTCTGGGCTGGGGGGCAAGGCCAGGCTGGGGTGGGTGGCTGGGGAGATCCCCCCCAGGGGCTGCCTTCCCACAGCTGCTGCTGTCTCTAGGGGGCCCTGGAGCATGAGGAGAGCAAGACTCTGCGCATCCAGCTGGAGCTGAACCAGATCAAGGCTGATGTGGACAGGAAGCTGGCAGAGAAGGACGAGGAGTTTGAGAACCTGAGGTGTGTGCTGAGAGGGGGCAGAGCTGGCACCATGGCCCTGACAGGGCTGCCCTGGGTGTCCTCGGGCGGACGGGACTGATGCATCATCTCTCCTGCAGGCGCAACCACCAGCGCGCCATGGACTCCATGCAGGCCACGCTAGATGCAGAAGCCCGGGCTAAGAATGAGGCCGTCCGGCTGAGGAAGAAGATGGAGGGAGACCTGAACGAGATGGAGATCCAGCTGAGCCATGCCAACCGCCAGGCTGCTGAGTTCCAGAAACTGGGTCGCCAGCTCCAGGCCCAGATCAAGGTTGGGTGGCTGTGGGTGGGACAGATCTGGCACTGTCCCTGCTGCCAGCCCTGGCTCCCTCCTGTCCCCACTGACCCCTTGCTGCCTGGCAGGACCTGCAAATCGAGTTGGATGACACTCAGCGCCACAACGATGACCTGAAGGAGCAGGCGGCTGCCCTGGAGCGCCGCAACAACCTGCTGCTGGCAGAGGTGGAGGAGCTGCGGGCAGCGCTGGAGCAGGCAGAGAGGAGCAGGAAGCTGGCAGAGCAGGAGCTGCTGGAGGCCACCGAGAGGGTCAACCTGCTCCACTCCCAGGTGAGGGACCACCAAGTCCCGTGTCTCTGCTGGCACTGGAGAGCCAGGAGCCTGTCTGGCAGCGGGACCACAGTGAACAGCCAGTTCCTGTGACACTGAACCTGCTCTGTCCACAGAACACGGGCCTGATCAACCAAAAGAAGAAGCTGGAGACAGACATCTCACAGCTGAGCAGTGAGGTGGAGGATGCAGTGCAGGAGTGCCGCAATGCTGAGGAGAAGGCGAAGAAGGCTATCACGGATGTGAGTGTGCTGTGGACTGTGCTGTAGGGTTTGGCAAGTGTGCCCAGTACCCTGTGGGGCAGGGGGAGTGAGAGGAGAGGGTCTCGGAACTTCTCCCTTGAGCCCCTGTGTCTGGCAGGGCTGCCTGGCCATGTGGTGATGCCTCTGCTCTTGACCTTGCAGGCTGCCATGATGGCAGAGGAACTGAAGAAGGAGCAGGACACGAGTGCCCACCTGGAGCGGATGAAGAAGAACATGGAGCAGACCATCAAGGACCTGCAGATGCGCCTGGATGAAGCAGAGCAGATTGCTCTCAAGGGGGGCAAGAAGCAGATCCAGAAGCTGGAGGCCAGGGTGAGAAGGCAGGGGCAGACCCCTGTCTGTGTCCCCCAGGAGCTGGCTCCTGGTGCTGCCCCAGCCCCTGTGGCACCAGGCTCTGCAGGGCCTCGTCCCTCTGGGACCAGGCTGTGTCACAGGGGGACTGTGGGCAGTGAGGGACAGTTGTGGAGGACCTGCAAGCCTGGGCCTGGCTCCCAGCATTTCCTTGGGGTGGCTTAGCCTCTGCTGTGCCTTCTCTGGGCTGGGAAAGTGGCCTCGGCTGGGGCTGGGGCCAGGGAGCAGAGCACTGAGCTGGCCTTTACCCACCTGCAGGTGCGGGAGCTGGAAGGAGAGTTGGATACGGAGCAGAAGAAGATGGCTGAAGCCCAGAAGGGCATTCGCAAGTATGAGCGGAGGATCAAGGAGCTGAGCTACCAGGTACAGCAGCGCCGGTCACAGCTCCGGTCCCGCGGGACTTGGCCCAGCTCCCCCTGTGCTCAGCCTCCTGCATTATCCAATAACCCCCATGGCAAGGCCAGCGCAGCCCACCCCGCGCTTGTCCTGGGCTCTGCGGGGACCAACAAGGGCAGGACAGGCTTCTCCCTGCCACAACATCCGCCCCCTGCTCCGTGTCCTTCTGCCCATTCCCAGCACCTCCTGAGCTGGGTGCTGGGACACAAGGGGGACACACCAGGGGACTGGGTTGGTGCTGTGTGTGTGTGTGAAGGGCCCCGGCACAACTGGGACTCTTGGATGAAGGTATTGGGGTCTGCTGGGGTCCTGCTAATGGAACTGGGGCACTTGCAGGCTGAGGAAGACCGGAAGAACCTGACACGGATGCAGGACCTGATCGACAAGCTGCAGAGCAAGGTCAAGAGCTACAAGCGCCAGTTTGAGGAGGCGGTAAGTGCCCGTCCCCACTGCTGCCCTCCTGGGGCAGAGGACTGGGCTGCCCTTCCCCGGGGCTGCCCGTGATGGCTTCACGAGAAAGGGGCCATGAGGCTGATGTGGGAGCTCGCAGCCTGGTGTCCTGGCTGCGCCCCACGCACCCACCTCTCCCCGTGCAGGAGCAGCAGGCTAACTCCAACCTGGTGAAGTACCGCAAGGTGCAGCACGAGCTGGATGATGCAGAGGAGCGTGCCGACATCGCCGAGACGCAGGTCAACAAGCTGCGCGCCCGCACCAGGGAGGTCATCGCCTCCAAGGTAAGCCCACCTAGCTGCGGGAGCCAGAGGAACGGCTGCATGGCCGCATCCTGCCCGGCACTCTGTGGCACTGCCATCCACACCGGGACCCGAAGGGTGGCAGAGCGCTCCCTGCGCCAGGCCCAGGCTCTCACCAAAGCCTTTTTGGTTTCTTTTGCCAGCACGAGTAGCAGGAGCCCCGCCGCCTGCCCTGTCTCGGCTGCCCGCTGTAGGTTGGAGGCAAACGGCTGCAACAGCCGCTGCCAGCTTTGCACCGCGTGAATAAACACAGATCTGCCAGAACTTGCTCCGCGCTGTCTGTCATGGGGTAAGCGGGGCCTTGCCTCTGCTGCTGGAGATGCCGGGGACAAGCTGGGCTCTGGGGGAGATCTTTCACAGCCGGGCAGGGGCAGGAAGGAGGCACGGGCCTGCCCTCTCCACACTCTATGGCCTCGGCTTGCTCCAGGATTTAGGAAAAGAGCCTTTTCCTCATCCCTCCCACCAAAACACTGCAGCCCTCTCTCAGCTGGAGGGGACCAGAGCCGAGGGCAGAGCAGACCTCGCCCCAACCGCTGCTCCTGAGGGAACACAAAGAACCCTGCAATGTCGAGGGGGTTGGCACGGCTTTGGCAAAGGGACTGCAAAGAAAGACATCTCCACTCGTTTCTTTAAAATAGATTTCTTTAATAGTTTCCATTTAATATGTTTGCAGTTAGTAAATTGGCATTAATCTGGGCAGCACGAACCTCAGCAATCCATGGGGATAGTGCAGACTTTCAGAAGTATTTATTAGCAACAGGGGTCCCGCCTCCGCCCCCGTCCCGGCGTGCAGCCTGCTGCAACCTCTGCGAAGCCAGCGAGCTCTCCCCAGCACCTTCCTCCCCGTGCTCTCCGTAAATAAGACAAAACAAGGATGAAGGACGGAGCCGTCTGGTCCCTCTCAAAATAAGATTCTTGAGGCATCTGGCATGGACAGACGAGCCCACAGGAATGTGGCCCCCCGTTAAAATTTGCCTGTGACCCTCTCTGCACGCTCACGCCCCTTAGGTTCCCCTGGCGCCCAGCGCGCTCCCTCCGTGGTTTCTCTCCTGCATCCTTCCCTGCAGCCAGCCAGCTCGGGCGAAAGCAAAGCCCAGCCGCCTCTAGCAGCCCAGGGCCCAGCGGCTGCTGCGCTCCCATGCGGGGAGACCCGCGGGCAGAAGGCGGCTGCGGCTCAGCCTCCCGCGGGCCGGCAGCCAAGGGCAGGCGCAGCTTGGCCCCTAACTGTACGTTACATGAATACAGAGATGTAAATGAGACTCTGCAGGTTTATAGCAGCAATCACTGGATGCACCAATTAACTAGACTATGGAAAAGGCATCCCTTAACTTAAAAGCCTTTTAATTTGAAGCATTTATTTTAAGTGTACATCTATTACAGTTAAGAAGAAGTAAAGATACACCAAAAACACAAATACCCAAGAACAAAAAAAGTACAGATGAGAAAGAAATTAGCTCAGGGGAGGGAGGGGGCAGGGTGGGGGTGACCTGATGAAGAACAGAGAGTTGCAGCTGCCCCAGCAAGGAGCTCCCCAACACAAGGGGTGAGACCAGGGTAACCTCACTGGAGTGGGGCAGAGTCTGCTCAGGGGATTCAGCCCCCCAAGGAGGGACACGAGGATCGCCCAGAGCTCCTGCAAGGCTCCAGGCTTATGCACAAGCTCAGCAGCTCTGACCACCCTGCAAGCAAAGTACTGACTGCAAGTCCAGAGCAGGACACCAAAGTGTGAGATAAGCGAGAGAGGGGTGACCTTTAGAGAGCAAGTCCTGCACCTGGGGCTGGAAGCCTCACGCACTCATCCAGGCCCCGGCACAGGGAGCCTCAGAGTGGGTTTCATTCTGCTGGCAATGATTAGAAACAAAATGCTACAGCTCTGGGACATCCTCACCACCGGTCCCTCTCCAGAGCCTGGACAAAGCTGAAAGTCAAGTCATCTCATCAAATAAGTTAAGAAAATTTAAAAAAATGGAGATGCATGTTTCAAAGAAAACTGGTTTTTCTTAGCTGGAGCTGCAAGACATATTTTTTTTTTTTTTACTTAAATGCAGTGGCTCAGGACTTCAGGCTGTATTTAATTCCTAGGAATCTGACTGTCTTGGAGCAATACAATTAACACTGGTGAGCAGGCAGGGCATGTGCAGGTTTGGCAATCAGCGCTGCCAAAACCAGATTCCCCCTTTCCCAACATATCCTACAAAGTTACTTTCAACCAGGAGTGTCTATTCCCAGCATTTAACACATTCTGATTAAAATAGATTCAGGAAAAAACTGACATCTCCAGTAAATATTGCACTTCAAGATTAATGTGTGTGTTGATATTAAGGACTGAAAGCAGAGACTGACATAAGACTTCCAGGCATAGCAGGTTAGCATCAAGAGCAATGGTCCTGAAAAGGATTTTAAAACCACATTAGTTACCCAAGAAGGGACAAGCCGCAAGTTTAAAAAATTAGTACATTTTAATGCTAGTGCTCCGTGAAAAAGCCAACCCCTGTTGCAATTCCCCCACTGCCGAAATGTCTCTGTTCTCCGCAGCATTGTAAAACACCTTCAGGTGGGAAGGATCTGCAGGAAAGACAGCAGGAGCAGAGGTTCTCTCCTAACGCACAAACGGACAGATTTAGTACCAAATGATCCAAAAGTAGATGGTAAAGAGGTGACTGGAGCTAGGGCTCTCAGGAATTAAAAGCACACACACGCGCACACACACTCACACTCTAACCAACCCTAAACCCCTGATTCCAAACCCCAACAGAACAGTTACGCCTGAAGGGAGTCCTCGTGGTGGCTCTGCACGTGGCTGGTGTGTCAGGGTCCCAGTCAGACTGGCTCCTTGGACCTCACATTTGGAGGGCAATTTCTGTGCTTTTTGACTTGCTAATTCTGGTAGCCATGAAAGAGAGCCACAATTAAATTGGCACATACAGAGTATCCTCATCTGTCAGCAAAAACATCTCTGACCAGCCGTGCTGGACTGGAAGAGAGAAAAAAATAAAGAGGCTGGTTTTTGCAGGTGATTATTTTTATCCCAGAACAACTGGAAGATACATCCCTGAATGTGCTGCCCAGTGAGCTTTCAAAGTCTCATCCGTTAGAGATCAGAGATGGGGACCGGGAGGGGGCTGGGGTTTTGACAATGCAGTAACGCTCCACGGTTCCAAGCCGCACACGCACACACACACTACACAGCGTATCCCTGAAAATCCACGGGCTGCGAGGTACCCTCCAAGCGCTGTCCATCAGAAGCCAGAGCGAAGAATTACTCCTCAGAAAAGTCTCTGTCAATGTCCATATATGCCTCGTCGATGTAGCTAACTATGGCACAGGGGGATGTCCGGTCTGGACTGAGCAGTATAGATACAGTCTCTTTCCAGTAGGTAAAACTAATACATGAGCTCTGTGGGAAGAGAGGAAGAGGCTGGTTAGCGTGGTCCGCAGGCACCAACACGCAGCAGAAGACACATCCCAAAGGCATTCAGAGGAGGGAACTGAAAATCGCTTCCTATTCAGCCTGACTTTCCCAGCCACACAGTTTAACACCTCTGATTCACCATTCAGCCCATCCTCCCTGGGGCACGGAGCAGGAGGGGTGGGTGCTGGACCACCTGCACCTTCCACAACCAGCCTCCCACTATCCAGCTACGGGCAGGGACTCCCAGCACCTGTGGACACGACAGCCCTGCTAAGAGCAGTGCAGGGTGACCACCACCCCAGCAAGCCTGCGCAAGGCAGCAGGCAGGGCTGCCCGCAAGCAGTACACACACACAAGCCCAAACTTCTCCTTTGCTGTCTGATCCAAACACAAACTGGGACACTGCGGTGCTGCAGACCAAGCCAGTGCTGGCAGCAGCTCCCACTCCTGGGGAAGACACAAAGACAACACACCCTCCCTGCTCGCAACCCTCCTGCATCATTCTCTTAAGGCTGAAAGGCCTCTCCGGCAGCTCTACACCACATCACGTATTACTCAAAGCCTTTACATGCCAGACAACTATTTAATTCCACCCCAGGAGTGGCCCAAGACAAAACAAGTACTGCAGCGTGTGCACAGCATAACGCAACCTTGAAACGCAGCAATGGCAGAGAGCTTTGGTCTTGGCAGCGCCTCCCCGCTGCCGCCCAGCAGCTCAGCGCCCTGTGGACGCATCAAACCACAGCATGAATGCTGCGACACAGCACCCGGGTGCTGAGGGCCCCACGTCCCCCTGCTGCTCCTCGGGTCTAACTGGCTCAGGCCAGCACTGACCCAAGCAGGAGGAGTACTGGGCTAAATGAGGCTGAGAAAAACACGTTACAAGTCTGCACTGTCCAGTGCAGCTTCTTCCTCCATCATGCTCCTTTCTGGGAATTGAAGCCCCTATTTTAACTACTTCCAAAGCCCTAATACTGCTCCTCTTCAGGTACCTCGTCTACAGGTGGCTGCCTGCACTGCGCTCAAGCCACAGCCATGGGGCTGTGTGCTGCAGCGTCCGTGCATACCAAAGAAGGGCTTTTCCATAAACACATTAAAAATCTGTTAAGGCTGCCACCCAGCCACTGAAAAGCCAAGGAAGAAACCTGTGCAACCTCACTTCAGCCTTCTACAGCATATACAAGGGAGTTGCCTTCTCATCATGGGTCACTTCTTTATCTTGCCAGCGCCCAAGGCAGACCAGCTCTGGAGTGGAAACTTGCAGGCTGCTTTCCACAGGCAGCTGCCTTGTCTTCTAGCTTCAGATACTTTTCATACAGTTTGCCACACCAGGAAAAGAGGGAACAGTCTGGTTAAGGTGCTAACTAGTCTGGGAGCTGGATTCCGTCCTGCCCCCACAGCCCTGTGCAGGGCTGGCCCTCTCACCAGCCCTGCCCCTCAAACCCACTCAGCATTGGCAAGTCTCACTTCTGTGCACCAGAGCCAACACCTAAGGTCTTGTCTGCAGGGAATCCCAACTACCTTGTGGTAGTGTGACTGCTTGCAGAAGGGACCTTACTGGGTGAGATGGTGTAAAAGCACTACAGAAAGTTACACTGGGGGGCTGAACTTGCTTCCTTCATTCCCTTCACAACCTCTCACTTTCCCGTTTTGGCTAGGTGACTAGTAGATATTGCTATGATTGAATTCTTGCTATAGTAAGAGGTTCACATACATTTTCTAAGCAGGTGCTGTCTTTATCCTTGTTGAGGTAATGCTGTTGCCAGAATCGCAGGAGACTGTGGAAGTTGTTCAGGATGAAGCCTGGGTATTTTTCTGTATATTCCATCTGTTGCAAAGTGCGCAGGTAAAAAGGTAGCTTTTCTTTCCTTCGGGCCAGCATTAGGATAACTAAACTTGTGTTCAAACAGCTGACGTTTTCCTAAAAGTAAAAATGACACTAGGTCAAACAAAAGAAAAACAAACCCCCCACCAAAAAACAATAAAAAAAGCCCAAATCGAGATATCTGTTTTACACGTCCTTACAAAACGTGCTTGTGGTAAGCATGCAGAGGAAGTGCTCCTAAATGTACCAAGAAAGAAGGGACACATATCTCCTCAAGATAAACCAGGTTACTCCCTGCTCCCATCCCAGTTCATCACTCACAGTTATCAGCAAGATAACTGCAAAGTTTTGTCAGCTCCTTACCTGTGTAAGTGTCTGTACATGAATAATATTAATGAGACGGAAAAGAAAGGACATTCTCATGGACATCTGAGACATATATGATAACAGGCGGCACTCTGACAGAACTTCTGCAACTGCAGCAAGAGGAAAAAGACAATGATCAGGTGCTTAAAGTTCAGACACATTGGTCCAAGTAATATGGCAGTGAAAACTGGTGCTCAGACTGCAGCAACAAACCTGCAGGGTGGCACTTCTCTGTCTAAATCCAACATTTTCAAAGCCCAGACTTAAGATAACCATTCTCAACACCAAACAGCCCCACCCCAACCCCCATTTCTTATTCTTTACCTTTAGCATCAGACTGATTCTCAAATCGGTCCAGGGACAGTGTAATGCAGCGAACAAGCATGTTTGAGTCAACCAATGAACTGTTGATCTGATTTAAAAATATCTGGAACTAAAGAGAAATATTTTTTAGTGTTGCATTAAAAAACAAACAAAAAAATTCATCCTACATGAACACTAACAGAATAGGTCTGACCAAACAGCATTTCATACCCTTTTCAGCATGTGTATGGCCAAGAAGTGTACTAAATCAATTACTCTGTTGGCCCAAGGGGAATCCAAGTAGCAAAAGCTATGAGCAGGGTTTGGCAAGTAGGGCAACAGTTAGCAATCTCCAGATTTTCGACATTGAAAGAGTACAATTCTTGAAGATTACTGGAGAAACCGCCTCGAATTCTGAGCACGAGCACCTAAAACATGCACTTCACCAGCATAAGGCTTCACAGATGTGGACAATTTCCCCTTCCCCTCAGAAACAAAAGTTAGATTCTGCATACCAGAACACTCAGGGTCAGGGGGGGTTTAGATTGCATATTAGGAAAAATTTCTGCACCGAAACGGTGGCCAAGCACTGGCACAGGCTGCCCAGGGAGGGGGTTGAGTCCCCATCCCGGGAGGTATTTAAAAGACGTGCAGATGCAGTGCCTGGGGACATGGGTTAGTGACGGGCTTGGCAGTCTGGGTTAATGGTTGGACTTCATGATCTCAAAGGTCTTTTCCAACCTGAATGATTCTGTGATTCTACGATTACTTTTTTGTTATCTCTAACAAGAATAAGAGGAGATATACACTCCCAGGCCTGCCTCATCCAATCCAAGCCAATACTGGCACTGAGGGCTGATCAAAGGATCCCTGTAGCAAGTACCTTAAAAGCATTATGGAACAGAAAAATTCCAAATTCCTGGCACCACTAAAATATCTTTTGAAGCTGTTTCACTTCAATGAGACCAAGGTTTTATACACTATTTGTTCTGAAAGAGGGAGACAAGACAGCATGGCTGCTGGCCTCTGTAGCTCCTCCAGTTCTGTTTTCCTACGCTTATTTTGTACAAGCAGACAGTGCTAGGGAGGAATACAGTGAGGGAATCACACAGAACGAGAGTTAAAAAAGTTAATAGATCAATAAATGGGAAGTACACACAAAGTATAAAGACTGATTCTCTGGAACGTGTGAGTTCATTTACCAGAAAACAACCTGAAATTGAATAAATCTTTCATTAAATACATGTCTGCTTACGTTCTCCAAGGTCTGACAGATTTAACAGCAATCAAGGAAAACTTACAGTAACATAAGCAAGAGTATGAGGTCATTCAAAACCTACCCAACAGCTGATGTTATATGCACAAAGTGCACAAGAGCACGAAACCACTTTGCATAGAGTGCCGCCCATTCTTGATCTACATATGCAACTAAGTTTTATAGGTAACTGCATCAGCCATGACTTCTTAAAATATTTGTTAAGCTCAAATAGCATCAAAGACAAGAAACATCTTTTTAGGGTATCAAATATTAATGAATATTTTAAATCACCTCCATGAAGACACCCCTCAAACCCTCAAGCTCCAGTAAAAGATTTTTTGGAGCCTGTCTCAATGTCCACAGCTATCAGCTTAACCCAAAACCCAGTGACTTCACAGGAAATGTTCTACCATCTTTGAGCCCTGACCTTCGACCTGCCTAATCACATAACAGGGCAATGTCTTCCGAACAGCCCAGCGCTTGCTGGCTCAGAACAGCTGGGAGCACTTCTGAAAACACGAGTGTATGCAGCAACATACATGCTTGTGAAAAGACTTTGGCAGCTCACTCCTCAGCCTGTATTATGCACCAAGCTCAACAATCACACCAAAATCAGCAAATGAATTTGAGTTTTAGTGCTATGTTTGGTTATAAAACCATGTAATTTGACCCACTGGGGACAGCTTTTACAAATATTTACCTTCTCGTCTGTGTTGATGTACTTGTTGAACCTCTTGAATGCATCAATATTGAATTTCATCAGTTCTCCCAGAAGGTCAAAGTAACTCTGAAGCACATCTCGTGATTTGCACTCACTATCAACAATGCAGTAGAGAATATGCTGGCAAGGGAGGAAAACATGTTATTGCCACAGTTTAACCCAAGCCAGCAGACAGCATAGACTGATCTAATTGCAATTTAAAACATTTATCTGCAGGTTTAGTTCTTAGATGACAGAGCTAAAGACAACGATTCAGATGTGTCTTCTGATAAATTAACTTTCCAGTGATGCCGGCTATACAACTGACCACCCCACACCTGGTTGCCACAAGGAGAATTCACAAATACTTCTCAAAAATTGTCCTATTCCCACTGAATATTTAACACTGCATTTTTACCCCCTTTTGAATTCATTACAGATAAATCCTTTGTGATTGCTATGGAGACACATTACAGAGGAAGTCTGACATATACTTCATTACCTCCAGGAGTCCTCTCTTTAGCAGGAACATCTGGTCTGCATAGGAGGTGGTGCCTCGCAGAAAACTTTCAACCGCCCTTGCCTGCCAAAACCTGAGATATAGAAGAAATGAGGTTTTAATTTTGGAACAAGGGGAGTATTTTATCACAACTACAATTTAAATCAAATTTTCTCATCTGCTTCTTTCTATCTGAAGATGTTGATCCTGTAGAAAAATCACTGACTGTACTGAGTCTGAGGTCCAATGCAAGCTTTGGCATTCTCCCTCACCTGCACTGCCATGGTAGCCAAGTGCAACAAAGCCAGATCTTTTCACAGTTTATGATTTTCAAGTATTTTCAACTGCTAGAAGCTGTATGAAAAGAAACCAACTTCCCAGTCAACTCAAAAAGGCATGTTATAGCACAAAGTGAACCCACCTGAAGGAGGATTCAGCTGGTTCCTTCTTCATGACCTGAAGCAGTCTGGTCAACAAACCTCTTTTCCCATCACAGACAAGACTCCTAAAACACGTGAAGAAATTACAGCATGAGTGGAAGGGCTGGCAAGCACTGTACCTTGTAGAACACCAAATCCAGTCTCTTCTCCAGAGCTTTTAATGATCAAAATCCCAGTATTAAATACAGTACAAACATATTCATTAACTTTTATTACTAGTTCTACCAGTGGAAGAGTTCTCCTCCCTGCCTTTGGTAAACATCTGCAATACCTGCAACATGACTTCCAAATAAATCTTAAAGAAAAATTAGTCATTTTCTCTCAAAATTTTAATGATTTCAGAAATACCAATTCACAGCTTGTAG
The DNA here is from genome assembly GCA_035590275.1 of Ibycter americanus. Lineage (NCBI taxonomy): Eukaryota > Metazoa > Chordata > Aves > Falconiformes > Falconidae > Ibycter > Ibycter americanus. Next base: position 2,634,394 of record JAVJGI010000002.1, on the reverse strand, counting down.
GAATTCAGAGATTAGAAAAAATATATATACCACATTTAAGCTTCAGAATGAAAGAAACACAATGCCATTTTTCTCAACAAATGTAAAGGAAGTTCTAAGTTCCATGTAAGAGGCAGAGTAGAGTATGGAAACCTACATACTGCATGACTTAGCCTTCTTCTGTATGTAGTAGTAAAAGTATAGAGGCTGTGGAACTACAGTAAGCTCGTGCAGAAGCAATGCCTCGATCTCAGGTATCAAGAAAAGCAACATGGAAACAAAATGCTAAGGATGAAAAAGAAACCAAGTTTAGGCCAGAAACGGAGCAATGCCGCCTGCCTGGCTGCATAAACCATCCTGCAGAGTAAGATGCTTCAAGTGGCACTCTTCTACTCGAAACACACCCCAGCATGCACATTCAGCAGATGCAGGTTAATGACTACCTACTGTATCAGAATCTTTGCTGGGTAGTCAAGAGCCACCTGACAAAGCCCTTGTGGGAAGTGGTTTTCTTGCAGCACGATAGTCTGTTCTTACTAACACTCAAGAGAAATAAGAAACTTTGCAGGTTGGAAAAAGCTGTTTATATCCTTGATCTGCTTCCTTTCAGTGTCCTTCCTTTCCTAAGAGGGTGAGTTTTCCCCTCTAAATACTTACTCCTTTTTGAACAAAGCCAGAAAGGTACCTGTGCTTAAAAGGAAAGGATATGAGTAATACAGACACCATTTCTTCCCAATTAGGCACAGTATTATGGCAATAATTATAATCTAGAAATCCTCTTAGAGAATTCCCTTTTGAAGTGAGGTAAATCTGCTCTGTGCAGACCACGTCTCTGCTGATAACTCTGGGAGTATTCTGACAACTAAATTCTGCAGACAATGTTTCACCGTTGTGAGGTTTGTACATCAGAATCACGTATTAAAGAGTTTATTAAATCAAAATAGTCAATCTAGCAGATACAGAATCTCTAGTGGCTTTTTTTGAGTAAGTGGTTTAACATGTTAATCTAATTTAGCTTATTCTAGTTATTAGCTGCTCTTAAAATAAAGACTCTGAGCAGACACACTTAGATCTGTTTATGCAGACTGCAAATGGACATTATGTGTGCACAGACTGCTCCTGAATCTCAATACTAAGATTTATTAGCAGCAGCAATTCATACATTACAGGGATCCCAGTTTGCCTTCCAGGTCTGTCTGCAATGCCTGTAGTGAGAAGGGCCAGGCAGACCTAACACATTATAATGAAGTCCAGGCCACGAACTCAACCCCCCCAATTTTAGGTTGCTTTTGTTTTTAAAATGCCTTATTCTGAGCACAAGCATGCTTTAGATTTGCTAAGGACCATGAATATTGTACAAACCTAGACACTTCCCACTGAAACATGTCACTGAAATTAAAGCAAGTGTGGTGGACAGAAGAACCTCAAGACAGGTGACATCAAACCTCCCATGTAAGTGCTGGCAAAATGCTAGAAGCTGCTGACCTAAACCTTCCATCCCTACTCACCTGTCTGTGTTGACAACTGCATCAACTTCAGGGATGTTGGCTTTATGGGAGATTGCACTCAGCTCATTGAGTTCTTGGCTGTTTAAAAGGAGATACTTGTTCCTAAAGCAAGACAGTTGGGGAGTAGGGGAGAAAAATATGATGAATTCAAAGAAGCAGAGAAACGCGCAATTCCACGAAGAGTAAAGTTACACACCTGTGAGGGCTGCATGACTAGGCAATCAGCTTTTGCCTCTCTAGCTCTTCACAGCCATTTACACTCTACTCCCCTCCACGACAGTACACTCCTTTACTCCCCTCCACCACAGTACACTCCCAAGGTACCCAGCTAGCTGCTGTTTTGTAAACCTCCAAAAACTTACCAAATGCAAATTTCAGCACTGACCAGCTTTGAGGTCGTGGGGTTTTTGCTGACCTGTTCAGAACCTTACAGTTTGTTTTATAAATATTTGCTTGTGGACGCTTGTTTTTTAAAATCTCAGCAACATTTTGTTGCACTTCAGAAAACTTAAATAGGAAACTTTTTCACAGCTTCCTACAGTTTTCTCTGCCTTACAGTGACCATGCTCTTGATCAGTAATAAATCTCGGTTAGAAAGCAGAAACTGCAAAAAGAGTACTTGATCATCCTGGTATCTCATTACTCTGAGCAAACTGTTTACTCTGGAAATATTTAAAAATTTCAAGACATGCAGAAATCGGAAAAGGAATGCATATAAAACCCAAGGAATCTGCATGAAATTGTTTATCAAATACTGAGCTTTTCATAATGAAAATCAATTAATTTATCTATAAAGTAAATTTAATGCAGAACAAGTCTGACAAAATAGAAATGTAGTCCAGAGGCTCCCTCTGACAGGCTCTCTGCCCCAGGCCAGTGTGGTCCCTTAGAGCCCTCCTACTTCAGAGTGCTCAAAATCAGACAGCAAAGATTTATTTTCAGGAAACCTAAGGGAGCACAGGATGCAGTGACGAGTGTATGCAAAGAAAACCTATTCATCAAAACATAGCAACTACACAGAAGATAAATTATTAGACCAGAAAGGTGATGGGGATGCCTTCTTGCTTCAAACACTATCTTCCAGATTAGTGCCCACTGAGGCTGTCATGTGAAGCTTCTTTTGATCTGGATCAACAGGTTTCTGTAATGAAAATACAGCCTCTCTCTCCATGCAATAAACAGTTCCACAAGTTTGGTTCATACACAAATTTTACTGAAGTTAACATTAGTATATAAAGCACCTGCTCTCATCTTGTCCTCAGCTAACTCAGCTTATCTATGATTTCATAGAAAGTTCATGTAACTATTTATTTAAAAACACTAACCAGATTCCACACATTCCACTTGCTCAAATGTTACAGCTGAAAGCTGTTTTCTGTTTAAACAAGCCTGAGATCTTTGTGGTAGCCACTGAAGTAGGAACATAATCTAAAGAGATTTTATTGGAAAACCTGGAGTAACTCCTAGGCAAACAGTGTCTTCCATGGAGGATTTACAATAGGTCAGCCTTCCCCTTATGTTTACAGCATGTCCAGCTCCCCATTCTTAAAGCTAATACTCCACAATCAAAAAGGCTGATACTTCCAATATGCATATCTAGCAGTACTAGATGAAATCTATGCAAAAATATCACCCTGGCTGTAGATATGACCAGCTAGGCAAGAAGTGTATTATGCCTCAACTGCAGATGTTTGTAAGGAACAGGGTACCATCTCGCAGGACTGAATTAGAGGAACAGGACACTGACAGAATGCAAGATATGATTCTACAAGTCAGAATCTGTACTACTGTACTGGTAGTACAGCATTTAAAAAACACCAAACAACCCAAAACCCCAAGCAAACTGCATTACCCCTCAAACTACTCCAGCAGACTCGAGCCTTGTAAGTATGCCTTTTGAAGGCAGACAGAAGCTTTCTTCCTATTCCCAACCTAGCTTCCCAATGACTAGCTGACAGATAATTGTCCTCCTAACATTTTCCCACCCAGTTTTATCAGGTCTTATTCCCTGCTGTCATTTAGACAGCAGTCACATCTTCCCAGCCTTTTTACAAAGGAAGAAGAGTATCGATTAACCTCTTCAGAGGTATGCTGTATTTCACCCTGATCTTCCAACAGCCTTTGTTTCATGCTTGTTCCACTCTGAATTAAACTTGAACATGTCCCCACAGGGTACACGTACTCTTGTGAGCACACTGGCTCACTACCAACTAACAGAGAGAAGACAGATGAACAGCATCATGAAAGCTGCCCCCTTATTTCTTCAGCCAGAAAGTGCTAACTCATCATATATATGTTTCGCTTCATTTCAACATGAAGCAAAATGGGCTATTTTTAATCATCAACAAACATACTAAGACATGCCCACTGGAAAGCCTATCTTTAGCCTTTTCACAGCAGGAGCTGAAAGGTACATGACTGCCTGAATCTAGTTTAAGGACGGTACAATGTGCCATTCACACGGAGCCTGCACGGTGCCTAGGACACCTGGTGTAACTGCAACCAGGCAAACAATACTGCGGAGCCACAACCTACCACAGCTCTTCATACTCACTCATGGTGATCACTAAAGCTCTGAAGAAGCCTCAAGAACTGTATCTTTAAAGTAATGTCCTAAAAAAGAGACAAGAAAGTTCAAAAAAACATTTACTTTAGTATTTATGGATATCAGTAGTTACCGAGCTGACATGAAACAGCTGAATTGAAAACCTATCCGAATCAAACCCATTTGGACAGCAGAGCAAGTGATTTGCAGAAATGGAGAAGGCTGCACTTTGCAGGCTTCCCAAAATAGAACAGAAGTGGAGACTGCCTCCAAGCCTATGCATCTAACAGTTAATAATTTCTTCTCACTGCAAAGGCAAAAAAGCTCATCACTGTATTGATCAATTTAGAATATCTAGGTTTGGGAAAAAAAAAAAAAAAAAAAGAAACCAACAAAAAACCCAACCCCTCAAAAAACTTGACTGTGATCCATTTTTTGTTCTGTGACTCTTCTTGCTAGACCTGCTAGCTATCATTTCCTTAAGTTTTGATCACCCTCTACCTTTGGCCTCCAGGGACCACAGAATTAACTCCTTTTCCAGTTCCCAAACTAGGGATGAGGGGAAAGGCTAAATTGCCCTCTGCTAAATTGCTAGATAGCCAAAGATAAAGACTTAAGTGAAAACAGTAATTCACAAAAACCTCAATGCTCCCACATCTCAATTCATTTATTATACAAGCACTCAGTTACTCAGTACAACTCTTCAGAATTATATGACAGGATAAAAATCCAACACAGAATTTAAAAAGTTACTCACTGGGCTACAATCACAATTTTGATTGTGTCCGTGCAGAACAAGGGCTGATGCCGAGTGCTTTCTCCAGATCAGTTTGTCAAACAAATTATTGAGACCAGGAATCAGTTTGAACTCTGCTATCATTTTATGAACCTGGAAAACAAGAGAAATACACTCATTTGCTGCAGCCTCAAGTATGGATATAACATAGTCTGGTAAACAGATGGGCACAATTGCATCATCCTCTGACAACAGAAAGAGTGAATTATTTCATCAAACAGCATGTGTTTGTGTTAACATGCACACTAACCATGGTATATCATTAGAGTAGTTTCCATTTGGTGGACACGGACAGAAAACAGACATTTTGGGGGAAAGCTGTGAGCCAGTGCTTCAGTTAACAGCTGTGCCTCTGGAAACAGCTTTGGACACCAGCAGATCACTTACAGCACACTGAAAATACATCTATAACCTAACTTCTATGTATCACAAAACTAAGGTGGGAATATTTTGCTGCCAGTCATCACTGAACATCCTTTGCCTTCCCAGGTCACCCAGCCGAAGCTGAGGTAGTCCTCTGAAGACAACATAAACTATTGATACCATTTCTGTTCAAGTGACCTAGGCAGGAGTTCTGAGCAAAGCAGAGACCAGCAGTAACACAACCACACTGCAGTTCAAGTGCTGCTCCTTCAGGTTAAGGGGAAGTTGAACATCTTTAGAGAATACTCAGAAGAGAAGAAAATGCCAAATTACTCAGGTTTATTTATCAGTCTGCTGGCCAAGCCAGGACGCAGTACATCATGACGTGTTTGAAAGGGACTATAGAGTCACTCATGTAAAAAAGCTACTAATTTTGGTGCAAACAGCTGTTAAGTACTTTCAGTCCAAGCTGTGATACTTTTGATGTAAGCAATTTGGAAGATGAGGACTAGGAGAAATACAAAGCGGGACCCTCATCAGCTGTAGGCCTATGACAAACAGTATTTCATGATATGTGGTGCAAATGAAAGCCACGCATGATTGGGAAGCCCAACAGGCTGTAAAAATCAAGTGCCCAAAGCAGTAATGGACATGTTCCTTAAAATAAACTCACCAAAATAATAACCTAGGTCATCTCAGATGCAGAATTATAACTAGCAGTACTTCAAGCAGATCACTCCATTTTGTTCCATTTCCTCAAATACCCGAACGATTAAAAAAAAAAATATTTGAAGCTCATGCTATTTTACAGGTTTTTATTCTTACTGTTGTTTGCAGCATACCTGATGACCTTTTACATTCCTCCTGGCTGAAGCCATCGACTTTCCCATCTATACAGAAATCACATTCCCGCTGCTAGGCAGCTCTGAGTATCACACCTGAGGAAGCACACAGCTCCTTCCCACCTCACCCATACTACCCTGACAGATTGCAAAGCTTGGAGTCCTTCAGTGCTCCCTTACTTTAAAAGGCTCTTGGACACACTGATCTAGTCACAAGCCTCCAACAAAAACAACCCTGAGGAATCTCTCTGAACAAAGCACTGCCTGTAGTCCCCCATCCCCTCAGTGGCCAGCATGGCACAAGCACAACAGGATGAAACCAAGCGTGCGAGCTGCCTGCAAGAGCCTCAGCCCCTCACTAAAGGAACTCTCTATGCTCGTTTTAACTTGTGAATCTGCTCCTTTCCACTCAGACCATAACCTGCTTGTTTCAAATGACTCACCCCTAATTTCAACTGTTTATAGTTTACTTTTAGTTTGCTTAACTCTAAGTTCTCACCTGACAGATGGCTGCATGACAAAGCTCCTGAGTCACAGCAATTGTCTTTGAATCACAGACTATCCCAGACCCCAAACTCATTACAACTACTCAGTCTAGGGACACCAGGACAAACCCTGCTCTATATCCATCCTTCAAACTCCTTCAGCTTTTTCCTGTTGCTGCCCAGCTTCACATGAATTGCTCTGTTGTTTTCTCACCACTAAAACTATTACGAACTTCTGCTGCATGCAGTTTGGCTCCCTATAGCAGGAGCAGGTAAATCAGCTGATTGCCTTTCACCACAATACAGACATGCAAGACAGCCTAGAAAAATACATAACGAGTATAATTCAGGGTGAGACCATAATGAGAAGGAAGCAAAGGCGCAGATCTGCAGTGAAACATCACTTATCCCCCCAAGGGTGTGATCATCCTCAGCGTGGTAGCAGGTTGGAGCCAAGTCACTGCTAGCACAGTTGTCAATTTATGCAAGTTAGCCAGGAGTCAAATCGAAACCAAGGATTTAGAGTAAACGTTCAGCAACAGGTCGAGTTTGTTAGGAAGCTGCATCATGCTTCAAGCAAATGCCAGGCCATTATATTGATTATCATAGTGGACTGAAGCAGGTTTGCGATGCCCTTTAGAAATTCTATGCAAAATTATTCCAATATAAAACCAGTAGGACCTTTGGCTGCTCAGACTGGAAGACTGGTATCACAGATCCTGTGTTTTTATTCCCTCATAGGAAAAGGGATACCAACAAGCAGCTGAAATGCTTGTCAGTGAGAGTGCTATTGCTGACACTGCTGTTCCCTGCTTATTGGAGCTTTCCACATAGAACGGCTCAGCTCCAGTTCTTAATCTGACTGCCTCTCAGAAAGGGGAATGGATTTGCATTGGCCACACAAGTCTTTGAAAACTTTCTGTAGATTAAGGAATGAAGGATATATCATGTGTTTCAAAGGCAGTGGATTTTACAAAAAGAAGAGCTGGCTCTGCACAGTAAGTGTTTGGGAACAAAGTAACTCAAATCTTTCAAGAATTCAATTCCAGTCTTGAATCAGCCCTGGAGAAGAAGCAGAGAACTGCACACCAGCTTTATCTGTAAATAATTTCCCCATGCAAATGTAGTAGCAGAAGTAGCAGAGGATGAATAAAACATTGTTTTCCCAGGAAATGTAAAAAGTCACTTTCAAAGCTAGCTATTTCAGCAGTACGCTTTTCACCTTGTCACATCTGAAAATAACACTCTAGAACAGACCCAGGGAAGTTAGGAAGCTAGCACCTCCAGCTCCCTGAACAGGTTGCAGCTGGATGAGTGAAAGCTGCAAGTAGTTTCTGCAGTACCTATAAAACTGCATTCTTGTGGTGAAATCAGGCAGGGATGAATTATCTGACTTGATACAATGGAAAGAAAAATCCTCCTAACAGATCCATGTTCTGGTAGTTCCAGTTATGTCTTGGGACAATTTTTTTTTATTTTTTTTTTTTTTTTAATTTTTATGCCCAACAGAAACAGTACTTCTAAAAGGAATGACAACAGAATTATGAGTTTCTTGTGGTAATGATTGCGATTTCTGCAAAAATTGCTAGTTTCCTCTGGTTAATATTATACAGAATCTAATTCTTTTTTAATCTTGAGTATCCATTTGTAGGTTCAGAGTGAACAGGTTAGTTATATTCAGGGCTGTACTACAAATGCACTTCTATTTTAAATTCAGATTATGAGATTTAAGAGACTGCCTGTGGAGAGTATTTGTGATTCCTATACAGTCAGAGGTTACTAGCAAAGAACAAAATACTCAAGACAGATGTGCTCAAGCAACAGTCCCCCAACACAGCTACTCTTGCCTAACACAACAGTCCTTCAACAACTCAAAACAATTTGACCCTCCCAATCTCTAGGGCATCTGAATGCCCCTGCTATTCCAAGCTGCTCTGCTGAGCTGAGCAGACTGCCAACGTTGGAAAGCTGTCAAAACTGCACCAATGGATTGCTTTTCTTTTCCCTTCACAATATGCTTTTGACCCACTTAAATCAAACCACAGCCAAGCTGCAGTGACTGGTTCTCCACATAGGGAACGAATTATTCTTCATTTCAAAAGCAATAAATGCAAAAGGAACAGATGAGTGGGATTTCTAGGTAGAGCCTAGCACAGACAGCACTGAAATATATCCCCCCCAGCTGAGAGTTTAACAACATGCTCACACTCAGCTGAGACACGAGAACCTACTGCAAAAATCACCCACTCACAAATCACCCCAGAGGATTTCCAGAAGTGCAAGGAGCCAAAGAAGAGGAAGGCCTGAAGGGGCTCCACCCAAGCAGGTCACCAGCGCAGCAGGAGGGGGAAGAACACTTGGCTGCAGCTCCTGCAACATCCAGGTATACCCACACGCTTCCTCACACAGAGGCAGGATGACTCACCCAGGAGGCATCCTCCTGCATCCATCCTGCACCAGAGCAGCAGCTCGGCAGACTGACCCCCCCAACACACACTGGTCAGCACAACTTGTGACAAGCCCTGCCCAGTGGCTCATTCTCCCTCTGCAATGAAACACTGCCTGTTTGTTTGTGCATCACTGCAGTGATGGGATTTGCTCAGCTTTATGCCTTGAGCTTTGCCCTTCATGTTTCTGTGTCCATGACCTAATTAACAAGCACTTAGGTTTAAAGACACATCAACTTCTGCATGCATGATCGTTTCCAAGTGCTCACCTGATTCCTTTGTCTCCCCATGAGCAGCACACAGAGAACATACAGCACCTCCAGCTTGTACATAATCTCATGCATGATCTTCATGGACTGTGGAAGCTGCGTTCGTGTTGAGGTGTTGGCCAATCCACTTTCATCCGAAGACTCTAAACAAGAAGGCAAAGATGTGAGCCTGAGACAGCTTCAACAGGAAAGGATTTGTTACATTTACTACTTTTACACTGAAATAAAGCAGATGTAAGACCAGCACATCTGCCTGAATCTTCTTCTCGACTAAAAATAGCAACATACAACAAATAACCAATTTGAATTAAATGCTACAGAAGAGAAAAAATGTAACTGGAACTTTAGAGGAGATAAAATTAGATTTCTAAAAATTATTTGATTTTTCCATAATAACCTAAATGGCATCATCTAACTAAAATAAGTAGGATCACCTATATGAATTAATAAACTACTGCACCAGAAAGGACATGGCAGTAAAGGTAATAAAAGTAGGGGTGAGATTATCAGAAGCATTTACTATCAGTCTACTTTAATCTCATTTCATACCTCAGTACCAGTATACTTAAGCCACAGTTAAATAATTTTCATTAGCCCTATCTAGAATTATACTGCTAAAGGCAGAATTAGGATATAACACACCATGATTGCAAGTGGAAAACCTGACAGAAATAATGAGTGTCAGAGGAAGAAAATAAAGACAGAGCGAAGTTCTAGGCTGCTGTTCAGAAAGGAGTTAGCTCTGTGCACAATACATAACCAAGTGATGAACTGTCCTGCCACAGGACAGTGTGAATGCTTTTTGAACCCATGTGAAGAAACAGTAACTAGGCAAACACACAAAGGAAGGAAACCATCAAAGGCTAAAAGGCACAGACACCCACTCTGACTCACAAGTCCCTAAGCCACAAGCCACTGGAGACTGAGGAAAGTTCTGGAAAAGTACATCTAGGTTTGCTTGCTAACTGATGTTGTGGGTCAAGAGTTGTGACTGGGCTTGTTCCACCGTAAAATAATTGCCTTGTGAATTCCGTTCCAAAATACCAAGCGTTCTCCAGTTACTACCAGGTTGGTGTGTATAAAGGTATGTGTGAGATGTTGTTGGAGCACTAGCATTTTTTGTGCATTTCTAGAAGTTTTAATAATTAATTGCTACAAAACTAATGAAGCTGGATAAGGAAGAAAGTTTTCCAAAGAAGCACAGAAGCAAAGATTTAGATGTCAAAATTTTGGGATAATTCTCCTTATGTTACCAGGTACTTTGAGTTTTACAAGACATACATTGCATTTTTGTAATATTGAAGGGGGAAGAAACAAACCACGTCCTTGCTTCAAAGCATTTTCCTAAGGTTGTATTAACACTTCCATATGCTCACCTGGAACAATTATTTTTTCCCAATTATCTTATTTAATTTTGCTGGAACTACCTTTCCTTTTTAAAGGGACCACTCGCTTGGTATGAACTATTTCGACATAGAGCCATCAGCCTAAGTTCTAGAGCAAAATGCTGGTAAAGTCACTTACCTCAGATGTGTGTTATTTTTGTCACTCCAGGGGACATTTGTGCTGAGGATGTACAGCATTACCAAGGTGTGCAGAAGGCACAGTCTGCTATACAACATTTCCTTTTGCTAACTTTTGTTCACAGAAAAAAATAAAAAAAATCAGTGCTACGTGAGAACCAAATGGGAGTCAGACCTAAATACTGACAAGTCAGTCTTTCACACAAGAAAAGGGGCATCCATACCGGTTGAAAGGAGAACACGTGGCAAACACTGAAGACGGTTAAGATATGCATCAGCTAATGGTGGCTAGAGGATTGCAAGACAGATACCTGTACTGCTCTGCTCTGCCTCTTCATTTGCCACTCTCATCAGTGCATCAAGTACTAGCGCATTGTCCAGCCAGGTGTACCATTCTTCCAACTCCTGGAGGAAGCTGGAAGTACCTGTTGTTTCAGACACCTTCCGTGTTGCCAGTTTGCACAATCGCTCAATGAAGCCTGGAATATTCAAAAGCGTAGCTGAAATAGAAAAATAGGATTTTATTACAATTTAACACCACCAACACAACAGCCATCAAACCCTCTATACCACAAGGTACCAAAATGTCTACATTAGTAATACAGAGAAGTACACAAAAACAAATTCCATCTGGTTAAAGAGATCCGAAGGTGGAAGAAGTTGATGCACTCTCCTATTAAGGACTGGAATAGAGTGTACGTACCCTAGGAATGGCTCAACCAGTGTTAGAATAGTTTGTCTTGGACTTACACTGGAAAAAACATTAGTTCTACCCTACTCTAACTGCTTGTTTCCAGCCAATTCCACTTTGCTGGCACTGCTGTTTTCCAGTCCACAGTGAGTCAGTATGAAGGAATTGATCTGGCTGAAAATTAAGCTGGCAGAAATAAAGCAGCAGCCCTTGGAAGGGGCAGCTCCACCCTCCCTTTCTTCTGTGCAATGCTACCTCCTTCATTTTACCTCCTGTGGTGTTTGTCTCATAGCAAACTGAACTAGCTCATTTCAGTAGCTGGGCAGAAAGCTGTTAGATTTTTAAGTACTAGTTTTCTGAATTAGTTCATCATGGAACAACACAGATGGGGAACAACGTCACAGCAGCCCAAAGTCAGAGGGTTTCAATTGTTGTGGAACTGCACCCTTAGAAACAGCAGTTCAAGGACAGAAGTCACTGGCCTCCAAGATGCTTGTGGGGGTGCTAGGAGCTGCATTTTGTCCTAAAGTTTTCACAAGTAAAACTTAATTACAGAACCTGTTTATTATTGATACATGGCTAAGTCTTCACTGCACGCTTGCATATGCAAGTAGAAAAGGACAAAGAATTTAACCATGAACACTATGTGAAAGAGTTGTGATATTCTGCCTGCTGGTACCATCCTTGAAAGAATAAGCTCCCTGATAAAATTTTTAAAGTGGAACATGCTTTATAGTCTTAGACAGTCTCCAATCGTGCAAACAAAACCCGATTAGTTAACCATTTGCTTGGCTAAGTTCAGCTCTGCAGGATCCAAGCTTGTTCAGTTCAACTAATTTTAATTAAATTTTGTACCCACACCTACACATACTCGTCCATTGCTCTTTACAAGCAAGCTCTGGCAAGCACAGGGCAGAAGACAATACATCCCCCTTTAAAGTCTCTCAGCTTCTGCCTGCTATATTATGCTATCCATCTCTCACTGGATCCTGTAGAGGTGGCAGCAGTTACAAATGGAGCTTTGTTGTTCATGGCTAACACAAAATGTTAGAAGATGTGAGAACCGGCTCCAAAACCTCTTTTTGTACTTCCCAAAAATTCTCATTTGCATGGGCCTATGCAAACATCTGCTTCACAAGCCCAAGAGCTTTTCAAGCACAGCAAGAGCTGAAAACAGCAGATTCTACATTTGAGGGTACTTTAATGTAAATCTCTTAAATTCATACTCATCCTTCCAGCCAAAGCTTCCGCATCTGAGAAGTACCCCATGAAATAAGGAAACCAGCACTGTGCCTGAAGCTGAGAATAGACCTACAAATTTCCAAGGCTCATGTGCTAATGGCGGGCAACACGATTAATATTAAACACAATTTACTTGTTGATAAAGAAAGACATCCTGCTCAGGACAATGTCAGATAAAACTAGAGAAGAAACTGCTCTGACAGTAACCATGCTGCATGCAGTTTCTGGAATTCATATTTTAAGGAGGACACAGAATTACTGAGAGTTGCTAAAGGGAAAGCCATGGAAGTGACTGAGGGATAGAAAACAAACCCAATTACTTTAAGCCACTCAGGTCATCAGAGAGGGCTGAAATGACAGAAATTAACTCACCTAATTACCTACATCATATGACACTGAAAGCTACAAAGTTTCCAGGAAAGTGCTAGAGGAGAAAAATGCTTTGTAAGACAGAATGCTTACAGTATCCTCTCAAAACATACGCTACAGATGTGACATTGAGAAGAGGGAAACTTTACACACTGTTGAGATTCTTCTGTGTTTGTTCACAATGTAAAAATTACCTTGATTAATTTCAGCTCGAGAAGGACCCAAGTTTTTTTTCTGCTGGGCATTTTTGGCAAGAAGCGTGTGCTTGTCATCGCTTCCTGTGTCAAGTTCAGAAATTGTAACTGCAAGGATCCTGCAGAAGTTCGCAAGCTGCTGCTGATCAAAACTGGACACAAGGCTTGCAAGATTGGGAATATCATCCAGCTGTATCATTTCCTGGAGGAGACAACATCAACTGAATAAGTCACACGAGATGCTGAATGAGTGAACACAGATACAGCCAGAAGGCTTCAGCTACAGATCTTTTCCCTGGGGAGATCTGTGTTTTATTTCAATGTTGGTAAAAGAGAAGCAAGCAGGCAGTGACAAGTGAAGAGTCTGAAAACAGTTGTGATTTACAACTGGTATCACTTACATTTATCAATTCCAAAAGTATAATAACCATATTTTAAAGACTAAGTACCAACATAAAATTGGGGAAGGGGGGCTTGCTTTTTTTATTTTAAAAAAAAAAAAAAAAAAAAAAATCAAACCAAACCCCCAAACCAAAACCAAACTCACAACCTAATTTAACACACAAATTAATTTAGATATTAGAAAGTTTCAAATTTTTTTCCACTTCTCTATTTTCTTTGACTCACAGATGGGAACTGACTTCTAGATTGTATTTCTCAGTCTTTTTCAACAAAAGATCTTTTCAATATAAAGACATTTAAAACAATTTTCAGCAAAAAGCACTCATGTAAAGATAAATTAAGCTTGTTGCCTGTATCAGGAAGTACATCATTCTCAACCTCACACTAAAAAAACTGTAACAAGTTACAGAATCCTGACCCTCTCCACAAAATGACCATAGACACATTTCATTCAGGGTTTTCCCAGGATTATACCTCTAATATTTTATTTGCATCACATCAGGGCACTAAGCTGTAACGATGCTGGTAAGCAAGTTCAAAAGCCTAGTTTGTGCAGAAGACTTAAGTGGCTTGTTCCCCCAGCCTACAACTTCTCAGAGAGGTGAGAAACCCCAAGGTAAGAGAGAAGCACAGGCAGCCTTGCAGATGTCAGGAGGACTACTAAAATATCTGAGGTGTCGTCAGAAGGTGAGGATGAAAAATGAATTTATATAGGTTCATTTTTTTTATTTGAAATACTGCTTGTACTTTAATGACAGCTAGGTACTCAGCCCCCCACCATCCTCTGCAAGCTATGCAAAAACATTACAAGTATGATACCACATGTGTAATTTGGCTTCTATATGAAATGTGATTGAAGTTAATGATCACTGTAGACAGGTTTCAAATAAGCTACAAGAAGTGAGAATGCTAGCTTAGAGAATTACCTTCAGCAACTCTTCAAAGAAACAGCTGTCTTTACCGGCCTGAAAAGCCATACAAATAAAATTAAGAAACCAGTAACTAACCTTTTTAACTCCCAGTATATCTTCAATGAGCGTTGCAGTTTGTAGGAATGTCTTTTTGTTTGTCATCAGTGTAAACAGGAACAACACAAAGTCATTTCTTTCTGCCAATCGTCTTGTGACTCCTTCCGTCTAGAAAGCAGCAAATGCACACACAGACCCAGAGTCAGAGCCTGCCTTGAGAACTCGTATGTTACAGCCACACACAGAACAGTTTTACAGCTGACGTGTTATCGAATCAGCTATTCCCGAAACCAGGAAACACTGTGTTTATGGTGACCAGAACTAATTCCAGTCCCTGTTTGAAGTTAACATGACGCCTGCAAAAACTACATGCTCCAGGGTGAGAAGCTTCATCTCGAGGCAGATGTTTACTTGCCTGAATGAAAAGTAAACACTGCATGCCTTGAAGTACGTCAGAGAGGCTTGCCGCTGGTTTCCCACACAAATTTTAACCAGCTCCATTTTATGGTATGTAAACGCAGTCCCCAGATTCCTCCTAAACTGTCAGCATTGCTCTCAGCTGGGCAGTCTGAGCAACCAGAATCAAGCACTGGCCTTAATCAACTCTTTAATGAACTCAAGAGTCATGCTATAACATGAACTCTGGTTCATCACCAAGTTCATTAAGGCAGGCTTTCATGCTCTGATCATTAAAGACAGCTTTTATGTGCTGATCTCCGCTGAGAGCACAGCCAGTCTTTTCTGGAATTAAGCACAACTTAAACCTACATCCTTACTGCTTACAAAGCTGTCTATTAAACATGACTGACATATCACCAGTGCTCACTAGACTAGCTTAGATACCTCCTGAATATTTATACGTAAGCATAAGAATAGTTAATACTGCACACACATTTCTCTGATCCTGAACACTTCTCATTCAAAAGAGTAGTAACATTGAATCAAAATAGCAGCTGGTCTTTGCAACAAAGTTGCAAATGTGTTTGTTAGTATATCAGGCTGTTCGGTTTGCAACAAAGTTGCAAATGTGTTTGTTAGTATATCAGGCTGTTCAGTTTGCAACAAAGTTGCACTACCTGTGGTTAAAACAAATAATCATGTAAGTGAAGAACAAAAGCGTTCTGGTCTTCCCCCTCCCATGTGTACACAAACACAGTGAGAACCTGATCTATTAAGACTCCAACTCTTGAGATTAGGCTGGTTTTGGAAGAGCTCCAAGCCAATAACTGCTCTTTTTTTTTTTTAATTTTTGTTAAACAATGCTCCCTAGGTTATGACATAATAAATTGTGTGATTAAGTAAACAATTCTGAGGATGTTCCCTGCATGCATAACCTGAGGTATGCACTTTTAGCTTCAGAATTTGAACCCAGCGTCTAGCTTAGCACCGAACTGCCATCAGCTGAACTGAGCGGATACGTAGCACATGAAGGAGTTGCGGGATCAAACTTAAAAACACTTTGCCAGCACCGTTACTGAACAAGACTAGCTGTAGCTCTGGTTAGCAGGCATTCATTTCCAGTTTCAAATGTTAAGTTTGAATATAAAGCCTGACACGACTTTCCTATGGAAACACAAATACAGAAAGATGCAAACAAGCGGATTTAAACTTGACAATGCGGCTAAGAAAACAGAAACTATTTAAGTAACATATCAAAACACAGGGCAGTCCTGTATTTGACTGAGGGAATTTTAATGAAAAGTTTCAGAGTAAGTTTAAATTAGGCATAAAAGAGACTTGACGAGACAACATACAGACATGTAAAACATTACCAGCAGAAGAACACCTTTCCACAGCATTTGTACTTACACATATACACGTGTTGTACAGTATGCTTAAACAGTCCTTGATGAGGTCATCACTTACTGCAAAGGAGAAAACAGACACTCACTAGCTACATGTTGCCAAGGAACACTAACATCCACAGCAGTGATTATGGATAGCTATAAAACAGGTGAGAATTTCAGGCTAACTGCTAGCTCAGATCGCATGTGCAAATACTTTGGAGAATAGAAACCAGAGGATGAAACACTCCATACCTGACCTTTCACATGCTTTCTTCCAAAACTACCACCGGCACTGCCTAGGACCACAGACACAGATGTATTGTGGTCTAGTGCACTTCTTAGTCATACACAAAAGAAAACAACAGGGTGTAAACAGTACTTTAGGAAAAATATCATAGATCAACTCAAAATTTGCCAATATGAGAAACTGCTGAGACATATATTGGTTCCAACTATTAAGCGTGGGGGAAAAAAAAAAGATTTCATGCAGTTTTTTTCCACACAGCATCAGGAATTCATAGAAAAGCTTTCAATCTGATTTACTCCAGCATTTTTACATTTGAAGTATGCTTTCAGTACAGACATCCAACAGCTGCCTCTAGCTCAAGTTCAAGTTACTTCACCTTTGAGGTTCCCTGGCTGACGGGCATGGAGCGCACCATGATATTTCCTTTCCTCAGAAGAGTTCAGGGAACCAGCAGAATCACAAGCAGGAGAAATGAAAACACTAAACCAAAGCTGCTCCAGCAGGAATGTTGTGCTGAAGCTACTGCACCCTGTTGGCAAGTTCACCTTCTAGCAATTTGGAAATTAGTAGTCACTATGACTAGGTCAGGAAAACAGCATACTTTTCATTATCTCACAATCTCTATAACTCCTATTACATAAGCAATGTTTTGTGGGTTATTGTTAATAATTGTTAATTGTAGCTACAGCAAAAATAAAAGTTTCCACTGACTGCAAATTTACTGCATTGAGAGAAATATGTTATGCTGAGTGCATGAATACTCCTGTGCTGTGCTTTGCAACAGGTGACTGTCCCAAATCCCATCATGAATCAGTACTACAGAGAACAAAGAAACCAATGATTCATTTAGGAACAGGAAATTGCTGGTACTGAAAGACAGTAACAGAAAAATATAATAATTTCTGTCTAAGGACACAAGGCAAGAATGAAAAAAACCAAACCCAAACCCGCATTTATTTACTTACTTTTCTGTTTCTTTTTCTGTGTAATAAGGGTTGGTCTCATGAGAATTTCTACTAAAAGCTGTAACAACAAGATAGAGAATTAAGGGAATAATCACTGAGACACAAATAACCAATTAATTTGTCAGTAACAAATCCAAACTTAGTCTTGTCTCTGCTGAAGTCAGAGAAGTGAAAAAAGGAAGCTCTACAATCAAAACCCTACTGGTGTCAAAATTACACTGACAAAAAAGTTGTATTTACCCTGAAGAAACAGTAACAGTTGTCTAACACAATCTCCCACTGGCAAGTTTTAAAGAATTTGAGTCTGCAAACAATGTAACTTCACATGCATCCAGATAACATCAAGGATGCCTATCACCCATTTCACAAAACAATGAATCTTTAGCAATAATCTGCAAAGAGATGCACATTTTGCAAAGGCTCTCCTTAAATCTTACTGGGCTCCAAAACACATTCCAGGCATAACAGAACATCGCTGCTCCATTTTAATCTCACCAACAAAGAGCAAGCCATGCTTCTGTACATGTACTTCATATGTATACTTAAATACACATTTATATATACATGAAGTGTCGTCTCTTTTCTATTTAAGGAATGTTAACAGTCAGTGTTACAAGACTAGGACTATGGTCCTGACAGATGTAGAACTGATCTTTAGTTGTTCTAGCCTATACCACTGGTTTATTTTAAAACTTTTTTTAAAAAAATAACAGTTTATTTAAAAATAAGTTAGCCACTAGAAGAAACTGAAGACTTCAGCAAGAAGTATTGCAAAAAGCACCTAGTTTTAAAATTCAGTTTAAAATTTTTAAGAGTCGCCCAGTCAAGTCATGCCAACTGACAACATACTTACATTGTACCACTTGCTCCATCTGTCCCAACTTAACTTTACCCTTCTTTTAATGAACTACCTACCCAGACACAGAGGAAAACATCTGATAGCACTGGAAGCACTGCCCACATTTTAAGCACTGACAAATAAATAAACAGGCAACTTTAAAGAGGAATCTATATTTTCCAGCGACATTTGTAATAGCAGCTCCATAGGGTGAACAAAAATTACTGCAGCCATAACGTAGTGCTCATATTAATGGCTTACATTTCAGGAGGAGAATGCACACCTCAAGGCCTGGTACCTGAGATAAGCATCCAAAGATACCCCTATGCACTTGGGATGCAGGTCACCTACTCTTCTGCTGCGAAAGAATACCTACTGCAACAAGTCCGTCTTTTAAGGATGGCCACAGTCATGATTTCTCCTGCCTTGCCACAGAGTGGACCTTTTCAGCTAGTATTTATTTTTCCTGCTCAATACTATAACCCACCATGCATTTATCACCTTATTCTTGCAGAACTGGTATGCTCCTCACATACACTCCAGGGACTGGACTGCAGTGGTGTGAGACACTCCTTGGAGAGGGCTTTCTTCAGCCATCCTACTGAAACTGCAACAGTATGCAGCAAGAAGCACAAGAATCCAATGGCAGAAAGAGAATAGGTAAGAGGGTGCCTCACCAGAGGCAGAAGGAGCAGAAAGGGAGTTATGAGACCTTATTTCTTGGAATGGGGTTGCATTCAGGTCCAAAGTCCACAAGGCTCATGTATCAGTTCATGTGTTTGTACTCTGGGGTAATATTTTACATGTATTCATATAAAGGGAGGAGACACAAATGTGCTTTTGTACTTGCTTGGTGTAAAAGCTGTCAGAATCCAAACGTATTTTAAGGAATACACTATCACACATTATAGCATATAGAGTACACTGCAGATTTAGCGTCCTTCAAAGTTACTCATGCTTCACAGTTCAAAATACCGCAACACAGGATCAGCACATGGCATACACAGAATCAGCAGATTAGACTACTTCCCTTTCAAGTCCTAGAGTCAGATTGTCAAAAACACATAGCACTGGCTTCTACCACTGCCTTTAACCACATTAAACCCACTTGTATCAGGCAGATCTCTGGCCATAGTACCAGGTAGGAACAGTGTATCTGGTATTTACCAACTCCAGCCCAAGAAAAAACACCAACCAAACAACTAAAACCAACCAAACAAAAAAAAAAAACACCCCCAAGACACACACTTATTCTGTGCATCCTTATGTTAAAAGCACTTCTGCAGGAAGTATCACTATTTCCCTTTAAAAACAAGAGAAATTTAGAACATTTTCATACAATGTTCTAAGTCGCTTGGGTAGCTGAAGATTTTTGTCCTCATTTGAGAGGACACAAGCAACTAAACCAGTGCTAATTTCAAAACAATGTAACCTATATACAAGTTTTACTTAAGTAAAGGCACGCTAAGTGTAACAAGAGAGAAGGAGCAAAGACACTGTTTAGTTAGACCAAAAAAAAAAAAAAAAAAAAAAAAAAAAAAGGGAAGAAAGTGTCAATTAGTTAACCGGAAAATACAAATCATACATTTCTAACGAAAGCTAAGATCCCAGAGTCTGTCACCATGACACTGAGCAAACCTGGGTATTTGATTTGTGTAATATAGAATTAAAACAAGTAAACAAAACGATAAATTGCCACAATACCTACAGAAACCTTGCAGTTCTGTTTAAAAAACTTTTTCATAGATGAAGTAGCAAACATTGCATGCCAGCAATAAACATAGGCAACCTGGCTAAAAGAGTGCACTAACATGCTTAAAAAATCACCACATATCCTTCAGTGGTAAGTGAAATCCTCAGTGCCAGCTGCAGCATTTATTCTCACAACCAGAAATCATTTGAAACTGTTTTCATTGAGAACCTAGAGGTCTCATCTTTTTTACGTTAAAAACAGACTGCCTGAAGAAACAGTCAGGTCTTCTGTATTACATAGGAAAAAGCACATCACTTTTGATGATGTGATACCTCAGAAAACACCTGCTTTTCACATTTTGATTAACAGAAACAGGTATAATTCTAATGCTTAACAACAAATGATAAAGTCATTCTGTAGCTTGCATTTAGAAGCTTCAAAGGTCTCAAAGACCTCACAGACTTCTCAGTGGTATCACTATCACGCAGAAATTTTATGGTATTGTTGAAAAACACACACTTACATCAACTCCTCCAAATAAGTCAAATGTGTATGTATTTGGGAAAGTGGACTCTTGAGCAGCTTTTCTATCTTCTGTAACAAATGCCATGGCTTCCATTGAAAGAAGTGGAGAAATTTCCTGCATGCAGAAAGAAAAATGAAAAGAGTTAAAAAAGACGACTGTTCATCAGTATAAACACAACTGTCTCCAGCTATCTGTGTGACCTACTGACTAATCAACTGCATGCATTCCGAGCCCTTACCTACCAGCCCATTCACAGATACTCTCACACAAACAGTTGCAAAAATTAGTTAGAACATGGTCACAGTAGACTTTAAAGAAAGCAACAACAAAATAACCCCTAGCTTTCAGGAAGCACAGTGTAGACAGTACCTTTAAGATGCTTTGGCACTGGGAGAAATCACTGTTTGGGTGGCTATGTTCATACAGCTTTTGCAACAGTAAGGGAATCCCATTCCATTTTGCTTGTTTATCTCTTTCCTTTAACAAGGCCTCTGTGATCTGCAACAAAGGAAGAATGTAATTCCCACGTGTCCAACGCTTTATAACCAAGAAAACAACCTCATCACCTCCCCAGAATATCAATACCAGAATATAACTGAAAAATAGTTTATTGTAGAGAGTACCACTACAAAATTCAGTACCTCTTTCCATGCAGCAATTTATCCAGGACTGGTAGCTGCAGAATTTTACAGATGGTCAAAGTAGCTTAAGCAGGACAAGGCTTAAAACAGACGTTATCATTTAGAGAACTTAATCTCATTCCATATTTTTCTATTGATCACATATTTCAAAATGGGAACACATTAGTCTAAATAATTCCGTTAGTAGAACTCCAATTGACAGATCACTCAATGAGGAAACAGGTGCCTTTAACACTATCACAAATCCCTCTAAGGTAGACAGAACACTGAAGATGGAAAGGCTTCATTACTCACTACATTCAGCTACTAAAGAGTATTTCCTCAGCCAAGTCCCTGAAGCCATTATTGGTCACAGCAACGACCCAAACCACTAAGATTTACAAGCAGGCTCCAGAAGAAAGTATCAAAGATGCAGTGAAAACTTCCTCTGTAGTCTTGGGCTGGTTATAAACAGAAACCAAAAACTAAATCAGTAGAATAACACTGGCATTATGCTCTGGGAAGCAGGCTGCAACTGCAAAAAAGAACACCTTAGCATCTGCCACTACATTAGTGTAAACTTTCTCCAATTTTCTTCCTCCTCCCCAAAATACAAAAAAACCCCATTTCTCAATGTTCACCACTACATTTTACACCTAAAAACAAATGAAGCAGCAGGCACAAGACTAATAAATATTCCGCTTACAATCCACAAAAGATGTTTTGAAGCCTGGACTTCCAGGTTACTGCCAGCAGATGCTGTAAAGGAGGAGCTCTTCATTAAAGCTCACCATCCAGTCCATGCTGACCAAAATTTAACTCCATTCCTTAACAACACTTCTGAGGTACCTAGACCAACCCCAAAACAGGGACATATCCTTGCGCAGAAAGGTAAGGCACGCAACAATAATTACAACCAGAGGATTTCTGGCTGGTTTTACAAAATTTTATATTTTTGTATAATAAAAAGAAATAAAATATTTATTTTAAATAAAATCCAAATAAAAAGCATAAAGAAAACTCCAATCCCCAGGTCAGCAAGACTGCATCTCAATGCAACATTTGTGGATTTTCTCTTACTCCTAGGCCTAAACCTCTAAGCCACTCTCATTCTGCATAAATCACTCCCCCAAACCTTTCTGTGGTTAACTTGCTCTGTTCACCTCCAGCCTGCTTACATGTTCATTGTTAACTACTAACAGTCAGGAAATCTTGCTTCTTATTGTTTCAACCAAGACATCCTTCTCAGATCTATCTCAGTGTACAATTCCAAAGGGCCATTCAATTCCTTATTAGACAACTATATGCAAATATACTCCAATTTCTGTCTGAGAATTTAAGCCTTTTCTCTGCTTGTTAGCATACAGGAAGACCAGAAAAACTGATGCAAGCACATGAAAACTCAGACTGGCAATGTTAGCTGCTATGTGTCCTCATCCTTCTTCTAAGCTTCCCAGATACTTGGGGTTCTTTTCCTGATGAATATGAACTTCAAGGCTCTTGAAGTATCAGGTTTTCTTGCTACAAGCGGTGATTGAAGCAGCACGACCAAACCTGGGACATAAAACTCTCTCTGGTTTTTAACTTTCCCCTGCTTTTTGACTTCTGAATAAGAGTAATCAACAGCACTGCTGGAGAACAATACAGAGTTCCTTCTGAGGAGGCCATTTGCAGAAGAAATGGCAGGACAAAACCAGAAAGTTGAAATGGCTTCTTATTGTTTGGACTTATTGCAGGTAATGGGTCAGCTCCCTCTAAGTCACAAGTTTCCGTTTCTCCTTGTAATAGCCAGCAGAGAGTGCAAGAAGAGCTCCACCATTACCCCATCTCAGGTGTGGGAAGACTACACAAACCCATAAGCAGCACGAGAAACTGGATTAATTGCTGGGTAAAGTGCAAAGAACGTGCAGCAAAATGCCAGGGAAAGAATCCAACTCTGACTCTAGCTGATGTGGAAGATATCACAGGCAAAGATGACGTGCATGGGCTGCAATCTCAGGTTCCAGTAGCACAGCACAGAATTCAGCACCCAAGTGCTCTCAGAAAAGGCCAAAAGCCCTTAATCAATGTTAAAACCTTGTCCTGGACTTGATACTGCATTTGTTAATCACATGTATACTTCTTGGTTTGGGGCAGGATCCAGTCTCATTTCTGTACTAGTAGGTCTTCCTCTCACTGTCCCAGACTCTGAGAGGCAGTCACTTGTGCTGATCTGCAGAAAACTTTCAGAACTGAAATTCTGAAAGAATGAAGCAAATGTTTCCTTGCTTTCATCTTCTTTTAACTGCTTTCCAAAAAAACCCCAACCCCCTAAAAAACCCCAAACCAAATCCAAACCAACCCAACCTTTTTCTTTCTCTTGATTTAATACATGTCTTTGGTTTCACTGCAAGCTCTAGCTTGTGGTCCCTATTCTGTATTTACGAGGCTACCCTGGCTCTGCATATTTCCATTGTGGCGGGGCGGTACTTGCCAACGCAAAGATTCTGGATTCTGTGGAGGGATTAAAATTCAATTAGATTGTATGGAGTGTCTTTCTTTACAACCATTTTGGTTAAAAACTGCATCTCACGATTTCTGTAATAGCTAGTCAATGGTTTTCATTTATAAGCAAAGTCTGTTTCCTTCTTGCTCCGTCTGGGCAGACGTTATTGAATAGTCATCAAAATTAGCACTGGGTCTTTCGGGGCCCATTTGCCCCTCTAGTATTTTTTGGTCTCATCCAAGCAGGGTAAGTGCAATCCAACACTGATTTCTCAGAAATCTTCTTCATTCACTGAATAGCTTTGGATAAAGTATCTGAAATTGTGTACAAAGCTTGAGAAGTTAGACACTATCTAGCAAGAAGGGGAAGTGGCAGAAACCCAGCTGGAAATGCCATCAATTAAAAGAAAGGGGCCTACCTAACCGATGGTTGCTGGGTTATGAACCGTCACGCCTTACTGGCATTAGAAGGCAGAGCAAGTACCAATTACTGGGAAAACAAAAGAACCAGCGTCAAAACTGCCCTACCACCCAGGTACAGTAAACCAAACCGGTACAAACACCAAGACTCCACTCAGCCATTTCTCAGGAGTTTGCCATAACATATCCAAGTTTTGAATCACAAACCTAGAAACCTGGAGGACGGCACACTGCAAGTCTCCAGAAGTGGTTCTGTTCCAGGCAGGCCTCTGAAACAAGGCAGCATGGCACGCACTAGCTCAAGCCCAGGCACCGAGCTCCCAAACAACGTCATAGTCTGAAGGAGTCTGTACGATGTCAGTTCCACACTGGCAGTTCACTGAATGCTGTTTGCCAGCCAGGTGATCAGATACCTAACCAGTACCAGCCATCTCCACTTCCTCCAACTGTGCTGTTGAAGCCATGGCAGTGCAGATTTGCTGGAAGGGCAATCAAAGACTTTCCAGATGATTTAAGTAGAGTTAAAAATGTGTCATCAAGCCCACTCATGACTGCAAAATAAAGCACACTGAGTAGTTTCTCTTTTAAAATCTTCCAGAGGGCTGGAGCCCAGGATTTCCAAGGAGATTACACCAAAGACTGATAACTACCACAGGAACACTTTCCTACTATAGAGCTTAAATAACTTCTGTGCGTAACTTTTCTTGGAAGTATACAAAGGGCTGAACAAAGACACTACACACAAATTAAACATTTCTTTTAAATTTCTTTCTAATCCTCCTGTGTTACAAATGCTTTTAAAACGCCCTGGCATCCCTTAGCATAATGGTCAATAAATAATAATGAATAATACCTAAAACTTCATTGAGTTGTATTAGGTTATATGTTAAAATTTACCTAAATCCACCCCTTGATCAATTTAGTTCCCCTTTGCTTTCTCCCCCTCCACTTTTGCTGTAGTATTATTTGCTCTTGATGTTACTATCCATGACTGCTATCCTCCAGGCACAGCCTCTCCAACAGAAGTGGCTTATCCTCTTGGCTGCTTCGTGCCCGTGCCCCTGCATGTGGTCAGAACTGCGTTATGAGCATCGCTAAACCATTTGTTACTGGCTTGAGATCTCTTGCAGTTATGATTGCTTCAAAATCCCTTCCCCTTCCAGTGAGGATTTTCCTTTCCATTTGTGTTCCTGCACTGTGATGCTTTTCATTGCCCTGCAAGGTAAACCTCTTAATTTCCTAACCTTGTCTCCACCACTTTTCTAAGCTGTGGTCAGTGACACATTCCATGTCTTCTCATAGTTGCTGACGAACTGAAGGCCTGTGAGCACGTGACAGTAGCAGAAATACCATGAGCTAATCCTCCCCTTTACTCTTGAGAGTAGGGGTAACAGTTTTCTAATAAAATTGTGTCTCTGTTTCAGATTTTACCCTTCCAGCATTTCACTGGCTTGCTGAACACTCACTGCAGGAGGCTTTTTGCTGTGATCTTTCAAAAAGCAAAAAAATAGTGGCTCAGGTGTCCAGGCACCCTTTTCAGCACTAAAGAATACATGCTGTGATAAACTTTACAGCTATGACCTATCAGTTGCAGCTTTTCTCGATTCAATTTCTTGTTGCAATCATGCATTAACGTAAGATTGGAAGTGCTTTAAAAAAAAAGCAGAATTTCCATTCTCAGTATCTTCCATGATCACTTCTGAAGCGTATATTCCAATGTTCTGAAAATTTAAAAGGAAAGAGGCACAAGATTATGGATCTCAAGAAACAGACATAAGCACATAGCCACTACGTATTTTTAATAAAATCGAAGCCTTTCCATATCCTTTCCTTCAAACCTTTCAGGCTGTACCTTTAAAAAACAGGAAATTAGTATTTATGCAATTAAATATTTAATTTTCCTCTGAACAGTAATACTTAGGAAGTAATCTCTGACAGACTGCCAAGAGAATGATTATTCAGTATTTTGGGGAGTGCCCTGTCATGCCAGCTCCTTATTATATTTTCCTTTTCAGTCGCTAAGAAAGATGCATCAGTCTGGCTAAGCTGTCTCTTTCCTCACACAACTTCTCACAGAAAAGCCTACAACCAAGGTAAACCACCCTCCTGAAGTTCTCATTTTAACACAACGGCATACTACAGAAACACAGCTTCTGGCCTACACGGTGATTCTGGAAAGCGTTCCAAGGGAGAAGCTGTGAACTGTTACCCTGCAGCTGTGGGGCAGTGAACAACATGGCCAGTCACCAGCTGGGTTTTTTACATGCAGCTCTGATCAAGAACATGTCAGAAACCCCAAAATTTTAAGAAACTCCACTGGTGATATTAAGCTGGGAGAAGCCCATGTAAGAGCACCTATTTCCAGCCTCTCTCCAGCTCTTAGATTCTTCGAAGTGCAGATAGAGTTTCCCATAACTACTGTACTTTCATCCTCCGCAACCCTGGATGGAGCCTGCCATCCTTTCCCCTGCCAACCCAAAAGCCAGGCATGAACCCAGGGACATGGTGTCCTAGGACAAAACCTGTCATACCTTCGAGCCCGGTCTAACCATCCCCAAGACTCCCAAACTACTGCTCAAAACCCACAGTGTTTCCAAGAGCAGCACAACTCCAACACAGATCTTTAACACCAGCAGCTCTTCAAAACCACTACAGAATCTACCAGATAGTAATCATAGCTACTAATGTTTGTTTTGATCATCTTACCCTCAGAGAAAAATAGACCAACTAACATGCAAAATTATACTAACTTTTCAGTGATTACTTTTTCCTTGCCCATGTCTCTTGTTCAATTCATTTTGAAAGAAAGCAAAATCTGTACGGATCTCTAGGAAAAAGCAGAGGGGCAAGGAATACCGTATCTACAACAGTCCTCTTCAGTCACCCACAATAAGACTACTGAAGTCCGATACTACCACTTTTGAGCATTTCTAGTGTATGACAGAGCTCTGGTCCCCGTTACATAAAAAGCATGTCCAGGCTTTCTGATTCTCACTAGCTGTCCTCTACTGAAGAGGTATAAGCCTGCTAAGACCCATACAATTAGAGCTACTAAAGTGGATTATATTCACGTGAATTTTTTTTTTTGTTGTTGGTATTATTTTAAGGAGGAAACAAAACCAATCAGAAAACAGAGTATTTTCTCAAGAGTTAGGAAACTACTACAGACTACTGATAACTTGTAATGGTAGGAGCTAGAAATCTGGATGTCTGAGGCAGAAAATGTTTTCCTCCCACAGAGAGATTTTTTCCAGAGTGGATAGGGACTATGCTGCTAAGGGAAGCATCTATTCCTGAGGAGAGCAGATCATGAAATATAGTTGGAAAAATGGACTCTCTTTTTCCATTCTGATTGTTTCAGTGAAGCCTTGGCAGTCCTGAGAGAGTGAGACCAGCGCTGATGATCTGCTCTTGGGACTGCACCAGAAGCATGCTAGTCTGCCAGCAAATCACTGGTTAGTCTGTTACTATACTGCTCTGTCTACAGGGATTCACATAGCTGCACTTAAGTACCTTCTGGTTTCATGTTATATACATGCTTTTCACAGTTGGCTTGCAGCAGATGAAGTGTGTGCCCTCTTGCTGAGGGGATTTAAGCTTGATCAGCTGAGCCAAAATGTTCCTTTGCCTTCAAGGAACCACAGCATAAACACCATCAGGTATTATTTACAGTGCCTGTGTGCACACAGCACAGCTGTGCCAGGAGAGGGACTAAGGACCACAAGAGGCAGTTCACAAGCAATATTTTCCCTTACTAAAAAATGTGTGCCACTTCTGGAAAGTTGGTCTGCTCCTAGTTTACCAGTATCTGAAAAGTCCCTTTCACTTGCTCTGTACTCAGTGCTAGGGCAAACCTTGATACAAGGTTATGCAATGTGATAACAGTAATTGAGGCCTGCATCCAGGGCAGCAGCTGATGCTAGCAATACAGCTAAAATGGATATGCGAACAAATAATGGCAACATCTACAGAAATCTGCTTTATCCATCAACCTTCTTATTATTAATAACAAGAAAAAAAGACCAACTAGCAAGAAAGCTATGGCTCCTGGTAGGAGAGTACAGCAAGAACATTC
Source organism: Ibycter americanus (assembly GCA_035590275.1). NCBI lineage: Eukaryota > Metazoa > Chordata > Aves > Falconiformes > Falconidae > Ibycter > Ibycter americanus. The sequence continues at coordinate 2,606,116 of JAVJGI010000002.1, read as the reverse complement.
CTGGATCCAGATTTCAGAGCCTTAGCTGGCCTCAAAACTGCCAGATATTCAGGTGGCTGTTGCTGTCAAAAACATTTATATGTCCCTGTAAGATCAGACTGATGAATTTTCTGATGTAGGCCTGTCAACAATTATCCTTACCAATTCAAAGATAGGCCCATGCTTTCCTCATACAAAAATGGATCTTGAGATCACCTAAAAATAGTACACACAGCTTTGTTGAAGAATAAATGCCATCGCTACCCACAGAAGGGTACTAATTGTTTCCCAGAGATCAGACGCTGAAATACAGTGACAACACTGCAGGAGAACACGACTCAGATGGCAGGCACCACAGCAAGGAACGGTATTTCCCAACTTCTCTGAATTAAGATCTTGAAAAAGGTTTCTCTTCCTCTCGGGTCCACACAGCATATGACCCAAAACTTCCTTGCAAAGAGCAGGAAGAAAAAGCTCAAAGGACATTCTCCTAACTTGTTCTTCTAGACCCCAATACAACAGCTTGGAAACCTGATCTGCTCTCAGGCTTTTCAGGAGCAAATGAGTTGAGAAACTTAAGCAAGGGCTACCACACTGCCACTGAGGAGTCAACTACAGGAATACTGCGACCATTTTGATAAAAAAAAGAACAGCACCCAAAATTGCCTTGTAATTCTTTAAAAGTTACATCAAAGTGTTTTATACTTAGATTGCAAACAAAAAACTGCTTCAAGGTGAAAGTGCAGAGACACTTAATCTGCAAAGTTCAAAATGGTTCAGGGAGTTCTTCCCTGTTCCCCCTTATTCCAAGTGATTTAAGAATGCATTTCTACAGCATTGATGAAGCACTGGGAGCCCTAGGCATCCAAGCTTTAAGTCTTTCAGGGCAGCACAGTGACACTGGAATTTATGAAGTAAAACAAAAGAAACAAACAAAACCCTAGCAATAAGAAAAACCACCTCAAACTTGGGCATTACGAGGAGGACGATATAACTAGCAGAAGTTTCCTCGATTACTGTAAAAGCCTGGTCATTTCCTTCAGCAGTTGTTTCCAACAATTCATAAAATCCCCAAATTAAAACACAGTACCCACTGCATTTCTCAACCAAACCAAAGCTCAGAGCAGAGGTACCATCCTAACAGACTGCGCTGGCGCACAACATTGTCACAGGTTTATCTGAATTAAACCACTACAGTTGTGGAGGAGCGAGCATGAGCCCAGAGGTGGACAGGCAAGTTAGCAAGACAGCACGCTGCTCTGACTACATGCCATATGAAATACGCTCCTAAAACAATCCCACAGAAATAACTTCCTTCAAGAAAGACAGTATCAGGTTTAAATTCATGCAAATGATTTGCTTTTTCTTAAGCACTACCCTAACTAGTATCTGAGCAAGCAGCACAATAGGGACAAAAGAGCTGTTAAAAATCACCTCCTGCTCTTTTCCCTATCTCAGCTACAGAACGACACACAGACATTTATGACGAACAAGTCTTCTCTTGGTAATTGCTCAGAATCTTGTTAATCAAGGAAAATACTGTTGTCTGCACTAGTGAAAACCACTTAGACAAATCCCATTTTTAATTCCATTTCAACTCTTTTAAGATACTTTAGCTCAATAAATCACCACCTGAATGCAAGTTCTTTATCCCATGCTTCAGTTTCCAAGTCTTTGCACCATTTCACATTTAATCTGTAAAATAAATGCCAATTATTCTTCGGAAAAAGAAATGAATAGTCCTTTATCCGTGAGCAGTTTCTTGAAAAAGCCAGCATAAGCACACGACGGGCACAAGCCGAGGTTAACGAGTTGATTTCATTCCTCAGCATTTCCCAGCATCATCAACTGGGAAAGATGACAAATTTGAAAGAGGCCTGGAACAGTTTAATGGAAAACCACCAGCATAAAGCCTGTCCCATTTGAGAGGTAAAAGGTTGCCTGAGCCCTAATATCAAGAGGTTGCCTTTGCCCACCAAATATGCCTAAATTTTGATGCCACACTGTTACAGTTCCAAGCAGAGCTTTCCTTTCTTTGCAGGAGAAAGCCACAACCTCCACCACCGAGCAAAGCAGCAGAGGAAGAAGGCTCTTTTACAGCATGGCACACGCTCGTTCTGCTCCACAGTCTTTCTTACAGGGAGCCCGAGGATGGCCAGGAGGGAGAAAGCGCACGAAGGCACACAGCCACCCTCCTTCCCCACGGCGTGAGGCCGCAGGGCCGCCCCCCGGCCCCGGCCCACAGCGGGGCGGGCAGAGGGGGCCGGGGAGCCCCCGGGAGTGCTGCAGCCCAGACGGCGAGGG
>JAVJGI010000002.1:2592061-2603246 GCA_035590275.1 Ibycter americanus | reverse complement strand
GCAGCGCCCCCGCCCGGGCCCCGCGCGCACTGCGCCGCCCCGCGGGGGCCGCGGGGAAATGTAGTGCGGGTGGGCGGGCGGCGCACGCGCGGGGCCACCGCGGAGCATGCCGGGAAGGAGGAGGATGCACCACCACCCCCCGCGCTGGTCTCCGAGGCCCTGACAGGAGCCGCCTCGCCTCCACGCCCAAGTTTTACTTCCATTAAAATGCCCGCATGTGCTTTGCCACTACATTTATTATTAATTTACCAGCCGAGGAGAGCGATTATAGCACAGAGGCAGAACTAGAATCCCTGGCGCAGCGCCCGCCAGCTGCTGGAGTCACATGAGAGAAACCACAAAATGAGAGATGAGCGAGAGCCCAGGCCGCAGGACGGCCCTGCCCCTGGAAGAGGGGAGAAAGCTGGATGCGATGCAGACTTCTGAGACACGGGCTCTTCTCCACACCAGAGCAAAACAGCATAAATGCCTCCATGGGTTAAAAAAACCCAAAACCAAGCAGAAGATGACACAGCACACAGAGAAGACAGATACATGGGAGTGAGGCCTTGACTAAAGGTGAAGGCAACAGCTCCAAGGGACCCAAGAGGTGATGATGGTCCCCAGAACACCATTATCACCAGTGGCCACCCTCCCCCTCACTTGCTGCCGCCTCTCTAGAGGCTCAGTGCTGCTGTCACCAGCGCAGCACCCCAGCTCTGGGTCTTGGTGAGACAGCAAGGAACACAGCATACAATACCGGTGCCCAAAATTGTGATCGCTTTAAATGTGGACCTTCATTTATACTCCATTTTAAGTTCCCTTTGTTGTACAAGGAACAATAGAAAGCAGTAAAGACACTGGGGATTAATGTGACCCTTAACAGCACCGCCAAACCAGTGCTGTGATGGCATCCAGGTGATGATGGATTTGAGTTTGAGAGCATCACATCCTGCATTTATTCTCACCACCATGTGGGCCTGATGATAATCGCAGCTTTATTTGTAAGAAGCAAGATCTGCTAATGGAGGACTTGCTGTTCAGATAAATTGCTGCTCACAGAAAGCCACCAGCCCTGCATCTGAAGAAATGCAAACATGGCAATCTTTTCACTTGCACACCCACTCTGCCTCAGATAGAAAAAGGCTGCTCTTGGTCCCCTTTCCTAGGGCTTCCCCTACCCCCCTCTTGCTTTCTGGGATGTTTTTTTGCCATCTGCCAGCAATTCATGTGGAGGTCTCCATCTTATTGCTCTACCTTCTCCTTTGTTAGCTCCATTAAAATAGTCTTTCACAAGATGTTTGTCTGACTTTTCATCAATCCACGGCCTCTCCAAATCCAAAGAATTACTTTGGAAATACCTCAGAAAATTTAGCCTTAAGTTTTGGGCTTTGCAGGCTGCTTAGAGTAGAGGGAAAAAACCCCACCAAACCAACCACAATTACAAGTATGGCATCAACAGCAAATGCTAAACTTGGTTTCTGTGCTATCTTTCACCACTCAACCAAAATCCATGGTTTCCTTCCAGCCTTTGACAGATGCCACAAGTACGCACTGTAGGTGGGACCTTTTCAGCACTGACCTGCCTCATTTGGAAGCCATCCAAAAATGCCACTACCCATCTGTGTTTCACACACATCTAGTTTTGGATTCCTGACAAAACTTCTCTACATTCTGCTAACATGACGAATTGCTCACCGCATTGCTCGATTGGAGCTCTCCCTCCAGCTGGAATATGCCAGAATAGACCTGCCATTTCTTCCCACAGATGCCCTTCATTGTGAGGCTCCTGGGAGGAAAGGCAGCAGGAAACCACAAGTTTTAGCTTTTTTTTTTTTTCCTAGCTGACCTGTGATAGTAATTTTGAATCCATCAGGTTCTCACTAACAGCAGAACCTCTTACATTATACGTACAGGGAATGGAATCTCATGTCTAGTGAGACAGGCAGGCACTGATGATTTCATCCTGCCATCCCCTACAGAGAGATGCTCAAACATCTGTCCTTCATCACGTTGCCTATGAAATAGCACAGCTTGTTCGCACATCACCAAGGCTCAAGCATGCTCTCTGCCCCTCTGCAGCTAGGCCAAGTCATAGTTTTCCATTTAAAGAAAAGACAAGATCCTAAGAAATCATATCACAGTTCTTTTTGTTAAGAGAAAGCCTTAGTAAGATGGTAGTCACTCTCAAATGCTGGAACAAACCAAAATTAAGGCTGTCCTGTGTTATTCTGACTCATCCATCCCATAGCACTAATCAAGATCCATCTAATTACTCACAGTAGAACAGTAGCTGTGGACAGATGAGTTCTTTCAGCTCCAACTGTGCTGAGGTAAGATCTTACATCCTAAGGCTACTACCCCTTGGTTCTGCTACTGGAGCCTCTTAGGTGAGGGTACCAGAATGCCGTGGTTAGCAGAGATCTACCATGTTGGTAACCTGCAGCCTATCCAGCAAGTCCTTTGTTTTCCTCCTCTTCATGGGTGGGGCAGTGCTGAGAGAGAATCAGGACTGAGCACTGAGTGAAGCCATCCCAGAAGGCCTGCATTTTGTTGTTCTACACATTATACAACAAATAGCATGTGAGATATGAACAGCTGGAAAAGAAAAAGATAACCTTACAGTTACAACAAGAAGCTACTAACAAGAGCTCCATCTTGTCTAACAATGCCTCAATTTTAGGGCGCTCCTCCTCTCTCAGGACCTAGACCTGCCCGAAGGAAAGGAGAAGTGCAGAGCTGGAAAGAAGTACAGAGCTAGAAGGGCCTGTACAGGTTACCAAACCTTCTGATAAGTCAGTCTGTCCAAAGCTGCAAGTGTCTTTTACTGTACTTTACTCAAACTGCAACAGGATTTCCATCCTGAAGGGTAGGCATGCAGATTTTATGTAACTTTACAGAACTAATACAGATAACAGGCAAAACTGATAGTTTTTCAAAGCAACCCCACACTAGCGAAGACTGGGCATTGACACTGTTGTATTTCAGTGCTTCACTGGCCACATGGATTTACTGATCCGGTATCTCTAACCTAGTCAAATGACTATAGCTTGTCTGTGCTTGTTCCAGACTCCTCACTTTCCAGCAGGTTTGACAGAAGTCCAACACTCTTCTGCCCTCCCCCCTTTTTGTTTTCAGAAAGAAAAACTCTTTGTAACACTACTGATCTCTCTCTCTCTGATCATTGCATACACTTGTCAAAAAGACACTAATAACACCTTTAAAGGTTTGGATTTGTCAAGTCAGCTGAACACCAGGAGGTTTTATGCCTTTCACCTGTTAAGAAAGACAGAAGCACAGTTCGGTCTCCATTAGAGGCTCACAAGGAGCACTCTCACTGCCTGCTGCAGGGAGATGCTTATGAACGTCTGTTCAGCTGCCTCTCACCCCCAGGGAGAGTTGCACTTCAGTCTGAACCAAGTCCCCTCCCATCCTACCCTTACGCATGCTACACATACAGCTCAGCTGGTCCACCCAGAGGCCAGCTGCACTGGCTGAGGTGGCTGATGCAGTTACACAAGTGAGGCACAAAGGGAAGTTTAAAAGAGGAAGGAAATGGGGAAACTTCATAGGAAAAGCACGTTAGATTCTGTAAGAAGCTAGCTCCACTGCAGAGTAAATTGAACCTTTGCTAGTTCACGCTCCACCTCAGTTTGCAGATGACATTACCTGGATGCTTAGTAAATTGGTTCCAGGCAGGTGGTACTGACCCACACTGATTCTACATACAGAGGAACTGAGTGCTTTTCTATGTTGCAAGTGCTCTCCTCCGCCATGCCATCCTTCACATTCAACAGACAGGCTAGACCTACAAATCTGAGCCTGCACCTTAAAATCAACAGGTTTTCTTGACTGGTCACCAATCTCTCAGGGAAACCACATGCTCATAAAAAGGCCAAAGTTAAAAGGTGGAGCACATCACAGAGGAGACTTTTAGGCTCAGAAGTGAAGTTACAGCTAGTAATCCCTGCTTTTCCCCTTATGACAGGGAACTGTTCAGGCTCATTTTTATAGAGCAAAGTAAGCTATGGACTCTGCGTAAACCTGTAAAACTTCAAAACAAACTCACAATGAAATAAACAAGGTACCTCTAACCTGTAGACTTTCTCTTTCTGAACACCTGTTTCCTATTCAGGCAACCAATTGGTTTGAGACTAGCATCTTGACAGCATTAACAGCTGATATCTGAATCACAATTTATGAACGAGCAGTAGCAGAATTTAATAGGAAGCTGTTTCACTTCATAATACATTTCACATTGTGAGGTATGACACTTTCCATTATGAAACTATAAAAATATATTCCTAGAGTCTGAATCAAGTTCAATAATTTAAACTGATGATGAAAAGAGTCAGGTGTTATCTAGGAAGACCTGTCCCAGTACTGCAAGCTTAGAGTTAAAAGATTGACTGGGGCAACTCAGAAGGGAGTGTGAGCTTTTCCTAGAGTTTCTCTTCTCTCCACCCTTCTCCAAAGAGGCATCTTCAGGGTCTTTTGCACTTTCCCCTTCACCATGGTGGTCAGAAGCTCTTTTTAAAGTGAATTTCTTGTTCTTCTTCAGTGAGTAAAATTCCCGCATCAAGTCTTCCACCTCCCACTGCTCTTCCTTACGCTTTCTACAGCAGTGCAGTGCAGCAGGGTCTATAGGATGAGCTTCAGTGTTGAAGATGTATCCTCCAGCATTCAAGACGCATTCCCCGTATGGTGTAATCACCACATCAAAGACCGATCCATCATTGTGAATGAAGTTGTCTGGGTCAAACAGCAGGTACAGGTATTTCACCGTTTCAGCCAAAAAGAAGGATTCCATGCGATTATCCAGTCTGTGATCTCTCAAGTCTTTGATCTACAGAAGAAATACAGTGGGTTACAGTTATATCAACATCAGTAGGTTATGAATTTAGCGGGAAAAGTAAAACCAGCTTGCAATTCATTTCAGTTTAACAGCACAGTAAGGCACCAATTCACCCTGTATTTTAAACAGTTGTATGCAAATACATCAACAAGGTTCTAGATGTTTTGAATTAGCATAGTCTAGTAATAAGGAGCAGGAAACGAACTATCAGGAGAAAGGTACTTCCTATCTGGGCAAGGAGGATAAAAGTGAGTAAGCTTCCCATCATTTCCTCCACTTAAAAAAAAAAAAAAAAAAAAGATTAAAAAAAATCATAAGGCTTTTACCTACTTCTCAAATCACAAGGCCTAATTCCCAATATTTATAAGGAGCTTCTTGTAAAATGGAGCTTGATAGTATGTTTGAAATCTTTTATTAAATGATTCTGGAGAAATCACTCATTGCAGTTCTCCTGTGTTTGACTGGATTTTCAAGGCACAGTGGGAAACCAGAATCACACAACTGGCAGGTACAGAGCCTGCATATGAGCCTTCCTGCTGAGGTGAACACCTATTAGCTACCAAGATACAGGAGGCAGGAGAAGCTCGTGATACTCTCCCACGTTCTGGGCTCTGGTGCAACAGCCTATGACAGAATTTGGCCCACTGTTCAGGCTGTGAGTAAAGTTACTACCAGGAACATGACCAGCAGTCACCAGATCAGCTTCACAGAGAAATACAAGGGGTTTGTCTGAAATATGTCATGTTTCAACAAAAGTGATCACTTGACTAAATGGCAAAAGATCATTCATGAGAACACTTTCTAAAAGATGGTTTTTAGCAGCCATTTAGCCAACTGAGCAGTTGATTTAGCACTTACAGTTGCAAATCCACAGTCCACCTTGCTGATTTTCTCTATCGACTCCACTGCGTCTCTTCCCAGTTCTAAGAGCGTGGGATCTCTTGTAGCACGGTACAGATACATTGCACTCTCAATCAGCTCTGCAAAAACCCCCCAAACGTTTGCAAGCATAAAGATTACCAAACCATGGACACAGGCAAGACAAGATATTCGTTGAAATAATTTAAAAATAAGATGATCAGATAAACAGCCTAACTTGCCTTGTATTTCCTCTGGCTCAAAGTGCAGATACTTTTCCTAAGGATCTGCTACAAAGAAACTCACTAACCAGATTGCGTCAGCTCAGGTAAGAGTGAATAATGCTCCCCCTCCCACATTCAGGGAGTGGGAGGGAAACGAGAGAAAAAGATTAAAACTCAATTGTCAAAGGAAGAAAAGAAAGATGCTTCTAGAAAGGATTACAAACAAGAAATTCAACACCCAAATCCCAGCTTTTAAATACTGTAAGCCTCTGAAACATGGGTATCTAAACCACCATGAAAACAAGCACTATGGAAATATTCTATATAGGCAACATATGCACTGTGCTGTGTTTACTCACTAAAGAAACAGGTCTTTTTGGATGATATAATACATTTGAAAGTTAACGCTGATGAGTATTTTTGGTAGAAGTGCTCAATGTGGATGTCACCTGAACACTCAGACCAAAAGGAAATCAATTATTCTCATTTACAAAGTTTTACTGACCTAATAATCAGGTGTGATTTTTTTTTTTTGGTCAGAGTTGTAAAAAAAAATCAGAAAAAAAAGACAGCTCATTTCATTGCAGTACCACAGACAACACATAACCCCTCTTTTATGCTGAGCTTTACCAGTGCAACTAGAATCAGTTCATTTCAGGAACTCAGCAGAGCTAGAGTGGTCTATTCATACTCACTTTCAATTCCTAAACCTAAAGGACACAAGCAGTCACATTAACATTTCACATGACTTAAAAACGTCCCACGTCAGACAGCCTAACACTTAAACATGTCAAATCCTATACTGTGAACCCAATTCATTAACAGGCCACCTTTATATAGTAACATGATGGTTTGCTTCCTTTAAAAGGTAGCCCTGCCTCTGTGAATGGCAGAAAGCAAAATGCATAGCTTTGACTGTAGAAATCACTGGTAAAATGCATGCAGGAACTAAGTCAAAGCAAAACTGGGGATGATTTTTGAAAGGCAGGTGTTGCTGACATGTGATCTTACCACCAGAGCAAAAGCAGGAGTCCATGTTCCTTTTTATTTCACTTCTGCTTACCCGGCCTGAGTGGATATCCTTCTCTCTTGTCCACTGTATAGCCCTGGGGAATGTTGTAGAACTCAGGCAGCCCACCAAACTGCTTCCAGACAGTGTAATAGTTGAGGAAGGTTCGCATGGCATTATCTACATCCCCAATTAGGCTCTGAGAGAGAGGAAACAATTAGCAAAGCAACATCTGGCTGAAGAAGAAACACAGGAATTGATGCAATAACACTCCTCTAGTCAAAGCAAGAGATAGTGACAGAAGTGGGTTGTTCAAGCAGGTCTGAGTGGCACAACTAATACTTGGGCATGATGCCTTAAGAATAGGTAAGACTGAAGAGGAGACAGATGCTGTTCTTCTGTTGGATCACATTACACACACCTGAAATAACTAAAAATCAAAACTTCATGTTAACAGAGGTTGCATTTCTTCAGTCAATGTTTCTTTTAGTCAATCACAGCATCCAGTCTATTTCAGTGGGGATAAAGTCCCAGACCAAACGTAAGGACTGATGAGAAAGCAACCTCTCTATGGGACAGCATTCACACAAATAAAAGCATTTACGAGGTTGGTGGAAACAGAGGTGCGATTTTCTTTTTCCTTACATTCCCATCTAGATTTTGAGACCACTGTCAGTAGAGTGTGCTACAACAAAACTGCCCTCCCATCATGCTTAATGGGAGACTTTTTTTAATAGATCATAGACACAGTTAACATATGCGTTTCTACAGGTTCAAACTACTGTATGTTTCACCAGAGATCACAATAAACTTTTAAACCAGCACACATGAGGGCTATAGTTCTAACTTTTATATTAAAGACCAACCTAAGACAGAAGAACAAAATCACCATATGCTACTAGTATGACAGCTCTTACCTGTAGGCCTGGCCAGTAGGCCTCCAGGGACTGAAAAACAGGCATGGACACTGTTCCTTTGTACATCTGAACCCAGAGGTACCAGTCATCAAACTTTGTGTAATTTTTGATAGCTTTGTTATATTCTATAAAGAAACATAGATGGGTAGGTAATTCAACAAAAAAAATAAACCTTTTTTTAAGAATGAGAGAAGCCCCTTTTTCACTTCAGCCATATCAAATGAAGGACTTCTCAGGACGCTCACTTTGGTAACTCTTTGTTGTCACAGACTGTTCAGAAGTATTACAACAAAGGCTTCAGGAACAGTCTTTGATGTACCCTATTAGATTCTTCATCATCTCCTTCCATAGCCCCAAAGTGCCAAGTTTTCACAGGTGCAGCCAAGAAGGCATTCCTGGGCCCCTTCACACAGAAAACAAACTGCTCACCTAGAAACATGGACATCAGCTCCTTGTCCTGCAGGAGAATAGCTCCTTTAACAAGGTATTCAAAGTAAGAGTCCACTCCTGCCCCAATGCCAGCATCTTGGGCCACCCACTTGGCAGTTATCACATCAATGTGGTTACCAACCTGGAAGAGGCAAGGGAGGAAGAAAGAGGGAATTGAAGTGGAAATAAAGCTTATCTACTGAACAAGAATTAAAAAAAAATCCCCACACCACCACGACCACGCAAGAAACCCTTGACCTTTTTTCAGACCATCCATTTCAGAGATTCCCGCTGTCCATTCCAACTAGCATTTTCTCCATTATGAGACACATTTATCAGTATCAGAGAAGTACAAACGGCAGAAAACATAACTTTGGAATTTTATGCTTCCAATATAAAAGTTGCACTGGCCAAAACAAAGCACCATTATGCTACTGTAAAAATGCACAATTTCAACATGATGTGTCTGGTCCTAATTCCAATCTGACAAGAGATTAGAAAAGGATGAAGAGGTACAGAGACAGAGGCCAAGATGTTAAAGGCATGAGAGCTGGCATGCTAATATTTAAACAGATCCTACAAACCTGGGACTCTTCAGCCTAGAAACAGATCAAGCTGATGGAGAATAAACTAAACAATTGTGACTTGCTTAGCAAAGATGAAAAACACCAGGCTATTCAGTTTCTTTCCTGAACAAGGATTAGGGCATAAACCAAAAATAAACAGATTCCAAAGTAAACAAAACAAAACATTTCTTCATACAGCATATGAACAAATCTGTTCCTCTTTACATACGCAACACTAGGAGTTCAAATAGGTTCAAAAAGCAGCTGTAGAAATTAACTGAAGAAACATTGACCAGGAGAAAGTGAACACAGAGATAACACTTCTAGCTCTGTATATTCCTGAAACACCGAATCTGTAGAGGCTGGTAGTATCTTGGTACACTCGCCACGCTCTTATTCTCTTCCGTAGGCCATTGTCCCACCAGTCATAAGACAGACTTTTTATTTAATCTGTTACAGCTGCTGTTACAAAAACCACCATACCCAGTAGGAAGCATTTGTCTCCAAACCACATCTGTTATGGAACAGAACAATGGCATAATGTTGGGTTGCACCACTAAAGCTGCAGGTGCTCAGGAACAATGTCAAAGATGCGACTTCAGCCCAGTTATTAGCACTGTGGCTATTTATCTAGTTCTATCTCCTCTCTGTTTATGCTTTTTTTATGCTTAGAATTGCATCCACAAAACTATACAAAAAGCAGGCCAGCAAATTCAAAGTCCATTCCTCACTCACCAGCCCAATATCTGAGCGATTTTTCCACAGTGCCTTCAAAGCCTTCCTGGCAACATCCTCGAACACAGGGTCACCAGTAAGGTGGCTTAAAGTAGCAAATTCCACTATAAATGTACCAATTCCAGCAGTACAGGTAACAGGAGTCTCCCCAGGGTTTACTCCGTGCAGCAAGTTCACTGTTCCATATGGCATCCCAGTTGGGGTCTGAAAAGCTGAAACACAGTGGATTTAGTTCACGTGAGCGTTCACTGTTACACGTGCCTCACATTCCACTGCACACAGGCAGGACAAGGAGCAGGACTGGAGCAATTCCAGTAATTGCAAAGAACATAACGAGAAGCAGAGCATGATTGTGGGAGGGGCAGAGAGGGTACCCCAAGCTGCACACAGTCCTGGGAAGGTACTGCAGATCTCTTCCACTTTGCCCAAAGCAGCAGGCTGCATGCCTACTTTTTTTTAACAGCACAACCAGGACAGTCAAAATGGAACTAAACACACTGGATAGCAAAGGGCAAACACTGAGCCTATGATTAGTCAGGGGTAGCCCAGGGTGCACACCACATAACAGAACAGTGCCATGCTATCAGGGCACACGTCCCCGCAGCAGCCCACAAAAAGGGGTAGATAAGGCTGAACTTTCTTGTCTTTACAAGCTGCTGTTTCACAGCTTTTATTTGTTATTTATATTAAATAATTTTCCCTCAACAAGCAACAAACAAACAGAGGTGTTAAGCGCACACAACAATTGGCATGCACGTATACAGCTGGCATCACGCACTTCACAATGTTTTCCCCACATGCTAAACTTGTTTTGAGCTCAGGGAACGTAGGACTCTTGAGTTTACACATCAAGCAGCGCTATCTTCATCAAACACACCAGTCACCTCGTGAATTACAGCACAGTAACACAAAACCAGACAAGTTCTCACCCGGCAGGAGTTTGCGAGCTGCTTCCTCTGCCATCCTCAGGAGAGGTCCAGAGCAGGGCCAGCCCGCTTCTACTTCAACGCCAGCCTTCTTCGATAGCAAGTGAGCAGAGAGGAGACCACCCACCACTGGAAGGTGCCCAATAAGAATCCCATTAATGAACGTGGTGGGGGAACGAAATCTTGGTATTAGTTGTATTTACAATGATGCAGAGGCAGTGTTTATGGGGAAGAAAAGTGAGGTGACTCATCCTTAATGGCCTAATTCAATACACCACGAAAGAAGAGCGGTTTGTTTCTTCCTGCCTGTTTGCAATGGGTGGCAGATATATTTCTTGCCTTATGTTAGAAGCATCAGATCCTACTGCCCTACTATACCTGCCCTGCCCTGCAGACAATCAGAGAGCCAACAGCATAATGAACACAAACCCCTATGAGAGGAATTCTGTTTCACTTCTTCTAGACAGCTTAATACTACGTTTGTGTGAAGTAATACAGCATACCTCGTTAAATTCCTTGGTGAAAAAATGTCTAGGCCAGAGTCGAGTTTCAGTGCAACTGACAGAAGCAGGGAGCTATTAGCCCTTTTCACAGGCTTGTCTACTGTCACATAACAAACACAAACAGAGAAATTACACTGCTGCAAAAATTGGCTGAGCAATATTTGACAGAAGAAACAAAAAAAGC
>JAVJGI010000002.1:2543157-2591961 GCA_035590275.1 Ibycter americanus | reverse complement strand
ATATTTGACAGAAGAAACAAAAAAACATAACTACCAGTTTTGTTCCCTGCCAGTGTCTTTTAGTTGGATGGCACTGAGGCAGTTAGGCACTCAATCATGTCCAAGACTCCCAAGGCCTTTGCGATTTTCAAAGAAAAAAAAGGCAAGTTTCACTTTATGACATTAAAGCAAAAAAATTAATCTCTATTCCAAAACAGTATGTAAAAAAAGACAGTATACAATTTGTACTGTTTCAGTGGAAAAGATATTTACTCCAAACCTCACAACATGGCAGCAGAATATTGAAACTGCCACGTGTACTTCTGTTTGTGTTGGGGCATGAAGCAAAAAGGTGATGTGAAAAGACAAAAAGGAAGTGACACTTGTCTGGGCTTTTTCTTTTTGTTTACGTGTCCTGTTACACTGCATTACAAATTCACTCTGTTCACTAACTCACGTTACCTCTGTGTACAGTTCAGAGGCTCGTACAGGGTGGATATTCAGCACAAACGCCACAGAAAAAACCCACCTCACCTCGAATGTTAGTTTCAAAGACAGATGCATTGACATCAATATCAAAATCCACCCCTTCCTGCAGCACATTGACCACTCGCTGAAACTCGGAAACGTTTCCCAAGATCTGGACGGAGAGCAGGACAACAGAGAACAAGGCTCAGAGATCATGGGAAAACTGAGGTGCAATTCAGTGTTAGGGGCTAATTCTAGTTTTGTTTTACTAATTTGTGAAATCATTAATTACAAATAGAACTAAAAAAAGCAACTGACAGTTTCGCCTCATTTTGAAACGTTTGCCAGCATCAGCAGGTACCAGGGCTGGGAGCTCTGGCACCTGCCTCCCCGGGCTGAAGCCAAGGGGAACGCAAGAGCTCCGTGGTCAATCACTGACTGACTTTCCATCGCTACCGCGTAACGAGCAGGTGTGACGGAGGCTGAGGGCGGCCTGGAGCGGGCACAGGCCGGGCCCAGCCGCTCGCACTCACTAGCAGCGTGTCCAGGGCGTCGATCAGCGTGAGGGAGAAGCTGCGGAGGAGAGAAGCGAGGTGAGGGGCGCCCCGCAGCCAGGCCCCCCCGGGCCCGACGCCCCCTCCCTACCTGCCCCAGGTGTCCTGTCCGTCACAGGTCAGCGGCCGCAGCTCGTCGTAGGGGAAGGCGCTCTCCAGGTAGTGCTCGTAGGCGTGGTAGAACATGGCGCGCACCCGCTCCCTGAGGCACAAGCACAGGCCCGGTCCGGCTAGGTCCCCACGGCTCGGTCCCACCGGCCGGCCCCACACTCACCGGTAGGAAGCGACGTCCAGCCCCCGGGCGGCTGCGCCGGTGCCCGCCGGCGGCGCCGGGAGCCGCAGTGCCCACAGGCACAGCAGGGAGCCGAGCGAGCGCAGCATGGCTGCTGCCTCCCCCCGGCTCCCCCCGCCAGCCAATGGCAGCGGCAGCGGCGGCTGACGCATGTGCTCGGCGCCGGAAGTGCCTTGTGCTGCACGCCTACTTCCGGCGCGCTCAAGGCTGTGAGGGGGTTGGCGGGATGGTGGGGTTTGGGCGTCCTCCCGCTGCCTGGGTCTGTGGGGCGCTTGTTGTGGGAATTACCGCTAGGGCTGGCAGTAAAACCGCACTTACCCCCACACAGAAGGGCGAGGTGCCTGCGTTACTTCACCAGGGGCTGTAACTCCCCGTTGCAAGGATGAGCGGATGCCCAGGGGCAGAAATGAGCCTCCTGGGCAGGTCAGAAGGCCCTGGGGGAGCCGGCAGCACTGGAGGTGTAGCTCTCAGACCTGAAAATAAACACAACAAATACTGAGATCTGTATAGTAATGGTGTGTTAGCAGTGGTGGTGCCAGCTGCCCAGGAAGGCGCTTGTCCCATGTGGGTAGAGGAGATGCTTCCTGGCACCGCTTCTGTGCGATTCCTGTCTGGAAGCAAGGTGGAAAAGGCTCAGAATATTTGTGAAACAATTGGGAGATTCCTGGCCTGTGAGCCTTCCTCCCGACCAACTGTCCTCGTGCTCTTTCTCCCTCTAATTCAAATCCAGCTGTCGGGGAGTTTTGTGTGCATCAGCCCTGCTGCAGAGCAGTTGGTGTTTTAGCCTGTGTGCGGAGCCTGCAGCGGTGTCACCCTCCTGCACTGGGAGTGGGCTTCAAATCCTGCTGTATTCCCCCATGCCAGAGCAGGGCTGGCTCTGAGGCAGCTGGGCTTGCAGCAGCCTGCTGGTCTGCAAGAGGAATGAGTCATGAGTTTCCTGGGGTAGCGGTGCTGTGGCTCATGTCAGGGAAGATTTCCGAGCCCTGGCTCCCAGGGTGATTACACTGATTTTAACGTCCTGCTGTTGAACGAGCAGGTTGCATTTCAACATCGGAGCGATTGGCAGGGTGCTTTGTACACCTGCATCTGTACACTTTGATCCACAGTAAATCCTTCCCTTTCTCCCCCATGTGTGCCCACGGGTGAGGAGTGAGGTGGGATCCTGGCAGGGAGAGCAGAAACAAGAAGAGAAGTGAAAAGCCAGTCCTTTGCCTGGCAAAGGTGCAGCGTGTAGAAATCAAGACTAAACTGGCTTGCTTGCAGGAGAGGAAGGGGCACAAATAATCCAACCCGTTGTCATCTCGGGCTGGCATTTAGCATCAGGGAGGGCTGGCTGTTGATGTTCTTTAATAAAACAAACCCACTTTACCCCAAGACTCCTCGCCTGGGGCTGTCCCACTAGGTGTCAGTGCACACTCGTGTACCAGCGCGGCTGCCCACAGCTCTGCTCTGTGGCAGCAAGAAAAAGCCACCGAGTAATTTCAGCATATTGTTCATTTGCTGCAGCTGTAATTTAGGTTTCTGGGGCCATTTATCATAAAGCTGTCTGCTTTCTTATTCCATGGCTCAAGGCTGCTCGAGTGCATCTGGCTGTATTCCTGGGAGAATCAAACTATTGGAGCTGATTTCACTAAAAGCTGTCACAGTACATTACTGGAGTGCATTTTATTAAAGTTCATTTTGCAGACTTAAATTTAACAGTGTTCTAGACCACTGTCATTTACTATATACTGGAACAGTAATTTCTCTATCAAAGTCTGTTATTGAATTCTAAAAGTTGACTGAAGTATTTTTGAAACAGATATAGTATGTGAGTTGAAAGAAAATCAGGACAAGACAGAGGCAGAGCTGTACAGTGTCTTTGCACTGGCACCAGAGGGAGAGCCGGGAAGGTGGGAGTGCACTGCCACCGCGGCCATGGAGCGGGCAGACTCCATGGAGGCAACATCACAGTCATTAGTTGCACTAACTGAAGTGTGGTAATTAGTTGCTGCACCCCACTAAGCGTTTGTAGAATCTTTTCATAGAAAATAATGTAACTAACTAGAAGGGAGTTGAGCTGTCCATCGCAAAAGAGCTTTCTGTCTCTCCGCCTGCAAGGGCGTTGAGTAGCAAAGACCAAAACAAGGGACGAGCAGGGGATGGTGTGCGTGGGACTGAATTGCTGCTCCAGGGACTGACAGGCAAGAGAGCAGCCGCTGGGAGAGCCAGTTGGATCAAAACTGAGCTGGCTGTGAAAAAGCCGCTTCTGGTGCAGCGCTCATCACCCTCCTCACCATTTCTCAGAGCACTTTAGGCAGTTGAGCACCCTGGGGCAGATCTGGGAGGCAGACGAGGCTGTCTCCTCCCAAGCACTTGCTGCTCTGCCTCCTGACGTAGCCACGGGTTTATTGCAAGCCCTGCTGAAGCAAGGTGACTTTGTTGTGCCGCTGCCAGCACCACCACAGAGGGGCTGAGAAAACTGGCTGTCCAGGGCCGGGCAGGAGCAGCTCCCATTGCCAGATGGGCGTCAGGCAGCGCGGGCTGCTGATGCCACACGGCCTCGGCGTGTTGGATAAACAGCGGCTTCCAGGTGGTGGTGTGGCAGTCACCTGCGCCTTTATTAATAAATACAAATACAGCTCGTGAGATGGAAATTATTTGGGGGAAAGCATGATTTTCAATGTGGCTGTGGCATATACTAGAGGAATACCAATGTGGTGTGCACATACTGTCATACAAGTAACATAGGCTTTGATGCAATAAATCAAAGAAGATGCGGGGAGTGGTGCTTCCACAGAGCATGTTACTAAAATATTTAGGCTGCATCAGAGATAAGTGCTTCTTCAGATGCCTCACTTCAGCATGTCAGGCTTTCAGTCTTTATGAAAAGGCCACTGGCAAAATAATATGAAGTTTCATTTGGATGTGGGAGAGGCTGTAATTACAGGGGCATTTAACACTTTGGTTTATGACATCTTTAGGCTGAGGACTTGTTTACTGCTTGCTATTACCATAAGTAGTGCTGTTGCCCAGTTTGCAATTTTGATGCCCATTAAGATGGAAACTGTATGTAAATCAGGATTGTCCATTAATATTTATAATTCATGGTGGAATGTGGGAGTTTGTCTGTTACGAGAAGAACCGTAAACAGGACTTTTATGAACACTGAAAACTGTTGCTAAGGTGGTTCTCTTGAAATAATTTTCCTTTGCAGCCGAACATAATTCTTAATTTTAGTAGCATGCATAGCAGGGTGGAAACGATGATTGATTTTTCTCCAAGTGCTGTGGGCTGCTTCAGTTGAGATTTCACTATAAAAGACTAGACATTTCCAATTGCTTTTTATAAGTTCAGAATTGATTTTATTTGTTTAGCACCTGACTAACATAATAAAAGAGAAAAGAAACACAGCCAAATATAAGACACAGAAAACTGGTGGGCTACCTGATTTCTGGCCTTCCTTTTGGTGCCATGATTTTAAGCCACGCTGCAATTTAAAAAGCAAAGAGCTGGACTCCCAGCTGCCTGGGTGTGACTGGCGAGGTGTCCCAGTGCTGGTGTCCCAGTGCTGCACAGCCCTGCTGTCCCAGGCAGGGAGTACGAGCAGAGGCAGCACTCAGCAAGCAGAAACAACAGATACAGCATCATGCCACTGTGCAGCTTCCCCAGCTTCAGCTGGTTCTCTTTAAACGTCTTCTTGGTATTTCTTTCACTAAGTTAACTAACGTAGTTGCAGAAACTGTAGGTACCCAGCAACCAGGGAATTAATGCAGCGAGGGGTCCTGTTCCAAACAGGTCTCTTCCAAACAGGGTCCTGCAGAAGCAGTTTGCACTGTGTTCACAAAGAATTGTGTCTTTGTATAGAATTTGAGTATTTCCTGCAAGTCTGGCTTGCTGTTGAAATTTTGACAAGTGAGAAAGCAAAAATAAAACCAAGTTAGCATCAGCGTGTCTTGGTTTTTAGTATGGAGATTTATGGCACCCATGTTGCATGACATTGATGAAGTCCAGAGCTGCCGTGCTTGTGTGGATGAGGTTTCAGTTTCTTTATCTGAGCTAGGATTTTCCCATAGGGATTGTGGATTTGATATTTTTTTACTGGGAATATTTAGAGGTGTTCAGATAATTGGTGTCTCTAGAATACAGGCAGGCAAGCAGGGGACAGGCAGCGTTTTCCTTTTACATAAATTCATCATGTCCCCAATGGCTAAGAGACAAGTGTGCAGCCTCTGGGTGCAGGCAGGGGAGAGGTGTGGGTCTGTTTGCTGTCAGCCCCTTACGCCAAGAGGCTCGGGGTTGTCTGCAGAGGCACTGCCTTCTGCATCTTTCATTTTTCTTGGTGGGTTTGCAAAGATAGAAAAAAAAAATATGGGACTAGAAGGGTTATTCAGCCTTAGGCATGGTGGGAAAAGGTGGGAAATTTGATTATCAGCTCCAGCGCAGCCAGGATTTTGACCTCAAAGTTCAAAACACTTGTGTGTCTGGGAGAATCCCCCACCTTTCACATTCGCGCGGCAAATGGGGTGAGAAGGGCTGAGTTTACAGCTGGAGAGCAGCAGTGAGAAAACCCTCCTGTAGCTCTCTGGAAACACAGAGAGATGGCAGAGACATTTTATTCTTTAGTTTATGACTGTGTACAATAAATTCACTGAAACTTGTCACTGAACAAAGATCTCCCGCTGTTAGGTAAAGGTCAGAACAGAGGCGAGTTTTTTTCTCAAAGCAAGAGACAAGGACTGTGTGCGGGAGCGCGTACCCCTGCGCTGGCGACCGCTGCCAAAGGGGCTGCGGGACCCGGGGCAGGCGCATTTGGAGCTGCTGTGGGGATTTCCCTTCTAACTGGGGAAAGGCAATTTTGTCTGGAGGTTTTGTGGGGGGACAGGGGAGGAAGGGGGACACCACCAGCAGCCACACCGGGACAGCCCGGGCTCAGGCTGGGGCTTGCACAGGAGCTGGAGCAGCAGAGGCTCCTGGCTGACACCTTTTTGTGGTGTGGCATGAACCGCGCGGAGATGCACCAGAACAGATCTGGAGGAGTCACTTCTCTCCAGCATTCATCTGCTTTTTGCCTTTTTATTTTTGCTTTTGACCTAAGTTTATTGATGGTGCACAAAGTACGTCATATATCTGACATATATGAAGGCAGGCAGGTGACAACCCTCACGGCTACCTTCTGTCCCTAGACATATTTTTTGACAGGGGTAAACAGTAAGCTCCTCCCTGGTAGTGTTGTTGCAATCTGCTTGGAGTAATAATTTGGCAAACCCTGAAAGACATTGTTGTCTGTGAAAACTACTTTGATATTTGGTAATTGCCGATTTTGTGACACAGAAATTACCATGAAAATGGCACAATCAATCTCTGTAAACAGTCATCAGCAGAAGCGACCGCCCTGCGGTCCTTGGGAAGGGGATGGTCTGTGGTGGGAAGCCAGAGCAGAGGGAAGCCCCGTCCCTGGTGGGGTCTGTAGGGTTTAATCACTGGTTTCAGTGACGCCTCCCATGGGGATGCCAGCTCAGCGGGGCTGGCTCACAGGAGCTCTGCACAGGAGCCAGAGCCACCTGAAGAGCTCCAGTGCCTGGTCCTGGCAGGATCTGCGTGAGACCCAGGTGCTGGCCACAGCTCGCTCCTCCCTGCAAGGGGAGTGATGATTTGGGCAACTAAATACAGCCCGAATGCAGCTCAGGCTCAGGGATTGCAATGTGTTTATAAGCAAGCTGGGATTCCTGGAGATCCACAGGTTCAAGGAACGGGTCTTTAAGGAGGAAAGAAATGTCGTGCCCAAAACTTGCTGGAAGGTCCCCGGTAAGGGAGGGCTGTGGCTGCCTGCTCTCCCAGGCTTGGTGTGGGGCAGCACTGTGCCATGCCAGCTGGAGAGTGCTGCCATACACCCCCAGTGACTAAAGGAGAGCCCCAGAGGTGGGGTGGTGGACTGGGGGTGGGAGCAAGCTGGCAGGAGGTAGCGTCCCATATCCCAGTACCCTGCAGCATCTGGGCACTGCATCCACATCCTCAGGCTGTCACCTGAAGGCCTCTCCTAAGGGCTCAGCTGTGCAGCTCTCAGCAGGACAATAGGGACATTTTGATGTCCCCTTTTGCTGCCTGGCAAAGCTGTGGGCAAGGACAGTTTTCAATGGGGAAAACCAGCCCAGAACTGGTCACTTCTGCAGCATCCTGGACAGATGCCAGCCAGAAAGCGAGGTGCTGGCAAAGGTATTTGTGTAGAAACCTCTCTGGCAAACTTTTGGTGGTTTGTAGAGAACTGAAAGAATAAAAACTTTGTTTTAAAAACAAAACTTTCAGTTTTCAGTTGTTAGTTTGGGATTATTGATAAAATCAAGCATGTTTTCACTGGCAGTGACTTTTCAGAGCAGGGTTTGGTGGCTAACCACCTGCTCCCTCCGCGGTCAACCAGAACCCTTTCAAAGGTAGTTTTGTACCCGTGAGACCCTGGTCTGTGTCCCCAGAGAGCTCCTGCTCCTCTGGACAGTGCTGTGAGACACAGCCCTGCAACCATGACAGCATCACAGATGTTTATCCATGACTGGCAAGGAAGGGATGCTGTGCCTTTCTGTCTGCTGCTGCTCTGGACCTCTTAAATGATGGGGTTGTCCCGCCAGGCCCCCAGTAATCCACCCCTCTGGGTTCCCAAAGCTTCACGTCTTCTTTCATTCATCAGCTTCTTATCTGCTCTGCTGCTCCTTTCTGTCAAGAGAGGGCATGGAGTTTCTCATTGGAGTCCCTATAGCAGCACTCGGCAGAACACCTTGCTGTCCGAACTGGGCTTAGACAACCGCCCCGTTGCTCCCTGTGTCCCTCTGCTGCCAGCCCCCAAGGTAGCTCCTGGGACCATGGGAGCCCCTGGGAGAGCTGCTGCATTTGCTGGGCCCTTGTGATGCTCTTGGTCTCCTCTTCTCCCAGGGAAAAGCCTCTTCTGCTGCTGGCTGTAGGCAGGCGAATGACCACAGCGCCGCAGAGAAGTCAAGCAGCTGACATAACTGCCAAGATGGAAAGTATTTTTGGAGAAATCTGTGTGTCTTTTTGTTAACACTTATTAGGAGTGGTCAGATAGCATCCGTGCCAGGAGAGGACTGTTTTCATGGCAGTTCTGCTGCTGAATCCTTAAATGTCAATGGGCTGGAGGGCACCTTCCTTTCTTATTTGATGATGATATGTATTTCTCCGCTATTAATGTTTTTTAGAGCTTGCTAGAGAGCCTCAAAGACAAGTGCTGGCTTGCTTTCATGTCAGACAAAGTGCACGTATTGAAGCATTCTTCACCGCTCCAGCAGTGAAGCTCTTTTGAGGCAGTGAGGTGGCACGGTGGCAATGGACAGGCTTCCAGATGTGAAGATGACAGGCTGGCAGTGCAAACCTCCCTGCAATGACCTTCCAGCTCTGCCAAAACAGAAGCAGGTTCCCATTGATGTCAGGATGGCAGGAGGTGTCCTGTGCTCCAGAGGTTGGTGTCCACTTGGAGTGATTGAGCAGAGGACAGAACCACCACCTGCCTCTGAGCTTCTCGTCCTTGGCGAACCCAACCGTTTTGTTTACTGGTGTACAAAGAAGAAACCAGCAGCGGTAAAGGGCACACCCCAGCCATTCGGCCGTCATGGCACGGTTATCTGCAGCTCAGAGTGCATAGAGGATGCCATGGTCATTGGGTGCACAGGACCTTCCCTTGCACTCTTCCTGCAGCATTTGGAGAGTGCAATGCATTTATAACTTACCGGTTGTTGCCTTTGTAAGTCCCCATTTCGGGCTGTGTCACATCTGCTTTTCAGCGTCAAACATTAGTGCTGTGGCTTGTGCATCTCAGGTTTTCTGTTGTGATTTCTCAAATATGGGATGAGTACCAACAAGCAAATAATGACAACAAGGTACCACCCTACCACAAAAATACTCTGCAGTTTTGGGACCATGTTGGATAGGATTCTGCCAAGAGATCTGAGATTAATTTTGCTCATTATGAGACCAAGTTGTTGGGGCTCGTTTCCTGTCTTTTCCCCTGTCTTGTTTTTTTTTTGTGGTGTAACAAAACTCTGTGAAGCTTAACATTAGAAATGGGTTAGGACTTTACTGAACCATGCTTGGATGTTTTAAGGAGAACATCTTCTTGTGTCATTCACTCAAAAAATGTAGTGAACCAAGTGAAATGTAGTTAAAATTCAGATGACTAAGATTATCCAGATTTTAATCTAACAAGTCTTTGCGGGCAATACCTTATACCAACACATACTTTCTGAATTTGTATACATGTATACAGGTGAAAGCTGTTTTCATAGCTGGAAGGGGAAAATATGACCTTTCTGAATTTCTGAAAATTTCCCCTGGTCTCTGAAAATAGAAAACAATCCAATGAAAAACACTCTGAGAGATTTCTTTTGCAGATTAAGGAGGGATCTTTTAACCTACAGTCAAGGGAAGCTCAAACTGTATTCTGCAAGAGTCCTCACTAGTCCCTACAGCAGATGATAAACGATCCCTGTATTAGGTTTGAGGACTCAGCAGGACCCTGCCATCAGGCTATGAGCTGCAAAATTATGAGGTTTTAAAACTTGTGAGCTCCACCTGTTTGCCTCCTTGTTGCAGAGACTTAAAGGGTCAAAGACCTTTTCAAACTTCCTCTTGCTACCCTCGGCATTAGAAACAACACTTTTCCTACTGACAGCTGAGATTTTTAACTGAACTGCATGGCTTCAGGCTAAGATTTTAGGAAACAGAGCAAATCCCTTGGGGCCCACTGGTGCTTGGCCAAACCTGTGGAAATTCAGGGTACACCACATCCTTCTCCAGGCACTGCCGTGTGCGGCGCTTGGGTCTTTTCAACATTTTGGACAAATGTGGTTGTGGTGGGGCTGACACCCGAGCATCATTGATGTGAGTGCCCGTGCTGCCTGCACTGCCTGCCCACCAGCTGCGGCTTTCTGGAGCACATGTGGGGCAGCACTGCAGGCAGGGAGTGCCAGCCAAGTGGTGCAGCAGCCCAGCCTGGGGTCTTGCCATGTCCCATGGGGCTGGCCGCACTAAGGGGACTGGAGTCATGACTTTTTGGGGGCTGCTGGTGTTACCTGAACTGCCCAGCTTGCCGCAGGAGCTCCCCATGGCTCTCTAGCTGCGCCACCACCAGAGCTGCCATGGGTGCCATGGAGGTGAACCGGCCAGCTCATCTCATAACTGCTGTCATTGCATTGTGGCGTTGGGAAATGAAGCGATGCAGCGATAGAGATCAGAGATGCTTGTGCTCCATGCCGTGCACCGCAGGAGGTGGGTGAGGAGTGGTTACTCCGCTCTGCAGTGCTGGTTGCGATTACAAACACGTTCCCGCTATGGGCTGCGGTGGAAACGTGGCTTTCTGACATTTCTCATGAGAAGTGAGACTTACCCCTTCCAGCCCTTGGCACAGCCAGTAGCCAGGCCGGCTCTTGCCTTTGCACTCGTGTTGTCTCCTGCCTCCTTCCAGACCCAGCTGGGAGCAGATGCTCCCGGTATGGTCCTTCCCCACATGCCCTGGGAGACTCACTCCCATCCAGCCCACACTGTGGAGAGAGTCTCCCACTCTCTCCATTCACCGCTCTCCGTTTGAATGACTGGAGAGGGTAAATGCTCGTTTACTGGAACAGCCAGCATAAACCTGGTCGTCAGCCTCCTTACTGAGAGCCCCTAAGCACTGGTGATTTTGTTTCATCTCTGATTTTAACCAGCTGTTCTTCCCAGACCAGAGAAGCCTTTTTTCAACCCAAATTTCAGAAAATCTAGCACATGCAGGGAAAAATTCCAGTTTTGACAAATCTGCGCTTTCCAAAGTAGAACAACGCTGCCAAATACTCCAAAATAGAGTAATTAGGAAATTTTTATTTGGCTTCACCTGGCCTGATCTTACTAAAATAGAAAGCCCTGATTTTGCATGTTTCCCCCATTAGAACATGGCTGCTGTCAAGCTCCTCCAACCTCAGTTTGCTGCTGTGGCTGGCTGTGCCACCAACCGTCTCTGGATGATGGCATTGCAGGGGCTGATGCCATGACCTACTGCAGAGCTGAGCTTTGTTTTTTAACTGTACAGTCAACCGGACTTATTTTCCTGCCTAAATTGGACGTATGTGCAAGTGGAATTAGCCAGTGAGGAACACCTAACCGGTGGAGCTGTCGGAAACATTGCCATCAGAAGAGGAGAGAAGGAGTTAGGGAAGAAGAAAGGGGTGTTTAGTCTGCAGGGAAGCACTTCTTTGTTCACTTGAGCTGAAATGTGTCCATAAGCCCTCCATAGCTGCAGAAACCTGCCCTTGGGGCTCATGTCCAAGCTTTGCCATGGCATGTGAGAGCTCTGCTCCTGCGAGGACAGGGGTGTTTGGGGACCATTGACCTGTTAGCACCTGGAGGCACACCTGGAAGGGCTGGCCAGAACCCCTCACTGCATCTGCCCTGCTCTGTCCCCCATGCCGACATGGGGGCTGGGGCAGGAGGCTCCGTGGCCCGTGGTAGGCAGTGGGCAGGGCAAGGGTCCCCTTGGCCACAGACACTGCCAGCCCATGAACAAGCTTTATGCTTGTACTGTGCCCCTCAGTAGACACGGGGCGTGACGGGATGGCTGCCAAGGGGCAGGGATGTTCATTCTGCCATGTTGGTACCAAAGGGTGGGATTTCCCGTGGGTTTCCAAGGGTTTTCACTGGTAACCACAACCAGATTGCTGTGCTGTCATTGAGAGAGGTGTTGGATATGTATAAGAAAGGTTTTGGAGCACTTTCCTCAGACTTGCAGTGCTAGGGAGAGCTCCCTGGCTCCTGCCAGTGTTTTTTAGCAGCCTCCCCATCCCCACCTCAGGGGCAGGGAGAGATATGGAGCCAGCATGGGATGGGGATGCTGTACCTGCATGTCTCCTGGCAAAGGCTGGCTGGGCTGCTGGTGCAGGAAGGACCAGGTGGTGCCTCTGCCGAAGTGATCTGGGGACTGGTGACCAACCCAGCCAGTGCCCAGCTAGGAAACCCCCATTGCTCACTAAGGAAAAGTGCCAGAGGGTGACTTTTTCTCAAAATCCCCATGAAGACTTTTCCCCTTCCAGTCTTTGTCTTGAGTCTTGCAGGACATGTGTCCAGCAGCCAGCACAGCAAGACCTTTTGCTGCACTGCCACAGCCTGATGCTGGGAAATGCGGTCATACATCAAAGTCAGCAAATAGGAAATAAAAAATGGGTTTTAAAAAAGGCTACTGAGGAAATAAAGCTTCCAGATCTTGTATAACCCCTCTCATCTGGGCTGGCAGCAGCGTGTGAGCTTTAGATCCTTTGAACACCATTTTTAAGGCATGGGAGAAAAAGTTGCATTACAAAATTGTAATGAACAAGTGGCCCTTTCTTTGGGAAGGTTTAGCAAGGCTTTGGAGCCTGGGAAGGGACGGCCATTTTGCTATGGGATGTTTTGCTTTTCCTATGCATGTGCCCTAAGTTGGCTTTGGAGAAATCTCATTTATCATACACTCAGCAGGGGGGTCAGTAACAGTTTTGTATCTCCCGTCTACACTGGCCAAGGCTGGGAGTTGTGTTCCCCTGGGTGCTCCATGGCCCTTTCCCAAGTCCGGAGCAGGAGAGCTGGCCTGCAGCGAGGAAGAAGGCATGGGAAGGGGTCAAAGACAAAGGCCCTGAAGCTTGTGAGAAGCTGGGGCTGGAGCTGGGCAACTGGGAAATTGTTCACCTAAGGGAGCTCTGGTTGGGGTAGGAGCAGTGCCAGTGTGGTTTGGTGAGAACCACAGCTTCCCTGGCAGAGGTCTGTGAAGTTTCCAGCCCTTCTAATAAATCACATGGCCATGATTATAAAGACAAAGGAAATAATTACATCATTGCATTTTCTTCTTAAGAAACTCATCTCATTGCACCCCGGTGCCTGTGAGCAGAGCAGTGAGGAGTTTGCAAGTCCAGAGCGTGGGAGGGAATTCAGACTGCCGGAGCGCAGGTCATCTGCAGCCCTTGCAAGTGCAAGAGCCAGCCAGGGCTTGGGTCCTGCGGGTTGAACAAGGTCGTTTAGAAGTCACCATAGGGCAAAAACCTGTGAGCTAAATCCTGCCTGGTGCTAAGGCAGCTCTTCATTATGTGGCTAATCCCAAATCACCCTCCAGTCAGCCAGCTGCCTATGAAGACCTGCTGAGCACCCGAAGGCAGCAGGTTTTGGCCATGAACACCATTACTAAGCTTTTAGTGGGACAGCAGTTTCGGAGAGCTGATCTATGCCCAGGCACTGTAAAAGCAGTGGATTTATTTAGTATGTGTCTATCTCAGCCCACCGTTAGAAGTTAAAATCGTTCCTTACTGATGGGAAACAAAACACGGCTTTGAAAAAAATATATCCTGGTGATGGGCTTTGTTTTGCATTTCTTTGTGACAAAAGTGATTAAACTGCTAAATCACAGCTGCTTTTCTCATAAAACAAAGACAAAGCATCTTTAGATCCCTACATCATTTCAAGAGTTGCAGAAAGCTCTAGGTAAATGGGAGTGATTTGATCTATCTTGGTTTTATCGCTGTATCTCCTACACCCACAGGCTCCCGAGCAGGGTGTATTTGCTGTCTCATGGCCTAATAGCTTCCTGTGTTACTCATAACTTAAACACCGAGAGGGAGATAAGGGATTGGGTTTGGTTTGTTTCCTTTAAGAAGAAATGAACATTAATAAATATCTCATTACCAGAAAGTGTCATAGTGAAAGTACAGAGCTTTCTCCTGTTCCACAGTTGGCTCTTTAATTTTCACAGTGGTTAAAGAGCAACATGAAAACTCTGAAAAATGATCCCAGTCACACTCAGCTGAGTTTTCAATAACTGCTGGATCAGATAGGGCTTTGCACCTATCGTGGGAGATGATCAGATAGGGGCAGCACACTGCTGCAGCCTTTGGTCGGCACAAATTATTCCCTGGTAATGTCCACGGGAAAGGTGAAAATCTGCCATTGCAGCACCTGTGATCTCCAGTATTTCAGGAAGCTCCTGAGCCCTCGGTCCCCGAGGTTGGTTGTGAGGAGCCCTGGTCCTGCTGTCAGCCACTTCTTGTGACACCTCCTGTCACAACCGTTGCTTCAGATTGTCTTGCTCTGGAGAGAGCTGCTGGTGAGGGTCTCCTCCATCAACCTTGTTTCAAGGAGAGGTGGGTGTTGGTGCCCCAAAAGCATGGGATGGCTGTGGAGGTTTGACTCTAATCTTCTGGCCATCAGATTTCATTCATGGTTGTCTCCCAGGTGGGACTGAAGATGCCTCTGCTGTGAAGGGTGGCTGGAAAGGGCACCAGGAAGGGCTGCCTGGAAATTAAGCTGGGGGAGGCAGAAAGAGAGGGGACCACCAAGCTTGGGGTGGCAGGGAGCAGTGCAGAGGGTGGGAGAGAAACAGTGAGTCAGGACTGTCCCCAGGCCGGGGATATACAAGACCCCTGGCAAGGAAGCTGGGGGTTTCTGTCCTGGCTTCAGCCACACTTGGGTTGTGAGACTCTCTGCATCTGTTCCCTGCAGTGGAAAATGAGAGTCATTGCCAAAATCACCCCACAGAGCCTCAAAGGATGACATAAACCAGAGAGGCAGCACGGGCTGTCCTGGATAAACCCCAACAAATCCACTGCTGATAGGAAAAAAACCAGTGATGGAGAAATGCCAGAGAGCACGGGCATCCTTGCTTGGTTCCCCGGCGGGGAAGGGCAACGTCAGATCCAACCAGCAGCTCCATGCTGAGCGCTGCTGGTGGGGCTGACCTGATGTCTGGGTTTGGATGGCAAATGTTTTTGGGCAAACTGTGTTCTCCAGCACCGTGAGAACAGGAGAAGTGAATAGGCAGCGTGCTGCTCGTGTTTGAAAAGTCCAGGTATGGGAGTCAAGAGATCTCAGGGGAACACCAGCTTCCTTTTAAAATATATATAACACACAGCCAGGTGTGGGGAGCGGAGAGGAAAGCTTGAAAAATGGGTGAGTGAACAAGAAAGGGTCAGAAAGCAGTGAAAGGTCTGCGCCTGAAACTGCTAGAAAGGAAAGATGAGTTTTAGGCCAATCTTCTGACACATGACTCTGGATTTTACAGCACGTGGGGCTGGCAATACTGTGGATTATTTGTTACAAATGATTTACAAGGCCCTTCAGAGGGAAATAAATTTCACAGGACAGTGCCTCCAGGGAAAATAATATGTATTTGGATGGGTGATTCATCATTCTGCATTAAGCCCATAAGCTCAGCTGACATCGAAGTATACCTGATAATCTCTTATCTAAATAATTTCCCCTTGAAATCCTCCATCTGTGCAGCTTTGTGTTGTTGATGTGAGGATAAACTGTTGGGCCAGAACTTCTGCTGGGCAAACTGGTCTTGTAACAACGTGGTTGAGATGGAGAGTTGCTGAGTCCTCCCCAGAAGACCCCACACCACGTTTCGCTACGTGGAAGGCACCGCTGGTGCCAGATAGCCCCAGAGAGGTGGCGGAGGGTAGGGCTTGAAGCCTGCTCAGCATTTTTTTGAAATCTGGGTCCCTTTAAAGCTTCTGAGGATGACCCATGTGGTCATGTCCTGGCTTATGGTCAATACCAGAGGAAGGCTAAGAGCTCTCTGCAGAGCTCTCATCTAGCTTGGCTAACAGGGAGTTTTGACCATGCTTCGTGAGACAGTAATTACCTTTGTCCTGGGACATTTAACCAGATTTCTCAAAATCTTTTCTCTGCTACTGTCAGTCTGGATTGTCTTCATTAGTCATCCCGGGATGAGGTCAGACCCAAATTCTGGGCTTCCAAATCGTCATTTTATGCTGAAAACATCAAATAAAGCCCAGCCCTCAGTAGTCTCCCTCAAACTCCTTTTTTTGCCTCCATCTCTGCATCCTCTTTTTTCTGCTGTTGCAAACACAGGGGTTTCTCTGTCCCAGGGCTCCAAGGGCTGGTTTTTTCTGGGGGATGCTGGCCACGTGTAGGTCATGATCACTGTGCGCTGTGTGTTAGGACAGGACAGCTTCAGCTGTGATGGGAGTAGAGCTTGGAAAAGCTGTCATGTGTCTGGACATGAGTCCTTCAGGGGTCCTACAGTGCCCTCGCATCATGTGTCTTTATAGCCATGCTGCAAACCGGGCACACTAGTGGGGGAATGTGGAAGATGCATCTTTTCCTCTGGCCAACCTGTGGACCGCCGTGGTCTGCGCATGGCTGGCTGGGACCTGGTTTGGCAGCGTGATGTCACGCTTTTGCTACCGAATTCAAGAAATTAGTCACTAATTATAGCAGCCGCCCACAGTGTCCTCAGTAATGTAGTATCTGAGAAGGTCACGAACCCCATGAATCACCTATGAATCCACATGTAACTCCGGTAAAATAACAGGAAATATAGGCATAATGAGACGTCACCTCATCACTGATTATGCCGATAGTATGTACCATGCTTGTGCCTTTGCCATGGAAACACGTCTGGATGGGACCCAAAAGGGTAAATGCTCTGCAGCTGCCTCTCTCTTGAATTCAGGCTTCAGGTCTGCCTCCTTACCTGGCTTGCAGGGTTAGCCAGAGCCCCACACCAGCAACCCCACAGCTCACAGCGTGC
Organism: Ibycter americanus; assembly: GCA_035590275.1. Lineage (NCBI taxonomy): Eukaryota > Metazoa > Chordata > Aves > Falconiformes > Falconidae > Ibycter > Ibycter americanus. The sequence continues at coordinate 2,575,142 of JAVJGI010000002.1, read as the reverse complement.
TGGACTCTGCTGGCCCTGAGTGGCAGGGAGGACATCTGCAGAGAACCTCCATCCAGCCCCAGTTACATCCCCACAGTCATGGTCAGCCCAGAGAGGAGGGGGCACGCAGCCAGGCTCTGCGTCCTGGTGAATGCACCGAACCCCATCGCTCCGGCTCACCACGCGGGGTGGGCAGGGACCCATCCACCCTGGACAGGCTCCAGGATGGAGAGGTGGGGAGCAGCTTCCCGCAGTGCCGGCGGCTGGGTCCCCTTCCTAGCATGGCTGGCTGCTGCTGACACGGTTTCTGTGCCAGTGTAGCGTGTGGCGGTAGGGCTGCCGGTAAGCAGCATAACTAGAGCCTCTCAGATGTGGTTATTTTGTTTTTCTCCCATCTTCTCCACAGGGGAAAGCTGTGAGCAGAGCTTGCCACCAGTAATTTGACGTGTCAGGAGAATGGGGCTCGCAGCCCAGGGCGCACGTTCAACTGTCTGCGTGGCATGAGAGGCAGCAGGGATGGGGCTTCATCTTCCAGCCAACTGCCATCCTGCAGGTGGTGGGCACAAAATCTGGGTCTAGCCCCGTTTTGGGCAGGCTCTTCTGCCCATCCACATCCATGATTCTCCCTCTGTGCTACCTCGTGAGCCCTGCCACCCTCACCTGTGAAGGTGCTCGGCTCCCTGGCTCCCCTCCATCCCTGCCAAGAGCCCCTCACACTCTCCCAGCTTCTCTCCACCTCCTCCTCATCATCCTTCTGGCACCCCAAAACTGACTAACCCCCTTACTTTTCCCTCTCCAGCTCCTCCAACCCCACCTCAATCCTCCTCATCCTCCCTGCCCCTCACTCAACCTGCGTGGCTGCACGAGCATCTCTGTTAGCATGAAATTCAGCAAACCCAGGGCATTTTGGAAGGGCTGAAGGGATCTGTGAATTTGCTTTGAATATAGCAGCGTGTTTTGGCTAAAGGGAACAGGAGAACATTTTGAAAATGTCAAAATATTTTGTTTAGGCATTTTTTAAACAAAATGTTTCACTTGGTAGTTGACAAAAAAAAAAAGAAAAAAGAAAAAAGAAAAAAATTGGTTCAAAATCTCCAAAGCAAAACCTTCCCACTTTTGTTTTGAGATGGCACCTGCCTGTGAGAATTCAAACTACAAAGGCACAGAAGCCATTTTCAGTAGTAGATAATGTCCAGGCACCCATGGGAGTTTCCTCAATGGAAGTCAAAATGTTTCAAAGGGAGTCAAAACATTTTCTGATTTTATTTTTTGCCGTGTTTCACTTGCCGGGGGGTGGGGTGGGTAGGTGGCAGGAATAATCTGTCCTTGCTGGGCCTGGATCAAGGACTCCTGCTCATTTTTATGTTGGCTGCTAAGTAGAAATATTTATGACAACACTTGTGGCTAGCTAGGAAGCTCAAATCTGCTTCTTGCATTAGAGAAAGAATTAATGCTGGAGTCAGGAACTCCGCAGTGACCTTCCCTCTCTCTGCCACTCTACTTGGGCTTCTCAGCCCATAGGATGAAGGAGCCAGAGAAATTTTTTTCCTTCGTGTCTGAGTTTGCTCGAGCCCATGCTCTGCCCTGGAGATCCTGTGGCTTTTTCTCCAGTAAGGCTGCAATTTCTTTGTGTTTTGCAGAGCCTTTCTGATTTCCTAATGTATCTGACTGTCTGGCTTTTGTCCTCCTGTCCTCTCATCTCCACCACTCTCCTTGAACACCACCACGGGAGGGTACCCCAGGCCCGTGGTCCATCTCCCCCTGCCCAGTGCTGGCTGCATTGTCCCTCTTCCGAAAAGCCTTCAGACAACACACGTCCCATTTTTTGCCTGGTTTTCTAGGGCAACGATGTGCTGCAGTCATGCCAGCTGCCTATTTGTCTTTCTGCCATCTGTCTGTGAGTCCCCCACAAAGCTTTTAGAGATGATGACTAATTTCAAGTAAACTTCCCCAAAGACTTGAAAGGTGGGAATTTCCTATGAGCCCAGTGACAACTGGGAGTGGGTCTGGAAGGACTGAGAGGGAATAGGTGATCTGAGGGTGTTTTGCCTGCTGGTGGCACCTCCGAAGCTTGGGTGGCTCTTCTGGTCCTGCTCACCGTGAGCTGTCAGATGAAATAAATCTAGTCAAAGACAAATATTCTTCATCGAACAAACTGTTCAGGTTTGATACAAAGAATCTGCAGAGAAGAGCCGTAGGTAACCATCCAGGCTGGTGGGTTTGTGCTGTCTTCACACCAGAAGGCTCAGGGCTGTGTTTCTGACCATAATGTTTTGCTGTTTCCCCGCATGGTGGAAGGGTGGAAACCAGCCAGCCGCGGGGTGTCCCTGGCTGAACCCCAGCCCCGGGGCTGGAGGGGTACACAACTGTGGTGCCTCAGTGCTCTTTTGGAGTGACAGCCCAACCCTTCCAGCAAAACCCACAGCCCTCCTTGCACAGCACCCTTGCAGGACGGTTGGAAGGAGACCTTTCTGTTGAGCTGAGCAACATCTGAGATTTTTGCCAGGGCATATTTTTGCTGTTAGAATTACAAACATTTCGGTCAACATTTAATAGTCACCAGATTATGGAGAGCCACAGATTTTCATCGGCTGTCTCTTATGGTGTTTAGGGGGTTTACACCAGTTTTGCAGATCACTGCCTCATGCGTTACAGCTTGTCCTTGGAACACAGTGATGTGGATGTAGTTTTGAGTGTGAACTCTTAGGCAGACAGCCCTATCTATCTATCTGTCTATATCCTTTCTCCTTTGAATTCTTGAATTGTCAGGATTGTCCAGCAAATCTTCATGATATCCAGTGTTTTTCTTATAGCTGCAGCTCCTGAAGCTGAACTTGTACCAAAAATTCATATACAGTTGGAAAAAAAAATCCAGCAGAGCTTGGTTAATGTTTTTGCACAAAGCTCTCAGGTGGTGAAATTTTCAGTTCATCAGAAGCACAGCTCTTTTGTGAATGAGAACAGCTCACTAAAACATCAGAGCTGACATGCACCACAAAGATTCAATTTTTATTCTGCATCAGCTTTGTGTCCTGGTGTTTGCAGAGAAAAGTGCAAAATGATGTGCATGCTGGGAAACCAGAAGATGCCCAGAGGAAACCCAAAGGACCCCTAAGTGTGAGATATGTTAATGTGTATACCTCTAAGCAGCAATCAAAGGTAGACCATATGAAGTTTGCCATCATCTTTAATAGGGATAATTAATTGTCACAGTGATGTCCAGACTGATGTGCAGTGGTTTGAAAGATATCTTTTAATTTCTTAGGCCTGGTATGTATCACCTTGTCCTTAGTTTGGGGGGTTTGGAGGGGCACCAGTGATAAGCTGAATGGCACCAAGATCTTCCCTGTCACCAGGGAAGATTTTGGAGTGAGGGAATGATGTCTGCATTGTCTGGGAGAGTGGGACTGACTGGGACAGGGAAAGGGCTTGTCTGCCTGCTCAACATCAACCATGTTATTCCTACTGGTCACGTCCAGCACCTTGAGCCCTCCCTGCAGTCTGGTCCCAATCCTGGCGAGCTTCCTCAAGAGGAGCTGGGCCAACTCTTCAGGCTCAGCCCCAACTTTAGCCTCGCCACCCCCAAGAAGCTCATTCACACCCTTAACCTTGAACCTGCAGAGCGCCGGGATTTGGGGATTTTTAGCTCTCTGCCACTTTTCCCATTGGGCTAAAGCAGAGGACAGGGCAAAGCCCTCAGAAAGCAGCATCTCAGTGCAGCGAGGAGGAGGAGGTGGCCAGGACACTTGTCGGTGTGTGCACAATAACAGGAAGAAAAGTGCAAGCAGAGTGCTCACACTGGGGCGGAGGGCCGGATACAGCGATGAGAGTAGAGCCTCCCTTGGCTTTGAAATTGCCTGAGGACTGCTACTCTCTTCATGCTGAAGGTAAAGGGAGAAAAAGTACAAAAGAAATTTGGCCCAGAGATGTCTTCAACTCATGTTCCAGCTCATATTGTCCATGGCCGCAGGAAGTAAGTGGTTGTGCCTGAAGCCTCTATCTTTGCTGTCATGAAAAGCTGGTGTTGAGGGTTGGTGGGTTTTCCCATGGGAGAACAGCCTAACAAATAACTGAGAGGGCCTCAGCATCTCTGCAGGAATTGAGCAAAATAAGCTTAATGGCAAGAAAAAAATGCGTGGAAAAGGTTTTGGGATACAAGGTCAGTTCTGGATTTAGTGCTCTGCATGAGACCGAGGGGGATGGGCTCAGAGGTCTTAGCATGACCTTGCCTCTCTGGGGTTTTGAACAGTAAGATACAGCTCAGCAATCGGAGTTCAAGGGTCTTTGCCCGTTTAGTGCCATGGCAAAAATATTAGGAGATTCATGCCAATGTCTGGAGAGGTTTAACAGAAGGGAAAAGAAAGAAATAAAGCCAAGTGTTTGGAAAGCAAAATTTGACATATCTAACCAGAATGTCCCCAAGTTCCCGTGATGGGAGGGGGCTCTGAGCATTCCCCCCCATCAAGACTGGGCATTTCTTCTCTGCCCAGGTCTGCTGGGCATCCACCACAGGCAGGACCTGCTTTTGGAAAAGGGCAGGGATAAGAGCGGGGACTGAAGATGTGAGAGCACCAACTTCTGCTCCGGGATGCCAGGCAGCTGCTCCTGCCATCAGGGCACCTATTGCTTGATGGTAGGAAGGTACCATCTCCAAAGCAAGACAGAAGCCCCTGGGTCTTTCTCTGGGGAATCCTGGTGGCCTGTTCCCCATTTTCGGCTGTCAACATGCTCCTTCAATATCTGTGAAAAGCAAGGGGTGATGGGAAGTAGCAGTTCCCCACCAGTGATTGCCACCTTTCCTCCGGATGGCCAGGCATGATCCAGCTTGGTGCTTGGGTCACACCACGAGCCCTCTTGCTTGGGCTCATCTTCCTACCTCCTTTTGGTGCAGTTTTTATCTCCTCTCCTCTTCTCTCCTCCTTCTCTGTCTGGCATTCTGAAGTCAGTAAATACTTACTTATCCCGCTGCTATTTGTGCCTATGGTTTAGCAGATAAGATGGCATGTTTGATTAGGCTCCTAAAGCCGCGGTGGTTCCTTGGTTCATGAGTGGCTGATTTTCTCTCTCTGGGTAGCTGCCTATGGATCACATCATAAATACACTTGTGCTCGGAGCAGCCTGGCAGAGGAGAGGAGGGAGATGTATGGACCAGCAGGGTGTTTGGGGCTGCCTGTGGCCATTTCCCTGCTCTCCCCAGAGATGATGGGGCTGATGTTTCTGCCCTGCTGCCCTGCAGAGCTGCCCCCTCCATCCTGCAGTCCCAGCATCTCCAGGTGGGCTCTGGCAGGAGACCGGTCCTAGCTGGAGACTTCCCAGTGCAGAGTTAACCGGGGCTGGTTGGCTGGGTGCTGAAGCTGGCAGCTGCCTAGTGAGAAGGTGGGGGTGGCAAAAAGCATATTTGCAAATGTGGCACATTTATTTTTTGCCAGCATCAGGAAAGGAAGAGAGGTAACGGTTCCGATCCACTTGGGAGGGAGGCAGTCCTTCGGGGTCTGAGCAGGAGGGAAGGAGGTAACGAAGGAGCGCAGCAGGGCTCCTGCCTTCCCTCCCTGCGGAGCGGAGGGCAGTGCTGGGGGGCTCTGCCCTTGGCCCAACTCTCCACGAGGTCCTGGATCCTGGCCCTGGTGGTGCATCACCCTAAAGGATCATCTCCATTAACAGATACAACTAACACCAGGCAGAGAGAAGTCTTTGGAGGCTGGAGTAGAAGACCTTAGCAGCCCCTTCCAACCCAAACTACCCTCTCAGCCTATGCGACGGGCTCAGGCGGCTGCTGGGCGATCAGACTCCCCCAGCCCGTGTCTCAGGAGTCCCTTCCCCCCCAGCCTCGCCGGCAGCTTTCCCCACCCACTCGCCCTCCTGTCTGGGCACAGCCAGGGGCTTCACAGGCAGGTAGGGCTCTGGCTGCGCTTCTCTTCAAAGCTGCCGCTGAATCAAGCAAAACTACTCATGTTGGAAAGTCTCCTTATTTCAGGAGAAATAAGCCCACACCTTTGATTTTCACTTGGAACCCTAGCTCGCTTGCTCCTGGGGCTCAGCAGAGCTCTCCCGCTCGGGGTCTGCCAGGTCACAGCACTGCTCCCAGCACATCGGGTACCTCTGATGGGGCACATTTTCCCAGGTGACATCTGCACTCAAACCAACTTTTCTCTCTCCTGAATTTTCAGAGAAAACCTGTTTTTTCAATTTGAAATCTCAATCCCAAATTTTTTCCAGTTTTGACAGTCTTCTTTCCAGACTTGGCCAGAAGTTGTCCCAGTAAGAGAAATCAGTCAACATGGAGGGGCCATGGCTTCCCCAGAGCATCATCAAGCCCCAGAGCTTGGCTGGTTTTTAATTATGCTGATCAACTTTGCTTCAGAGCGAACTGTTTTGTTTCTGCCAGAAAGGAGCAACAAGGACCCTCATGCAGTTCCAAGTGATGAGAGAGAAATCACATGCACGGGTGCGCTGGGGTTAAGTATGACATACGCAGAATAGCAGGTCATATGTATGTGTGTATATATAAATACAGGAACAAACAGACATGTGTGTGTGTATGTATATATTGACATTACCTACATCATTTGTGCTGTCACCCATTCCTGTAACAGCTCCCGTTAATATCACAAAGGATCTGTCTGGGCACCACTAGAGGCCAGTGTGCACCTTGAATAAAGAGCCCAATGTGCTAATTAATAACCGCCTGTTGGGGGGACAATGTTTCTTGGGCGATGAGGTCTTGTTGCAGGGGGGCTGCTGGCCAGGGATGGGGAGGCAGCTGCCCCCAGGGATGGGGGAACCCTTCCACAGATGGGCCCTGTGTAAGCCTGGCAACTCCTTGCAGCATCCTGCTGGACTGTGATGGCTGAGCGTGGTCCTGCCTGGGTCCTGCTGCTGGGCCAGGGTGTAACGCAGCCACAGCATCCTCTTCTCCAGCCCGCGCAGCCAGGCAGTCATATCCACCGGGAGCCAGCCCTGTCCTCGCCGCTCCTGGGGGACCGCTGGGACACTGTGGTGGCCGAGCAGGTCCCAAAGCTTCCCCTCCCCGTGCCACTGCCACCGGGACACCAGGCTGGTGCTGCAGCAGAACTCCAGGTCGGAGATGGGCAAATAACCGCCTGCCTGCTTCTCTGGCTGAGCTGCAGACGGCGAGTTTTGCATGACCCTGAAAAGTAAAATCAATTTCTGAGAAAAAAATGGAAGACCATTGCAACGCTTCGTTTAACTAAAGATGGAGTGTTTCATGTTGTTCCACACAAGTTTTCACCTCAGCGTCAGCAGTAGCAGCAGCAAATTGAGATGCCTTTCTCCATATGAGATCATTTTGACACGATAACAGCAGAACCTTTGTTTAGTGAATGTCAAAATGAAACATGCAGCCTTTTAAAATCTATTCTGAAATGGGTACATTTGAGCTCAAATTATTTGCCAGCCCCAGATCCATTGGGGGTACCTCTTAAGCGATGGGGAGATGAGGGGAGCGATGGGGGTTGAGCCAGGGAGAGCAGCACGGGATTGGGAAGCAGGGCTGGAAAGGCAGCGAGGAGGGAGTGCTTTGCTGTCTGAGCTCCTCGATAATGCAGCTGTATTTTGGGAACATTTTATTTACAGTTGACGTTTTTTAAAACCTTGTTTATTGCTTGGCTGCTTTTATCTTTGGGACACCAGGGTGTTGCTCCTGTGTGTAACAGCTTTTCTTTGGCTGATCTGGGGGAAAAAGTGAGGTCCAGGCGCATGACTTCATGTCCTATTAGAAGCCCAAAAACAAATACTCAGTCCCAAGTCCATTTGTTGTTTTCTTGTGGAGCAGAAATAAAGACAAGAAACAAAAGCAAGGTGCTATTTCCCCCAGAATCCTTCTAAAATCTTTTCTTTCTGCCTCTTAGGTATGTACTTGCACTCCTGTTCACAACCTGGAAGAGCTGAGATTTACCTCAACATGACCTGAACCAGGTGAAGGTTCCAGGAATGGCCCCTCAGGCTGAGACCGAGGGTCCATCCCAGTGGGCACGGGCAGACACCAAAAAAAGCAAGAATTGGGCAAGTGTACATGATATCCCATATCGACCTTCCATCTGTGTTCAGATCAGGGGATTCTCCCACTTGCGTAAAAATGAGCACTTTCGCTTGCCCTGTGCTCCAGAGCAGCTCCTGGTAGAGAAGACCAGGGGTTCGATATAGCCCAGGGATTCGATACAGCCCAGGGATTCAATACAGCCCAGTGCCAGCACAGCTCAGTCAGGATTGCCCCGAGTGACCATGTCAGAGGAACTGCCAAAAAGCAGAAGAAAAGCCACTTAGGAGGGCTGTCTGCTTGGGGTGCCTGGGAGGGGGACCTCCCCTCACTGTGCTCCTGGAGCACTCCAGCCATCACCAGAGACGTGGCAGGCTCTGAGCTGGCTGAAACTTTGAGTTTTGTTGTAATCTGATTTTGGTTGAAATAGAACAACCCCTGTGCCAGGCTGGGGTCGCTGCAGCCTGCAGCTTTGTCGTTGGAGACCTCATGGGAGCAGACAGTTTGTTTAACCTGGGACACTTCAGCTGGGAAATGTCAGGCTGAATGAACTGCCATTTCCTGAAGGACTTTGCTCCCCGCAGCTCTGCTCCAGCATGGTGAGAGGAGGGTCAAGGAGGGAAGAAAGCCGCTGCCCTTTGCTCTGGGCAGCTCACAATGCACGGCACAGCCATCCCAGCATCCCCGTGGCTGGGGTGCAAGCATCCTCCCATCACTTTCTGGAGCTGGGCTCAGAGCTGCCCTGCCAGGATGGCTGCATCTCTCAAGGAAGCTTTGCTGGGCACCACGCAGGACCCCCTGTGCTGACCAGCGCAGCTTTGGTGGAGATACACTGGGTCCTGGGGAGATCTGCAGATCTGCCGCTCTGGCATACATCATCTGAGGGCATCACTCTGGCAGCCTCAGCCATCACAGTCTGCTGGACTGGCCTCGCCACCCTACTCTTCTCCTGGTGCAGGAAGGGCTGTTGTCTGTGTCTGGCAGTGGGGTAGGAGCCTGAGGAACATGTGGAGGGTGCTTGTCCCCGCTTACTCCATGTCCGTCCTCTTGCAGGAACTGCCATGGTGATGCTTCTGTGAGTAAGGAGCTCCTGGTTGTCACAGTGGCGTATGGATGGACCACAGAGCTGCATTATCACAGGAGAACCAGCATGGCAATTGCCTCTTCTTCCTCCTCCGGAGACTTGCCAGGGAAAAATGCCCTGTGGCACCATATGGGATTTGTGGACCACCATGCTCCTGGTGATCCCTCCAGACTGGGAACACTGGACCCTGGGGCCAGCACAGCAGCCCAGTCGAGCTATAACCCCATAACGCTTTTTACAGAAAATCCACATCAGCAAAAGCCTCCCAGGGAAGGACTGGGAGCCACCGTGTTGGGGCCAGAGCAAGCGGGAAGCAGCCCTGAGAAGAAACAACATTGTTAGACCCACCTTGCTTTCCCCCCGAATCCCAAAGCACAGCCTGTTGCTGAGAATGGTCTGATGGGGGTTGCTCTGGCTGTTTCACGGGCAGCGCTGCCCTGGTTGCCTGCCCACGTCCAGGGCTGTGCCAGTGCCGCAGGCAGGAGCTGGGCACAGCTGGGTGTCTCGAAGGAGCACAGCCACACAGGGGTTAACTGGGATCCACTCTCCATGCACAGCCCTCCTGCCAGCCTGCTGAAATCCACTAACAGAATTAGCGCTGGAAATTTGTGCACTGTATTATGTAAAAAAAAAAAAAAAAAGAGAAAGAAGAAAAAAAAGCATGAAATATATTTCATCTCTCATTTCAGAATTGCATTTGACATCTAAGTTAAATAAAATGTTCCTGAGGTCATTAAAAATCAGAAATAGTACAAGATTTGGGTTTACCATAGTTTCAGAATGAATCAGGTTTCTGAACTTGTTTTAATCTCTGTATAATTGCTTTTCTGTATACGGTAACCTTTAGAAAATGAGTTTAATAATTAGTCATCTCAGACTAGTTAAAGACAACATCCTGCCCCCAGCTCAGTGTTATTTTCAACAAAAAACCAATGCCAAAGTAAATTCTTCACTATAGTTGGAAACGTAGATTCAGGCTACATGTTGGGCAGGTGAAACAGCTTGTGTTAAGACCCCTAAGAGTTTGGAAGTTCAGCAGCGCTCATCTTGATAGCTCTTCACTCTCCTTCCACGAGAAGAGCTGGAAGAGAGTGGAAAACATCAAGGAGCAGTGCCAGGCACGGCCGGTCCCTCGGCTCTGCCCCTCCTGGGCACTGAGCCCCAGGCCAGCGCAGCGAGAGGGATTGACTGGGTGGAGAAGCAGGACCTCCTGCCTGGATGCCCTCTTTTCCCAGGACAGCAGGTCTGGGCAGAGCCCAGGCAGTTTCCAGCTCCTTCGGGCGCATGCCCGGTGCCTGCATTGCCAGCCTGCAGATCGCCGCGGCTGGGGCATGCTCGTGGTCCTGCTCACGCCACTGTCTCCCCTGCTCCCTCGACACCTCGCGTATCTATATTAAAATCTCACCTGCTTTCTCTCTCCCCATCACATCTCATGCTGTCGTGCCAGTCTGAATCTCTCCTGTGTTTATTGTTTCCCGGTGCCCATATGTTATCCTCCCTGGTGGGTCCATCCGCCCCAGGTCAGCAGCTCGGCAGCGCTGGTGGCCCTTTGGCCCCTTGCCACTCCTGCAGCATGGGGTCCCTGCAGAGTGTGGTAGCTGCTCCCCAGCTCCTCACAGGGTGTGGGAGACCATCCCACACCTCCGGGCCTGTGGTGAAGAAGATTTGCCTCCTGTGCTGATGGCGTGTGCCGTGCATGGGTGCTGCAGGGCTGGGGCACCCCGTGTCCCCAGCTGCTGTGTCGGCAGGGCTGCCCTTGCCCTCGGGAGACAAGAGTGGCATCACACCACTGCCACCAGCCATCAGCTCCTCTCCCCTCTTGGCTTCTGGCAGTCTAGTGCAAATCTGAACCGCAGGCTTCCTTCACTGTTGCAGAAGGTGGTGGAGGAGGAATGTCCTCCTCCAGCGTGCCTCCCTTCACCACGCTAGCAAAGGCACTGCGCATACATTCCTCTGCATTGTCTTGTGCTTTATTTAGTTTAAATTTGAAAGGGTTGAACCTGCCACCATTTCCCTGGAGGGATTATTCCAGTATCTGATAGATCTCACTCTGGGAAATGCTTCCTGCTACTCACCTTACATTTTCCATTTCTTAGCTCTAACCCCTTGGCTGGTAGCCATCCCTTTCCTCCCTGCTGACAGAGCCTCTGGTTGGATTTGCAGGAGCTCTTGGCATGAACTGACCAGGTCATTCCCACCAAAGCCAATGGTTTCCACGGTGCACAGGCTAAAGGCAAGTGCCCCTGGCTTGGAGAGACCTTCTTGGTCATCCCGTTCCCCTTGGAGGAACTGTGCTGCCATCCTGTTCACCTGGTATCTCCAGAAATGGGTTAACCCCACCCTGGGGACTCCAGGTTACTGAACTGGCTCCCAGCCCTGGAGTACCCACTGAGATCAGTGGAAAAGCTCGCATCAGGGGTGGGATGAATCTGTAATCCCACAAATGTGCTAATCTTTGGATCAGGAGCACTCAGTGCTTAAATGTCTCTAGCAGACGGCTTTGAGTGTGTTTTGCTAAAGCAAACTGCAATTACATTTAGTATCTTCAATTTAGCTTGACATGTTGCCTCTAGAAAGAAGAGATGTCTTGCATTAAGGGCTCTGCAGCACAGACAGTATCTTTGACCCTCTTCTCTCTCCTCTTGCAGCCCCCCCAAACCCTCTCCCAGGCTGCCTGCCCAGGCAAGCAGAGATGATGGCAGCAGGCAGTCCTGGCCAGCAGGAGGAAGCTGCTAATGCACGGCTATTTCTGTCACAGCAAGGAACATCCTACGGCACTGACCGAGGAGATGTTACCAGAGCCTGTGTGGACACCAGAGCGAATCCAGTAGAAAAGGCCAGTAGAAACTAGCTACCTCGCTACAGAAACCAAAGGAAGCATCTCACCAGAGTACAGTGATGGATAAAGGCAAGCACCAGCATGCTAGAGCTGTGCACTGGTCAGCACATCTGGGGCAGTGGGGCGGGGGAGTTTTCCCCAAGCTGAGAGCCCACCTAGCAGTAATGGAGATGGATTTTCTTCTCACTAATGGAGTAAAGGTTTAATTAACATATCCTCTCTATTGTCCATGTGCCACGTAAAGGTGAAGGTCTCCTCCCTCTATGTCTTCTTAGGGAAGAAGTTGACTGGAGACAAGGTGATGAACGAGATCCACCTCTGGCTGCTTCCTCCGGGAAGTTGTTTTTCGTTCAGAAATGTTAGATGATCTGATAACTCCTTGTAAATGTAGCAGCCAAGTCCCTTGCCCAGTCTCACACATTGACAGTCATGGTGGGCTTTTTTCCACCACCTTCCCCTCTCCCTTTCTTGTTTCAGTTCTCTAACTTTTACAGTGTATGAGGCCATGAAATTTCTCATTAGCCTGCTGTTAAACTGGACTTTGGGAACAGCCATGCAAGATCTCCTTGCGCTCATGCAGAGGAGCAGACTCCCTAATGGGTCTGCCAATAGTCTGCTAACACAACTTCATCATGTCAGTCCAGGCTACTTGCAGGAGTATTTCCATTGCCAAAGTTTTCTGTGATATTCTTTCAAACCACTCATAGCTTAGGTCAGTTTTTGACCACACTCCTAGCCCATGGTCCTGTTACGCCACATCCACCACATGTGGGATGCAGGTGTGCAGCAGATCCTGCACCAGCCATTAAAACATTCTTACTGGAAGCCAAACAGGAAACAGTGGTGTGTGAATAAAGTGCCCTAAGACACACACCGAAGGTGCCTCAGGATGTTAAGAAGGGTGTGGGTCTCCCATAGGTCCCACTGCACCCCTGAGGAAGCCTCAGCTACCCCATGCCATTTCTGTGATACAACACACCTGTGTTCAGGACCCAGTCTCTCCCTGAACTTCTGGAGCTCCAGGACTCCTCAGGAGCTGCAGTGCCGTGTATTTGTATAGCCCTCAAAGACAGAGCAGCTCTGAGTTTTACAGAAAATTTAAGCAATGAGAATGCTGATATCTGGAAAAGCTGGTGGTTGGCAGCAGGAGTTTTCTGGACTGCTTGGTGTGAAACATGTTTTCAAGTCCACAGTGAATGTTGAACATGAGGAAGAACAAAGCACTCGCAGGGAAAGAGGCAAACACAGCGCTTGGCAAGCGTCTCCGCAGCAGGGTGGCATCGGAGCGTGGCTGGCTCCACCTCACACAACCCCTGCTTTCCTGGGGAACATGCTGCAGGGGGACACAGCTGCAGTGGCAGTTGTCCAGCAGTAGGATGGGCTGGGGTTTCCCGCAACGTGGGGATGAAAGCACTCGTTTGTTGGTGCCCGTGGAAGGTGAGCTCACACATGGGCTCAGGCACTTGCTAGTGCGAGAGCCCTGAGACTGCGGTGTGTCTAACCAGTTTTGGAGGCTGCACATTTCGAACCCACCCCTCTTCTTAAGACTTGGTGACACAGCTACTACTTGAAAGCATCATGTCTCACTGAAGCTGTCAGAGATCCTGCTGGCAAAGCACTCTTCTGTCTCATCCCCAGTCTTTTTATCGCCCTGCTCAGCAAGGTTCCAAGGCACTTAGACATGGAGGGTCCTTGTGTCCCACCTGGCTGTGACCAGGGACTGCAGCAAAGCAGCTTGGTGGGAAGATCAGTGTGGGTTTGGATGGCCTGTGTGGCTGGTGGAAAAGGATATATGGGAGGCAGGAGGGCGAAGGAGGAATGCCACTTGTCCTTGGATTGTCATCACTGTCATAGCGGGCTGATATGTTTAAACATATGCCGACAGGCTCCAAACCTGTGGCTGGGGTGTGCCCAGAGGAATTCACCAAAGTCAGCATCTAAATAAGGAAATACTGGACTTGAAAAGCTGGTCCATAGTGTGTGTGTGTAAGCAGCATCAGCAGAAGAAGGTCCCTGCCTCCTTCCTTCACTGCACTAACGTTTGCTTTCATTTTACTACTGAACAAATGAAGACAACAGCTGTGTTATTTAACAGTGTGTGTTTTACTACCAACAAAGAATGGTCCTTTAAAACATGCAAAATGCTGCGTGCCCTTCCAGTGAAAAGTGGAATTGCAGGTTTGGACAGAATGACCTAAACAATAAAAGTGCAGCTGGAGCATTAAACATAGTTGGTGGCAAGGGTGGTTGGGTTTGGCTTGGCTGATGGGAACGATGATCAAAAGGACAACTCTGCTGCTTTAGGAGCAGAGCCATTTGCCACATATTACTGTAATGGCACATCTTAAAGATTGGTGGATATTCAAAGAAGTGATCCAAAGTGAAAAAACGTATTTCTATTGCTACTATTTTTCTAAAGGTCATTCAGATACCATAACAGTTGCTTCGCAATGAAAACCTCGGATGCAATAAATGAGCATAGCCTGCGCTGAGTGAAGGAGATGAAGGCAGCTCTTGGGGCCAAATTTGAGCTGAACTGGAAACAGCCACCATGGGTACCAGAAGCGGTGAAACCATGGCAGCGCACAAGTCGGCACGTGCTTGGTGAAAATATTTCCCCTGTTTTCAGCTTACTGCTTGTGTTTACCTCTTTGAGCTGCCTTGACCCCAAAATTGTAGTATAGGCTAACACTGAGTCTGGGGAAAAGAGTAAGCTTGAATATTCATGCTGTGGTTGCAAGGAAAGTTGTGCAGAGAATAACTCTCTGACATGAATGACACAACACATCCAACATCTTGTCTGAAGCACTCAGAAATGAAGCTTGAGCGTGCAAGGCATTTTGAAACCTAAATGTGAATGTTTGTGTAAGCTCAGGTGACAGTCAAAGGAGACGTGATGCATCTTTGGGGTTAGTTTGATGCAAATGGGCACTTGAAAAGAAATGTGATGGTTGGTTAGCCAAAGGCGAGTGGTAATGTGTGCTAAAAAAGCTATTGTATTGATTGAAATGCATCTAGAAAACATCAGTCTGATGTAAAACATGAGTAATCAGCAGAAGCTAAAGGCTATTTCATAGAGCTCACGAACATGTGTTTTTGAACACCCTTTATTAATAAATCAATGAAATGTTCATGTTGGCAGAGGGTTCAAAGCAGCCTTCAGTGAGTTGCTGGAGGAGGCAGTTGTACCTCAGGCTTCTGGGGGAGGTGGCTGTGCCTCCAAAGGTGTGATGCCTGCTGGGGGGCTCAAGAACACCGGGGTCTCCACTCGCAAGTGACCAGCAGTCACAGAGGACAGTGGTCCGGGCATCTGTCAGGGACAAGACGCTGCAGAGCACTAATTGCAGAGGAGGGATGTGCCTGCAGCGCCGGGGCTTGCTCAGGACCAGCAGCCAGTTCCCGCTGTGCTGTTGAACCCTGGCCTGGGAAATCCCTGCACCCCATCAGCGCGAAGGAAGTTTGATTTCAAAGAATAAATCCATCACTCTCATTCTGTATCCATTGCAAAGATCTCCAGTGGCCTCTTAGAGACGTCTCTGATCCTGGCAGCTCGCAGACAGTTGGAGAGATGCTGTGGGTTGTGTGAGACAGACATTTAGAAGATACAGGCAGAACTTGCATGGCAGAGAGACCTGTGATGTGGCTCTTCAAAAGAGTATGTTTTTTGATAAAAGACTGAACTTTCACTGCCTCCCGCTGGTGCCTCCAGCCACCGGCCCCTCAGCACTTCTGCTGCTGGCTACCCAGCAAACTCAGAGTCTTTCTGTCTACGGGACCTTCTGTACATCCTGGGGACCAAGTGGGCTCCCTGAGTCCTGAAGGACAGGCAGGACCTCTTCCTCTCTCCCACGCTGGGACCACACAAAACCCTTGGGAGGTTTCCCTACAGAACTGATGAGCTGGGTCTGTCCCAAGTTATGGGTGGGGTGCAGACCCCCTGCCCTCGTGCAGACCCCCTGTGAAATTTTTTCCATAGGAAGCTCTCCTGCTGCAGCTGTTCTGCATCTTTCATGGCCTTGGAGCTTGACTTTTGCTCTCCCCCACCCCAACAAGGTGTCCTCAGTGCTGGCCTGGAGGTCTGATTTCCCTCCATGGTCTCTTTCTTACTGATTTATATAAGATCCAGCATCTCTCTCTAGAGCTGGTTTTGGAGGGAGAGGCCACAAGTGAGTGATGGGACTGACTTTCCCAGGGCACAGGGTACTGATTCATGGATCTTTGCCTGCATGGGCTGGAAGCAGGACCACCCAAGGTCAGAAGTAAAGGTGTTTTCTGGCTGCCCTCCCCTCTACAGCACCCACTGCTTGCAGAACAAAGCACCTTCGAAGCGCTTCTCCATGCTGCTGAAGCGCTCCTGTCCTGGCAGCATTTTTAGCTACTGCATCCTTCCACTCCTGAGATTTTCAGCCTGTAAATGTGAGTTAAAATATGCACTGGTGTGAACTGCAGCTCCCTGTTCCTGCGCCTGCCTGCCTGCATCTCCTGGATGTTCCACTCCAAGGGGGAGCAAGGCTGGGAGCAGGCTGTGCTGGCGGCTCGAGAGAGGTTTTGGTGCAACAGCGAGGCAAATGGCTTTGAGATCTTGGGAAATACTACTTTCTCCATGCTATTGGGTCATGTAGCATGAGCTGCACTCAAGCTTTCCCCCTCCTGATTGTAATGCAGGCTGATGGCCCTGTCATGGCAAGAGACTGTGACGCCGGCTGACTCCGATGTGGCCCTGGGGTGTAACTGTGCAGTGGGTGTGCGCTGTGGCAGGGGTGTCACTGCATCATGACAGTGATGCCGTAGGACACAAGGTCATTGCAGCAAGATGGAGATGGCCTGTGACGGCTCCTTCACAGGGACTGGCAGCAGTGACTGGAGAGCTCTGCACCATGACACTGATGCAGGAGGAGCATGATGGCACCGCGGTGTCAAGTGGCGTCCATCATCTGTGGTGGGTGAAGAAATGGATGTAACAGGTGTATTGGATTGTGAGGACCAATCTCCTCCATCAGTGACCTCCCTGTGCAGCCGTGCGCATGGCTCCAGTGGTCAGTAAATGGTGGGGCCAGAGGACCACATCCATGCTGAGCTTGCCTGAAGGAGCTTGAGCCATCCTTCAACACCAGGTCTCAGCACAGGGCACAGGCTGCACACCCTGCAGAGCTCTTATGGTTGTGATCTCCCTGAATTTGTAGTCTAAAGCTTGACTTTCCTAGGGATGCTAGAAATTAATGTATAAATTAAAGTTCACTTTGGTGCTTATGGCTTCATACCTCTGTGGTGAGCCAACCACATGCTAAGGACTCATGTGTCTGAGCAGCACATTCTGGCATCCATGGTGTCACTCAGGTACAAGCAACACTGTCCAACAGAAAAGCCATCTGCAAGCTCGGTTGCTCTTGGCTCAGCACCACAGCCCACCTTGGTTTCCTTGGGAGGGGGCTTCCATCAAGAAGAAATGTCCACATCCCCGTTCATGGCAAAGACCCAACACCACCCCCCAGAGCACATGCTGTCCAGGTAACGCTGAGCCACCTGGGCGTGCCAAGGCTGGAGACAAAGTCATCCTGAACGTCCCATGGCTGCTGGTCAGCTCATGGCCCATGCACTCCTCACCCAGGGGGGAACAGGGGGCTGGTGGGAGCCCTGGGGGTGAGGTCCTGCCCATGTGCAAAGCTCTGTTTTTCTGACCTTTTAGAGACAGAAAAGTTTGGGAAGGTGGTTTTTTGGGAAAGAGTTGCAGTTCAGTTGCACACGTGATGCCCCTTGCAGAGACCACCAAAAGCAAGATACTAAAAAATGCAGCAAGCTGCCTGTTCTTGTCCCTCTCCCTCCTTCTACCACCAATTTGTACAGTAAAATAGAGGTTTTACTTCAAGAACTATGCATTTTTAATAGATTTTATTTACATAATTTTTCTGTTTAATAAGATGGGTTTTAAATGCATTAACTGCAGCATAGTTCTCTCAGACCTTTGGAGAAAAGAAACTACAATAAAGATTCTTGTCTCCTAATGTTCTGGGTTTCAGGCAAAAATTATACTGTGATAGGAATGCTTAAAAAAAACATAGTTCCACTGAACAAGAAAATCCAGTTAGAAAAAACTGTATTGGAAAACATCTATTTGCCCACAAAATAATGTAAAAATAATGAGTCCATATTCCTCTTTGATGTGTGTGGCACATGCTCCTTTAAGGAGAAATTCTGTATTTCAGAGATAGTGTGCATATCGTGGAATGAAACGGTTGTTATGGCAACAACTCTCAAAAGCAAGTACTTAACTGAGAAATGTGTTCCACATAGCCATAGAAAAATGAAAACATGAAAACAGAGACAGGAAGAATGGACAAACAGAAGCAGTATGAGATGGCAAAGCCATTTCTGATTTTCAAGCGCACAGAGAAGCAGCACCGAACTAGCTTTTGGGAATTTTTTTTTTTTTTTTTTTTTAATTTAAAGCCAAAGTTTAAAGCTGCATCTGTTCCTGGAAGGTTTAATATGTCTTCTATTTGATGTTGGTGATCTAATAATTAAAAAGTGCCATGTCATATTAGTCCACCCTTATTGTTGTGGACCAAAGGACGGGATGCAGTCGGGCTGGTGTTTATTGTCGCTGTATTCAAGCAGCCGGCACCCCAGGGCAGCTGCCTCTCCAGGACCCCTGGGGTGGCCGGATCCAGCGTCCCATGGCTCGGAGCCCATGGCCCTGGGATCCCTGCCTGACAGGTCACTGGAGGGTGGTGTCACCATCTGCTTTTAACCAGCTCCCCGCAGGCTTGTTGCGAGGCTGAACCCCAGAGCCCGGAGCCAAGCCTGGTCCGTGCAGCCCCTGCGCATCACCTAAACGCACCGTGGAAGAGAGACGGAGAAGCCCGAAGCATTGACTGCCGTTGGCATTGCTGATGTCTTCTCCCATCACATTCACACAGTCTGGAGAGCAGACCATCTCCCATGCTACAGAGAAAACCCCTCTGGTCTGTCTCTTGCTGGGAAAAATGTCATTCCTGAGTCCAAATCTCATCAAGGGTTTAGCCCAGGGCAAGAAAGAGAGGCAGAAGATACTGTGGCCAGACTCTGTTTTATTTTGGTATCCATTTCAGCATTTCCAGTATGGAAATCGGGACTCCCTCAGCACTGGCAATACCTTCTAACTTCATCATATCCCCCATCCCATAAGCACACCCCTAACTTTTGCATGAAGACCCCAAGGCTGGTCCCTGAGCAGCACAGTTCAACACTGCTCTCTAGGCTGATCTTTTGGTTCTGTACAGCCTTCCCTTTAACTGGATCCACATCCACTTTGTAACTCCTTCAGTGGAGATTCCTCCCAGAATCTCTGTTGAAAGACTAATTTCCCATCAGGCTCTGTATGCAATATTTTGTTTAAACCTAGATAGATTAGCTCCTCTGCTCCTCTCTGTTTCCCTATTAAAATGATATTAAATTAGTCTAATGTGATCTACTTTTGATAAAACCTTCCTGATTTTTTTCCTTTCATTTTGTGTTTGTCTCTGTGTCCTCAGAGGTCCATGTCTCAGTAAAATTTTCTATGATGAATGGAAGGGCCTGAAACCAGAAAGTGAAACAGCATAGAAAAAAAAAAAGATAAAATCCTCTAGTATTTGAGGTAACCCAAAGTGATGCTCCCGATTTCTTTAACTACCCTATTACATACTGCTTATCAAAGCACCTATAGAAATGACAGAGCCATAGGAACTGGCTCAGCTGCAAAGTGAGACGGGTCGGTGTGTTTGGCTGAAGGTTTTTACTTGGCAGTCGAGGTGGGCTAAAGGCACGAGCAGGAGGCAGGTCCGCTGCTGCAGCGCAGCTGCTTTCCCTGCACGTCCATACCCATCCTCACCTTACCTGCATGACTGCCTCTTCCCAGCAAAAGGTAAACCCTGCTGGAAGACCAACTTTCTGGGGGAAAACCTGGGTTTGTGGTCTGGGTGACTTTGCCCAGCCTTATTCTGGCTTTTCCTGGCCTCAGCTGGATTTGGGAAGGGTCTAGGGTGGGATCTCGCTCGCGCGGTGTGGGCTGTGGGCGGCTGCGGCTGCACACGTTGCTGTGGCTTACTGCACTGTGGCACTTGGGGGGGACGAAAGGTCATCGCTGGTGGGTGGCATCTTCTGTTTAGCGATGCCATATGTACCCACAGCCGGTGGGGCCCTGCTAGAGCCATGTCCAGGAGGAAGAGCAGCAGAAAGACTGGGAGAAGTGGGGGTGGCACCACCTGGCTTCATGACTGCCACCCTCCCTGACCTCCTCAGACCAGATTTCTGAAGATGGTGGTGGTGCTGAGGTTCACGTCTAGGGCAGGGTACATCTCACCCAAGCGCTCTCACTACGAAGCTTTTCCTCTGGGCTACGTGTCCCACTCCCTCTGCGCTCGGTGGGGAGAGGAGACATCTCCGGAGCACAGGCTTCCTGAGATGGGGTCTAAACGGTGAGGCTGACACCCCCCTACCCCCCGGAGCATCCATTCCTCTCCATTGACTTTTCTGGAGCTCATTACTAACCCCAGACTTCATTTGGGAGACAGATATAGACTGCCTGGATGAGGATTTATCCTGTGTTGTGTGTGACGAGTGAAGGGAAGGATTTCTCAATCTCACCCAGGTCTGCTGAATCCTCCTTTGCAAATAAGTCACTTACATGTCCCAAAGGCAAAGCAAGAATTTGTAAATGAAAACTTTTTCAGATAAATCTTTTGTAGGATTTACAAACCTTCTGATCGGATTTGTAACTCCAGACGCAGATTTGTATACTTGCTGCGAGATTTGAAGGATTTAAAAATCCATCTCTTGACTTGTGAAACAATCTAACGTTTTAGAAACCAGGTAGCTAAACCTAAGACTAAAAGCACACAGCACTTGGGCCTGAAGGTTTAGTGACAGGATTTATACATTAGAACGGGGAGATAATGTAACTCAGGTGTATTAAATCCTGATTTATTAACAAACTCAGAAGTAATAGCTTTACAAATAACTCCCAAGACGTTTAAAAGAGCTTAACCCTTAGAGTACTAGCATTTGTCAGGCTGCCACCACTGTGAATGCCAAGCAATATGTTTAAATATACCAGGGAAAATGTGACAGCACTGCAGAAAAGCCCTGCAGCCCCCTCCCTGGGGAGCTGGGAGCGACTCCTGAGGGGCTGGGAAGGGGCTGCCCCCCGTGCTGCAGACACCCCGGCGTGTTTCTGGGGTGCTTTTCAGTCCCACTGTGCTCAGACACTCGTCACAGCTGATGTCCCTGCCTGCTCGGTGGGATGGGCATTGTTGCATCCCTCTCCTGACATGTCCCAGTGCCTCCGCGGTCTCGCTGCCTTGAGGGGGGGTGGCTGGGCTCAAAACCCCTGCAGAGGAGGGTGCTTTGGTGGGCTGAGATGTGTGGGGAGAGGGCTGGGAGCACACGGGGACCAGGGCAAGCTGTCTCCGTTATCGAGGGCTCTGTGAAAAAAGGCTCTTTCTGGGGATGCTCTCCTTGCATCATCTCTTTCTCCTTTCCAGCAGTCTCAGTGTTTTTCCAGTTACCTCCTATCTAGGCTACACGGCTTTGAGCTCCGCAGGGGGCGGAGGTGGGGGACCTCCGCTCCGGGATGATGAGGAAGGATTTCATCCAGCTGTTCAAGCAGTCTGTGTGCTCTCGTATCTTTAAATCTCTTGGGTTCGGCAATAACCAGAAGCTGATTTCTTCCTGGTCACAATCAGTTCTGCAGTGATTTTACCTTGGACAATCCTGTTCGAAGAGAAAGGTTTTCACTGCAGAAACAACTCCTCTATTCATGTTTATGCCAAATGCACCAGCATAATAAAACGGCATTTCCAGAACAGTTGTAATTTTTAGATAGAAAAACCATAATTACCTGAAGGATTCTGACAGGGCTGCTAATTCCCCTTTCCTCTTCCCTCTGGTGCCCTGTTAGCTTTTGTTTAACATAATTGAGTTCTCACGGCAGTGGCATGCCCCAGTGAGCAGCGTGTTTTGGGATTGCCCTGGGCACTTGACAAGCTCCACGGGTATCCAAACCCTCATACAGGGAGAGAAGCCCAGGGTGTTTTCAGCTGATAAAAGAACTTGATGCTGTTTGTGTCCAAACTTGCTTGGAAACAAAATGACCATTCACGACAGCTTGTTCCATTAATGGCATAAAGTGCACTAGAAAATGATTGTGAAAATAATAGCTACTTCTTAATGAGAGAGCCAAGAGCAGCAGGCAAAGGCCGGAGCGCCGAGTGCATGGGGGAACTGGAATGGAAAAGGCACTTGACACCTCTTGCGGGTTCAGCTTACATGAGCAATTAAACATTTTTAAAACTTAACTCTAATTCCCTTTGGTGAGCTTTTCTCTCTTCCTTCTATTTGGCTCTTTCACGAACAGCTGCTCATTATTTTCGGAACATTTTTCTATCCTACTTTGATCAGGACTGATTATACATAGCATGGGAGCACCCAGAAACCAGCCACTGAGTCAATGTGGCTGCAGCCTTCCCTCCGCGGGGGGTACGTGCCACTGCTCCGCCTGCAGCCACCGCCGCAGCTCTGGGAACCTCTCCTTGACCTCCCCGTGCTTTTACAAATATGTTTAAGATGTGAAGTACATTAGAGATGAAGTATCTGCTGTGCTTCCCTTTATATGTTTGGCTTTTGCGTTTTTTGCTTTAGACACTGAAAGGCATCAGGGAATGTTTTTGTTTTCTCTCCTGAGTTGGGTCGAGTTTGTGGTGGACCAGAACCTGATTCAACAAAGCATTCAGTCACCTGCTGAACTTTAACCACATCCTTAAGCTAAACTTTATTCAGGAAAACTCTTACGCATGAGGTAAAGTCCCAAGAGTTTTCAATAATTTGGTAAATCTCGAGTGAGGGGTTGAGCGGCTCCTTTGTCCTGCCAAAGCTGAAGGCAGAGCTGGGGTTGGGTCTCTCTGTGAGCACATTGTCTGTGGTGCTGGGCCAGAGTGCCATTCCCAAGGGCATCGTGATGGCTGGTGGCCTCACAGTGAGAGAGCAAAGAGCCTGTCCCTCCCTCTGTCCCTCCATCCTGGGCCACTCCGTGTCGAGTCATGCCCTACACAGGCTGGAACACCATGGCTGCGTGGGGCAAGCAGAAGGGCAGTTCCTCCAAACATGGCAGCAGATAGGGAAGAAGAAGAGGTGGTGATGGCACCTATCGATTTAGCCTGGAACAGCCGAAGAGCCCTTGGGTTGCCCATGCACACCGGGCTCCATCTGGACCATCTCCCAGTAGGGATGGTGCAAACACTTGGCTGGATGCAGAGGCTCTGCTGGGCGCTGCCTCCGCTTCCATCATCCTCACGATTTAGGTGACCAGAGGAAGGGAAAGGGTTAAAACCAGAGTAATTAATATAAGAAGACTGTTCATTACTATAAGACGTCTGTGTATCATTAAATTTCATTTGAGCTTTAATTAGACAATTTTTTTTTCATATTAAAGTCTTTGTTGTGTCAATTAGTTGATTGACTATCATCTGGTTTCTGGGTTAGTGAAACCTGATCCGTTGTGAATGAATTTGTTTATCAGGGAAAAGGGACCAGGGGATGGAAAAAAAATTCAATTAAATGTCAATGTGTGGAGTGACAAGCAGCATTCGATAGGGCTTTTAGTTTAATTGCTTGTATTTCATTAAGAGATGTATTTATCAAGAGAATTCTTCAATTTCAAAAGAACTTGGATGTCTACTTGTTCACTTCTGGCTTTTTAGGTACTCTTATAGTATTCAAAAAACCATAGAGAACTCTTCTTTTAATTAGAAAAAGTACTTGATTGTGACATGTCCCGAGACTGCTACATCACTGATGTGTTGTGACAGCCTTTCGATGACACCCACATGCAAATTGCAGGGGACAGGGTGTACCCCTGTGTCATTTGAAAGGCTATCACCAAAGATCTGCCGCTCCCTCTGCTGTTCTGTGGTCTGTGACCGCGCTGCAAATGGTGTGTTAATCCTGAAAGTTTGTGTGCGGAGGAAACCATTCAGCTCCCAGCCCTGGGAACATTTTGGAAGGTCTGTTTTAAATCTTTTAAAGGCTGTAAATCCCTTTGGGAGGAATGGTTTTCATTTGTGTTTTATTTGGATTTGAGCTCATCACTTCTGGTTGACAAATAAAAATGAAACAGCCTTTGGTAGGGGGCTGGCAGGCGCCCTCATAATACAGCGTGCTTGGTCCGAGCTGGTGTAGTTACACACAGGCATCGCCTGGAGCAGAGGCACACTGGAATAACGTGCTGAGAGCATCGAAGCTTATTTTGATAACTTTTTATTTCTAATCCAGCCTGAAAACTGTGAGTAGATAAGCATGCAGCTCAGTTTGTTTGAGAGATGGCAACAGGATTCCAACAAAACTTCCCAAATGTTAAACGAATGGTTATTTTCCTGTGTGTCCAGGGAAACGGCAGGAGCAGGGAATCCCTGCACGCCAGGCATGGTGATGGGGGCTTCCCCGCAGCACGGATGCTGCACTGGAGGAGCAGTGGGAGGCGGATGCAATGGCACGTGCCCCGTTAGCGTAGGACCTCCAGCAACATTGCACCGAGGCCGAGACATCAGAGCCCAGCTTTACTCCTGTAGGGTGCTGGGGACTGGATGCACAGGCCAGCAGCTTTTGTGAAAAGGAATATCTTTTGACCTGGATGTAGGGAAATACCTGGCCAAGTGATCAATCTATTGGGTATGGAGGAGAACCGGAGCAAAGGAGCTGCTGTGGCACCAAGTTCTGCCCTCCACTCCTGCAGGAAACCCTGCTGGGTATCACTTTGGTGAGGTGATCAAGCTCCACCTCAAAACTCGTTTAATACTTTGCCCTTAGGAGATTTGCGTTTCCGATATTGAGGCTTGGGAGCAGGCAGTCTCCGCGGATTTGCTCAGTGCCCAGCAGAAATCCTGGCAGTGCCTCTGGGAGTGTCTGTATAATAAGTAGCTCTAATGAGTAGTAATTACACCCAGTACATGGGTGATCAAGCTCTTTTCTGAAACGCATCAGTACAGTTCAGTGTTTTCTGCCATGTCTGTATTCTGTGCCCCCATTTGCTTGGGAAGTACAGCCAGGGCATGGTCTGTTCTCAGAAACTCATTGTTCCTCTTATTCTGTAATGAGAATTCACTTTGAAAGAGTTCAGATAAGGTGTTGGGAGGCAATGCACGAAGTAACTGGCTATTATATCCTCCCTAAACATTTTGTCTGCAATGCCATATGAGCATCAAGACAGCAAGTGGGAAGCCGGGGCTTTTACATGAACAAACCAGAGTGGCACAGCATGGAGAAATGCTCCAGGTTGTTCTCTCTGGGGCAAGCTAGCACTTTACAAATGTACTTGGAGACACCCAAGGTTTGGGCAGGGCAGAGCAGCGCTGACGTGCTTGAAGAGTCTGTATTTCACCCAAACCTACTGAAGGAAAAATAAAAACCAGACCAGCCTTTCCCAGAAGGCTTCGTAGCAGGAGGAGGAGGAGGAGGAGGAGAAGAAGAAGAAGGAGAAACTGTACGGAGCAAGGCAATACTGTGTGATGTTTAGGAATAATTAT
This sequence comes from Ibycter americanus, assembly GCA_035590275.1. Lineage (NCBI taxonomy): Eukaryota > Metazoa > Chordata > Aves > Falconiformes > Falconidae > Ibycter > Ibycter americanus. The sequence goes on along the minus strand of JAVJGI010000002.1, from coordinate 2,549,709 downwards.
GAAGAATCCTGCTTTTCCAACACTGGACGAGCTCTAGAGGAGCAACGGGAGCGTGCTGTGAACATCGTACACCTGCATCACATACTCCTCCGTGCTTCCAGCTGGGGTGGGATAGGCAAACTTGGCTTCATTTTGAAGGCTGAAGGAGGCAGCTCAGGGTCTTTAGGTCTGGCCCTGCTCAACATCTCCTCCCCGGACTGCTCTGCTGGGAGATGCTGCGGGAAGCTTGGTGTGCCGAGCCGCTCCAGCCCCTCAGCCACAAACGTTTTGTTTTCATCTCTAAGTAGCTGAAGAAGTGTGTGCGTATCAGTAAATCTCCATCATCCCGACTGCAGCATGTTTCCTCAGATAAGGGTGCTGTGTAATGGCAATTATGTTTTCATTTGTTGTGAGAAAACTTAATACGCAGAGTGGCAGAAATGTTATTCATCCTCTGTTAATTATGAGCTACTTACTGTAGGGAATCATGCAAAAACAAAAAAGTGTAATCAAATGAAATAAAGGGGAAGCAGCTTGTGCACTTGCCTTCATGCTGGGTGGAATTAGCTCCTGCAATGCTCCGCCACCAATTATCGTTAATAACACTGCGTGACCCCGTGCGTGACCTTGCCTTCAGCTCCGCAGCAGCGCAGCCCCCTGGGGAGGTGGGTGCCAGGGCCCATGGGCGGGCAGGCGCCTGGGGCTGCCACCCAGGGGGGCTTCGTGCAGCAACGCTCGTGGGACTGGGCTGGCGTGAGCTCTGCCTGTCCCACCGTGGGCTCTGAAATGGAGCTGCAGGAGAATCCCAGCTGGATCAAAGATTGGTCATTTGCCTTTTTCAGGTTGCTGTGTTTCCCCCTTCCAGGCTGTGGGATGCAGCAGGAAAGAAAAGGATGGGGTTGTGCTGGGGTGGCTGCTGATCCGTGACCCCCGGAGCAGATCAGCTCTCCTTGCAGGTCCAGAGCCAGGCAGGTGGACCAACATGGTCTACCAGTCAGGATTCCTGGTTTTCACCCAGGCAGCCCAGATTCGACCCCTGTGTGGGAAAACAGTTGTATTTCATATTGTGCTTGTTTTGGGGCTCCCCAGGACACGGAAGATGCTGGTCTGCTGGAGCGGCTCCAGCGCCGGCTGCCCAGGTGGCCAGGGCTGGAGCGTGGGACAGATGAGGGGAGGCTGAGGGACAGAGCTGGGTCTGTCCAGCCTAGAGAGAATGTGAGGGGAAGATTTTGCTGCTGCCTGGTGTGAAGGTGCACAGAAGGTGGGGCCAGGCTCTTCCCAGAGGCACGCAGTGGGAGGACAAGAGGCATCAGCTGGAGCAAGAGAAGTTCTCCTTAGTTATGAAGGATAATTTGATCACCACGTGGTGGTAAGACACTGGACCTGGGGCTCAGGGAACAGTGGGGTCTCTGTTCCTGGAGATACTCAGAACTTGACGGAGCAAGGCCCTAAAGAACTTGCTGCAGCTGGACCTACTGGACCATATAGGCTGGGCCAGAGACCTCCAGAGCACACCTCTAACCCATAAAGTTCATTCTTGGAAGGTGTTAGGATGGTTCTAATTTCCCCAGGGACAGGAGGGTTGGTGGTTCCTCATCCTAGTTCAGCTGCCTGAACTCTCTTCACCTCTCTGGTGGCCCAGGGGATGGCTCTGTTGTAATGCTGGGTTACATTAGAAGTCAGTGAGACACAAAATCTGCCTTGGAAGGAGCGAGAATTACACAAAAACATTTATTTGAGATGGCAAGAAACAGACTGTCAAGGAGGCAAAGCTGGGGCACTGCTTTCCTGATGGAGCTGCTGCTTCGACAGTGCGCACCCTGCCCCTGCAGCTAGCACATCAGTTACACCAGGCCTGTGAAATACTCATGCATGGGTATAAATTTGTCCTGTGGGTAAGAAAAGAATGAAATAACCAGGGTGTGATCTGTACAACAGCTCGGCAACTGATGAGGGTTGCCAGTAATGCATTTTTTGAGCACTGTAAGCTTAACAGCCTGACATAATGTAGCAAGCACCGTAATTCCCAAAGAAATAATTTTTTTTCCCCCCAGAAAGTAATAAATAGCAACCGTTACTTCTTTAAGGGAAGTTTCACCGCAGATCTATGCCATATCTAATGAGAAACTTCCTTCTGAGCTCATACCATTAAGTATATAAGAGGAGGGATGTTACCTACATTTTGCCTCCCCTACAAGTACCTCTGCATAAAGAGAGACATTGACAGAGGTGTCCACCTAGTACGTCCAGATGGTGTTACAAGACTTGGATTTTTCAGGGTTCAGTGCTGCCACTGAATAACTTTGTCACCCAAGTATTCTGCCTGAGTTCCTCAGATGGTAGCAGGGATCTCACCAGACCGAAAACCCCATGAGCACGCACAAGCCTTAACATGGACATAGGCTGCAAACACTGTTATTTGAGCCATTTTTTAATAATGACTAAATTCTTGATTACTTGGATCTTTCCAGGAATGACCAGGAACGAAAAAAGAAGTGAGATTCATCGTCTCAGCCCTCAGTTGTGAATTTTCTGCTCAGCTCTGCTGCTGATACCAAGAGAGCAGATGCTTCCTTACGCTGCAGAAAAGCAGTGTGTGAAACAGTATTTTAACAGCTTTATCTGATATTTTATATCTCACTGTCAAACATAGCAATGATTCCGCTTCTATTTGGGTAAGTAATCTGAAAAGAAGGCAGCAATAATCTCTCAGGAGAGCCAGGCACGGGACTAATTACTCCAGCTAGAGATTTGTAAAGACACATTTTCAGTGCTGGGATTTTATCATTCCACAGGGTAATTAAAAGACAACCCTGTCAAAGGAAGTTTTGCAGTCTTAAATATTCTTTTTCCTCTGTGAAGAATAACCCTTTCCAAGCTTGGCGGTGGGATGGTTTGCTTTCCCAGTGATGAGCGAGGGCTACCCACGGCACCTGCCTACCAGCCAGCTCAGTGCCGTGCTGGGGCGCTTGCGGTGGCTGGGCAGAGCAGTGGCTGGTTCTGTGTCACCTCTGAATGCCAGGCACTGGGAAGGAGGGATGCTTCTGCAGAGAGCTATGCCCAGGAAGAAGTTATTTGGCCACTGAAGGGGTTTGAAGAGACACTTGGGCACGTTGATCAGGTTGCCAAATGCTGCAAGTTGGAGCTGTGCATCAGCGGCCGACCAGAGGCAGAATTTCTGCTTGGAATTTGTTTCTTCAGTGAAGCACTTGCTAAAATCAGAGGAAGGAAACCTGCTCGTTGCAATGGGTTATGGCTCAGACACCTCTTGAATGGGGTCCACAGCCTGGGAGCAGAACTGACACCCTGGGCTGCTGCAGGAAAGGGATTGGGGTGTGCTGTTGTGGACAGATGTTGCCCTTAGGTCATTCCGTTTACCTCTGGGTGGGAAACAGCCCTCGCACGGGGGGAGCGAGGTGATGCTGCTTTGGTCCCCTTCTTGAAGTTTATACTTTCTGCGCCAGGCTGGCTCAGTGCAACCAGCAGTGGTCACAATGGGAATATAAAGCAGAGTTCAAGGGATGACTGATTGGCAGAGGGGATTTAGACACAGGTGTGCAAATGTCATAAGGACAAGTTACGTTAAGGGCAAACTGTATAGTTATCTGAGGCAGTTCAGGTCTCTAGTCAAAGAGTCAAACTGTTTAATATCCAGTGTTCTCCAAGGCTGACGTGGGGTTTTCCAAAAGGTATCACTAAGCCATTACTCTTTTGGATAACTTGATAATTTGGATAACTTGGATCATTAGAAAATCTATGTGTGGGAATTGTCTCCAGGTCCCCGTGACTCCTCTACGGAAGCAGGGCTGCTTGTGCCCAGTATGGCAGTGGTACAGGATGGTCCATGCAGATGAAAGCACACTGCCTGGTCCACAGGATACCAGGTCAGCCTGAGACCTCTGCTTCATGCCTGTGTCCCATGCAGCCCCTTTCTGCATCTTCCTGCTTAAACCTCCCTGTTTTTTGAGATAGGCTTTATGTCCAGTAATGAATTTGGAAGTTAAGGAGTTAATTCTTAGAGAAACAAAAACTTTGGAGCTGACTTCAGTGTCCTTGAGTAGAAAACGAAACCACTGGCCATGGTTTGAGAACAAGGCACTGCACCTGCACCTTGTCTTGTTGTCAGGTCTTCCTTCTCCTCTCTGTTAGTGCCTTTTGATGCATACGGGGACTGGGGATATGACAGGCCAGTAAGACCGATGTGACTTGTGTAATGGGAAAGAAATAGTATGAAATGCAGTGTATCACAAAATTAGCATCACCCAACTGCCTGTTCCTTGGCATCCTGCCGGTTTCCATCTTTATCTGGGCATTGTTTAATTGCCTAATTGTTATACTTAATTAATTTATCTTGCTGTGAGCATGTAGAAATGTAAATTTAGCATTAGAAGATCACTTAACAAAGGATTCCTTTTCAGAGAGGTTGACTTCTCATATTTTTTCCCTGGGATGTGAAAATTTTAGGCTCTAGCTGTGCCAGTTCCAGCCAGGCCTGGGCAGATGGCAGTTAAAGCCATGCAGCAAAGACTGGCGATTGCAAAGCGGGTCCGGTGCAGGGGGATGCGCGTCGCCGAGCTCGCCGTGCCCCTTCCACCAGCAGCACGCTTTGCTTGGGGTCCTCTCTCCTGTGCGGATCGTTTCTCAGCTTGCAGCTTCTTGCAGAAATGGCAGCAGGAGACCCTGAGCATCAGAGAGCTGATCAGGCTGCAAAGGGGACTCTGTGGCGTGAGGTTGTTTAATTGGTACAAACTGTAAAAAAGCATCCTCAAGGAACACAGCAGTCTCTCGAGTTGAGTTCAACTCCCGTGAAATATCAGTCTCCGACCACGGAAACACATGTTGCTGTCAGCCCTGGGGAGGGCACGTCAGTGCTGTTCGTGTGCCAGCAGTCTCCAGATTTCCAGTCTGATTTTGGGACCAGTAGAAGAGTGGGGGTGTCCCCATTCCCATGGGCAAGCCAGAGCCTCTGGAGAAAGAGTTGCCAATTGAGATGAGAGTTTCCCATTTACTCCACCCCCATCAGGCTACGCAGCCTTAGTGCAAATGACATTAATCTATGCAGCCATTTACCTGTTGGTTTTTTCCCCTCAAATCAGTACTTAGAAACTTTCATATGTTTCTATGAAGATGATTCTTTATCACCCTCTTTATCTGCTAGGGAGCGCTCTGATCAACAGGAATCGATGGTAGGAATGGCCTAATTAAGCAAAATTAACATTTTATCATATAATACTAACATTTAATCCTATATTCATGCAGTCTGCTTTAAATATACTCCCTGCACATCCTTTCCTGTAAGTCTTTCATGCTATGCCAGCTCCACTCTGTTTTTATCTATAAGGAATTGAGCTCGTACCTGTGACAGGTACAGAGTGTGTTAAATCTTTTGATCATCACACAAACCACTCATCCTGATGTCCTTTAATCTAAGCAATGCAAAGAAAATCCTATGCACTAGCTTTATGCTTCTTCCATCTCCCTGAGTTTAAACAGGAGGCTCCGCAGCTACAGATCAATGGACCTAAATTGTTTGTCTTTAACTTAGGTGGGTTTAAAGGAAAGCTGCTCAGCCCAGCTGTCTGGAAGTTCACGAGATGGGAAGGGCTGTGTGTGCTGTCTACTGATGGGGGAATCTGAATTACCTTTGAAACTTGGTTTAGTTTTTACAGCACTCAAGTAATTAAACAGGAGGGAAAAAAATCACAGCGAATCGCTTACTGCTATATTTTCCACATTTTTCTTGTTGTTATGCTGAAGTTAATAGTGAACTTCTTTAATTTATCAATTATTATGAATTTCAGTTATTCATAAATGCGTTTAGGATTTTTTTTTCTTCCCCCTCTGGGAATTTTTCCTGAATAACTTGTGCGGAATAGCTGGTGTTCCAATATTGCTATTGGTTCACATGGGTGGCGTGAGCCATCTGTGCATTCCTGCCTCTAGACTGGCTGGTTCTGGTACGCAGCCAACGAGGCGTGAAGAGTGGGATGGAGGATCCCACTTAGCGTGATAAAACACATCTCTGCTTTTGGTGAAGTGTCCGTTCTCACGTTTTCTCTCCGTTAAGTGACTGAATGTTGCGGTAAAAGAAGAAGAAAGGGTCAGTGAAGGATCTGGGGCTGGTCATGATGCTCACGTGCCTTGGATGCAATCTCTGTAAACCAGACATGTTTCACAAGTAAGGGAGACACTGGTTAAATCCCAACCATTATTTTTTGCTCTTTGATGCTTTCCTACAGCCTCAAGCCCATGGGCACCAAAACATTGTCACAAAAGCTTGAAAGGATCCCAAAAGAGAGGTGTACCTTCAGGTGACTCCATGCAATCACCTCATTTCACCCGTCCAAATCGGTGTGCGTGGAGAGCAGGCACCCAGGAGACCCCCTAGGCTGCTGACAATGCAACCCACTGTCACATAATAATGCTCAATAATAAAAGTACATTTCAAATAGAAATATTCTTCCGTGGGTGGGGAGAAAAGTTTCTCACTCTGAGACCAAAAATTCCTTATCTAGAAAAAATAGGTTCCATTCTCTTTAATATTGCCATCAGGATGTTACAAGCAAAAAGAAA
>JAVJGI010000002.1:2469652-2543112 GCA_035590275.1 Ibycter americanus | reverse complement strand
CCCCCCAAACCCCAAACACAGAGAGCCCTCCATGCTATGCAAAATATCACTGAAACCTTTTTTCCATTACAGTGGTCACAGGCCATTTTGCTCTTCAGTGGTGACAGGGGACCATTAGAATACAATCCCTGATGCCTGCGTATCATAATGAAAATCATATTTCTTCCTGAACTGGTACATCAATTGTCTTTTTAGTAACCTGGGAAGTGCAGCTGTATGCAAACCAGGGAACAGTCCTTCACTCTTAATCTGTTCTCCTGCAAGATAAGTGATAACTTCTTAATGTAACTTTCCAGTCTGGTAAATAAGAAGTAGCTACAACATGATCCTGTGGTTTAAATAGAATCGTCTTCCTGAGACTGAGTAGCTGCTTTCCATCCTCCCCTGGGCAGGAAAACTGATTTTGATGAAATCAGAGCATTCCTCTCTGTCTCCTTCTCATTCCCTGGCACCTGTCTGAAAATCTGCAGGCAAATCCATTTGCATTTCTAAAATCATGTGCTGTGGGAACTATTCCTAAAAAAAAATAATAAAAAATAATTCATTGGCATGACTCTGTCCCAGCTCCTTGCTGCAGCACTACGTGTCAGGGGGATGGATGAAGTGAGGGGCTGGGGGCTGGCAAGGGAAGGAAGGCGTGGGGAGTGACTGAAGCAGCGGCAGGGGATGAAGGAGACACAAGCCGTCCTGGCAGCTCCCTGCGGGTCCCCCACTGCCGTCCCTGCCACCAAGCACCAGTGCCACCAGTCCATCCACATCAGGCAGCACCCATATCTTTACCTGGGACCTGTTTGCCTGCTAAACTCCATGCGATTGCCTGTAGCCACCAACCCACTGGCCGTAGCCTCTCCGGGGGCACCTGGCGCATCCGAATTGGGGGTGGCCGTGGGGTCGGGGCAGGCAGCAGGCACACTCTGACCCGCTCCGGGGATCTCCTACCTCCAGCCTGGGGCTGTTTGTGGGTGTCCAGCGCTTTGCATGGACTGCAGGCTCCAGCGCTGCGTTTTACTCCTGTGGTACAAATGATTCAATCAACATGAGTGAACTTCGAAGGGAATTTCTGGCAGCGGCAGATATTTGGATGCCTTGCACAAAGATGGACCCCAGTCCGATCCCTGCAGCATCTCCTGTGGGATCGGGACACCTGCCCAGCTGAGGGACAAAACGCACTCATACATGAGCCTCACATCACTCCAGAGGCAAAACCGAGAATCCAGGTGAAGAAATTTGGATCCAAAAACTGGGAACATTTTATTGAGAGCAGTATTGTAGCTGGCTCTGGAAAGGTTTTCCTCCTGGAGGTTTTATTTTTTGTGTTTCTACTTTTTTACTGCCTCAAACCTCATTTTTTTTAGAAGAAACTGCAAGACTTCTTTTTGCAAAAACTTGCTTGGCTCCATGCAGCGAGCCCTCTAGACATGTGGACCAGTCCCAGGAGAAGCAGCTAGCAGAGGAGCAGTGCCAGCGCCACATGCCTGCCTGGCTGCCCTCGCCACCGCCGGCAGCTCCCCCAGAGCCCCCATTTCTTTAAATCCCGGTTGCAGGCACCCCACTCAGCAGCTGGCCGGGAGAGGGGAGCACAGATCCTGCCTCCAGCTTTGCCGGGGTGAAGGCACTCTGCCCCACAGCACCTGAGCAAGTCGTGGCTTTTTCTCTCTTCCCCTTTCCCCTCTCGTTCACGGGCACGGGGAACCTTGAGGAAGAAATAATTCAATCGGCTGCTGGATTGCCGAAGACTTTAATGAAAGTGCTATTTATTTAGCATCGTCTGATACCACATCTACAGTGACAAGGCGGGGGACTGAGTAATAACAGGTCTGGAAGCAAAGCGCAGAGCAGAGCCTGCCACCAGCATAGGAGTGTTCCAAAAATATATGATTTCAGTTTCTGGTTTAATTAGAATTTATTTTAAGTGGGTTTGCATCAACTAATGAAACAACTGTCATTGATGAACTGCTGCTGGGCAGGCTCGAGTAGATTTTAATCTCTAACCAACAGCTCAGGCAGCTAGTGTGAGAGGAGCCTGAGGAAAGTCTATTAGAGACAGACATCAGTTTAAAATTACTCATCTTAAGGGAGTATCGATGCAGAGGGGAAGCCATTACAGAATAGAGAATTATGTCATTAGATAACTGATCCAAATTCAGGGCTCACCTTAAAAACAAAATGATATTGTAGACAGCTTGTTGCATTAATTACTGAAAATTGGGTATTTCCTACCACATCATCGTGCCTCGGAAGTTCATGCTGGGTATGGGGAAGAGTTTTGGAGACTGATGACAAATGGCCATTGGCAGACCAGATGTGCACCCCCAGGTTCCCCACAGCTGGTTTTGCAGACAGTCCAGGGAACTGGTACCCAAGGGAGGATTGAAAATGCCACCCTGCCAGTGGGGAAACTGAGGCACAGCAAAACTGTGCAAATCCATCAACGTTAACCTATCTGTGGGAGACCACAGGGATAAACCCTGCTGTCCTGAGGATTGCTCCTGCAGTTTGACATCTGTATTATCCTTCACACTTCAAGAGCCTTAGATCCTTAATCCAGGTTATTTAAAACTAGCTGGATACTCCCATGCTTTGGAAAAAGCCCGAATGTTTATTTGTCAGACCTGGAACTAGCAGTGCCCTGGGTGGGTGCTGGCAATGGCTGATGCAAGGACATTCCCCGGGCCAGTGGCACCAGCAGCTACCAGGGGCACTAGGCAATTCAGCAAAGGTGTGAAATCAGGGGGGACCAGTGTCAAAATCAGTGTCAAAAATGTTGGTTATAAAGATGCTGTTTCCAATCGCCTTTCACCAAGGCTTAGGATGAAACTGTCCATCAGACATCTGGAGTCAGTTCTCAAAGGTGGCGAGGGCTGCCCTGGGCTGGTCCTTGCTCCCGTCAGAAGGTGTTGGTGCCAGATGTGGCTCCGGGAGGCATCTGCCCAGTGGTGGGTACAAGGAGAAGGCCTGACCTGCAGGACTGGGGCATGGGACAGGAGCGCCCAGCTTCCCTGGGGACCTGCACGGAGCCGGCGCTCTGGGGGAGAAGCACAGGAGACCCCAGTTGTCTCTGAAGTACTTCCCAAAGAGGAAAATGAGAGACAACCCTAGTCACCGGGGTATGCATGGAGAGAAAAAATGAGGATATTATTATAAGGAGAGGTAATTATCTATTTATGGTTATTATAAGGACATTGTAATTATTATAAGGACAAAAAGGCAAACAAGGACAGCCCTTCACCACACAGCCTGTCTTCTAGCCAGGATGTGAGTGTTCAGCCCAGCCTCAAAGCCACCTGGCAGATGCTGTGCTGCCGCCGGCCTCCTTCCACAGCACCCAGCCGAGGTGCTGCTCCTCTCGACCCCCCGTGCCCACAGCCCACCCGTCCGCCCCGAGCAACCCCTGCACCAAACAGGCTGCAACACAACCGTGGCAGGGCAGGAGCATTTCCCACCCGCTCCTGCAGCGCTGTGCGTGGTGCTTGCAGGCACCAGGCGATGGAGACGTGGGCTTTGTCCCAGGGAAGACCCAGGACTGTTACACAGCAGCTTCTGCAGCAGATCCAGACAGAATCAGGGCAGGAAGGTAAATCATCCAAAGGATGTTTGACACAGTAGAATTCGGTTTTACCTCTTTCCTTTAACAAGCAAAGAAAAGCAAAGCAAAACAAGCTAGGAAATTACATGCATTCTTTTGGAATGAGACAGTAGCTCAGGGTCATCTGTGTTTATTTCCAACATTTTATCTTATTTCCTTGTGCACTTTTTCAAAACAAGGCTTTTGGATTTTTCCTTTTCCCTTCCATTTAGTCTGCAAGCCCAGCAGCCTGAGATCTGAAAGGTAAGCTTAGCACTGAGCTGTCATAAAAAACTCGAAATCACACAGCAAACACATTCCTCCTTCCCTACCACTGTCACTCTGCTCCTCTGTCCACTTGCACAATGACTTTCTCTTTCACCATTTACGGTCCTGGAGAAGAACAAGGATGCAAACACAGCCTGCATTATTTGGGAGCACTCTGATGACCCCTGAATTTAGATGACACTGTCTCTTCTTGTGATCAAAACAAGCATCGACATGGGCATTGCTGAAATGGGCTGGAGCACTGTGGCCAGGGACAGCAGGAGCCCAGCTGGGGCCTCAGCGCTGTGCTGGGGAGCAGGGCTGGCATCCTCTCCCCCTGCATCCCAAGGCTGTGCTGGGGAGCAGGGCTGGCACCCTCCCCCCTGCATCCCAAGGCCGTGCTGGGGAGCAGGGCTGGCATCCTCCCCCCTGCATCCCAAGGCTGTGCTGGGGAGCAGGGCTGGCATCCTCCCCCCTGCATCCCAAGGCCATGCTGGGGAGCAGGGCTGGCACCCTCCCCCCTGCACGAGCCTCTGAGTCTGACAGAGGTGCTTTCTCTAAGCCACCACACTGGAGTCACCAGCCCAGCCCATACACCCTTCAAACCAAGTAGCACATCTTGGGTGGGATCTGCAGCATCAGAGCTTTGGAAAGCTTCGTTTTCCATCTGAGCTACTGCCTGGCCTGACAGCTGCTAGAGGTTTCTCCTGCAGTCCTCACTGTCCTGGGTCCCTCCCTGAAGAGGCGGTTTGGAGGGGAAAAGAGTTGGGTGTTATTTAATTTTATTTTTTTTTCAGCAGAAAGAGGGGAAAATTTATGTTATATGTGGGAGTTTTTGTATTTTTTTTTTCTGGAATGAAATGGAGTTTTTTGATATATTGAACATATTTAATATTCAAATGCTGAGAATTTGCAGGACGGAGCAGACAGAGACTGCCTCTTGCGATAAGAGACATTATTACTGTTGTGAAGAATTCCTTTAAGATTCCATCTTAATCGGTCTGCTATTGAAATGGAAGAATAAAGTAATAAAATTAGATGTTTTGAAAAGACTTGATTAAAAAAGTAATTATCCTGCCAGCTCATCGGTTCCCACATCCTGTCAGGTTCCTCCAGCTCAGGCCCTCTCCTCACCGAGCCCCACCTCAGCTCCCAATGGGGACATCAACCCCTTCGTGGCTGGGCATCTCCAAGCCACAGCCCCTTCTTCCCTGCTTCCTCTGGAGTGCTTTGGAGCTGTTCTGGGGTGCAACTTGCCTGTTGGTCCTGTCCCCCATCCTGGGCACCCCAGGTGCCCTTCTCCTCTCTCCCCAGCCAAGGTCTACCACCCCAGGCAGCTGCTCCTGGCCAGCACCCTGGGGTGTCCTGCGCTGGGGCCAGGCATCCCCCTACAGCCCACCCTCCTGTGTCAGCTGGAGGCTTGGCAGCACGCTGCAGATCTGGATACCCGCCAGAGACCATGCATGGGAGCACTGAGCCCATGGGTGGGGGGCATGGCTGCTTCGGGGTGCCCCACAGACCCTCCTCATACAGGGCTGCTGCTGGGCACCGCGGTGGTGCTGTGGTCTGGCTCTGGACTCGGGCCATCAGACTGGAGGGAAAGGCACAGCTTCCTCTGGGCAGCCTCAATTCCTGCTTTGCGGCTTCACCAGCCTGTGCAAGCATGCTTAGGAACCCTCTGCGGTCTGGGGCACCGTGGGGAGCACTCCCCGCATCTCCTTTGAAAGTGCCTCATGCCAACATGCGTCACTTCTGCCAGCACCTTTGTGAGGTGCCAGCCTGGGGTTGGGGTCCGCTCATGCCCCATGATGGGGCTCCCCACCGCCTGCAGGAGGTCCTGGCCCTGCACACCTCTCACCGGGACAGACAGGAGGTGCAGGATGACGCCCCATGCCTGGGAGCACTCTCCTGGTGCATGGGACGGGTGCGGGCTCTGCCCAAGCACTGGCCCCAGCGACAACTGGCCATGCTGGAGGAACAGGCTTTCCCAGGGAGGAGAGGAGGGACGGCTGCACGCAGAGCTGTGCCAGACCTCCCAGACCCTCACAGCTGTAATTGTGGAGCTTGTTCGTTCTGCATTTCTAATGGGGAAACACAGATGGTGACAGCTGAGTGCAAAATGCATCTATTAAAATCTGCTGCTGATTGTTCCTCATAATGGGCTTTGGGTTTTTTGAAATACGCTGCAGAGAATACACATCGTCATTTGGGGATGTAGCAGGTTACGGGAGACTGGTGCCTGTGTCTATCTTTGTCTCTTGCCCACTGCTAGCCATTTTCTGACCATTATTTATTATTTTCATAGTAGAGTAACTGGAGATTCATCTCTGCTGGGGCCAAATGGGAGTTAGAGAATAAGCTCTCCAACTGGAGACATGAGGCCACTCAGGGAGAATGCCTTTCCCAGGAGAAGGGCTAGCTGTACCCTGAGACTGCCCTTTGAAGGACTGGAGGCTCCGGTAGCAAGGCAGTGGGGTAACATGGAAGAAAGCCATGCCATGAAAAGAAGATTCAGCAACAGAAAGTTGCTCTTTGAGAGCTGCAGGTGCTGGGAAGCCAGCTCTCCCTTTGGAAAGCCTAGTGGAAAAGGCGAGTATCATCGGGAGCTGCGATCTCCTGCCACATGCATTGAGCAGGGGTGAGCAGGTCCGCCTGGGCTGGCTGGGGAGCACAAGGCATTTGCACTGTGCATCCACACGCACAGGCCAGGCTGTCGTGCACCAGACAGTCATCCCGCTGAGGTCCTCAAACTCCTCCAGGAAGAGGAATGAGATGTAAATGCTCACTGGGCCTGAAAAATCAGGTTGAGGTCTTCTGCTGGACATCCTGAATGTGAGGACGTTTAGTTTAGCGGATACTCTTGAGACGAGCAGCTTTGCCTGTCTCCGTGCATGAGCTCCCCACTGGTGGTGGGTTCGTTTTCATGTGTGAAGCTGCCTTCAGCTACGAGGAGCTGATCTCTTAATCACTTCAGGATAGAAGTGGAAAGGTGTTAGGTCACAGAGAGATTTGTGGAATCCAGGAATGTCCGTGAGACCAGCCTTACGTTAACCAAGCCAGGCTTCTTCTGCTGGGATGGAATGGGCTGTCGTGTTAACATTTACTGCCTTCTGCCTGGGGAGCTCAGGTGGGTGGGGAGGATTGGAGGGACAGTGCCACCGGGGCGGTGGCTCCTGCTGAGTGCAACAGGCTGCTGAAGGCACGAGGTGCCATCTAACCCAAGCCTAGGAAGCCAGCTCAGAGCTGTTTATCAGCAATGCCCTTCCATCATCCACCGCCTGCAGGTCACAGGACCTGTGAGACCAGCACATCCGTGGATGGACCACAAGAAAACCTCACAGATGTGGAGAAAGTTTGACACCAAGTCTAGACAGCTCCACTTGTGCCCAGAGCAGGGAGCATGCTGGGCTCCCACTGCCGGGCTGGGGTGACTCCACATCCCAGACATGCTGCTTGCTCCAGCAGCCCTGCCTGGCACGGACAGCCAGGCAACCCCATCCCAGGACTTTGCTGACCCAGCCAGCTCTGCCTGCAGCCCTGCACTGCCCTGCTGCTCAGGACCTGTCCGCACTGCTCACACTGCTCTCTTGCCATGAAAAGCCACTGCTTTGCTGGAGGAAATTTCCGAGCTGGCAAGGTTTCTCCCAAGTTGGAGACTCAGCAAAGCTCCCACCGCTCTGGCAGTGACCTTATAATTAAGCGGTGCAGAGGACACTGCTCCCATCCGCTCCCTGAGTGCTTATATTTCAGTTTGGGCTACATCCAGCTCTAGCAAATCCATTAATTACACTTCATACAGTGGCATTTACTGACGAATGAAAGATTTCATTAAGTCTGCCTGCTTCCTAAAGCGCAGTAAGACCTCGGACAAGCTCCCCTGAGCCCTGGCCCTGGCTGTTTAAGTAGCAGCGCTGTGCCTTCTTGTTACACACACGCCCCACCTGTGGGGAGGATTTAGCCAAAGATCTTTTCTCTTATCTCCACTGTGCTGCTCGGTTCCAGGCAGGGAGGAGTGGGGCTGCAGAAGGCAGGACTGGCTTCATCCTCCCCGGCCGTGCAGCCTTGCTTTTGTACTGTGCAGGGACGCAGGAGCCAGCTCACTTCCAGGGAGCGAGAGGAGATGCATTAAACTTTCATGAAAACAAGGCAGCGACAAAGGCAGAACATGAGCTCTTCCCGCCGCAGCAGCTCAGGAGGACTCTCCAGGCACCAGCCTTCAGCACAGGAACCAGGCACTGTTGCAATGTAGAGCAGCCTCTTAAAGAGGCTCTGATCTGTGCTGTGGAGGATGTCCATGGCACCTCCATAATTCCTCCCTGAAATCTTCCTTTGTCACATCAACATGGGATTTTGACCATCAGAATGTATTGAGGCAGTCCAGAGATAAGAAAGCTTGAAAGGATGGGGTCTCAGCTCCAGGACAAGTTTGAGTGTAGTCTCCTTGGCTCTTTTAGAATTTCACTGGAGGATGTGACCTCTGCGGTTAGGGATGCTGGTGCTCTTTCCGTCAGAGGATTCATGTAGATCCTCCCTGCGTCAGTGCCGGCAGCCCTCGGCCAGCACGAGCCGTGAGCAGGGCTGTTCCCGCCTGCTCTCATCCCTCACTTCTTACCGAGCTGTGCCCTGGGAGCCGAGCAGGCACTGAGGGGAGGAGGGGGGAGTCAGATTTAGTGGCTAACATGGCCACCACACAGCTGTCTTCTTCAAGCATCATCAGTCTTCTGTATTTCTTCGGTGTCGGGACTGGGGTTATCTCGCAAAGCATGGCTGCTGCACTGCCTGGCCAAGTCCCACGTGCTCCGGAGCACAGTGGCTTTGAGAGACACAGTGTGAGCCACAATTATGCACTGTAACCACCCCACTGACCGTCACCAGTTACAGGCTTGAACACTGATGGGTGGGAGAGTGCATAGCAAAGGTTTATCTGTGAGTTCTTCTTTCAGGGCCTTGGTATCACCAGGAGGTCCATTTCAAGCTTTTCTCCCCAAGCAGAAGGACCATTCTGGGAGCCACCAAGCTGGGACTAAAGCCCAGAAATCTTGGAAACTTGCTGGCATCGCTCATTGCTCCAGCAGGCTCAAGGACTGGGAGTCCTGTCATCCCTTCCCCTGCAGATCACATGTTGAGAGCAGAGGAGCTACATCCTCTCCTCCACCCAAACCCACGGTCAGGCTGGGACTGGACATCTTTCCCATCTCAAGCTCTGGGCACACTTTTCTGTGGGTATGTTTGGCATCTATACAGCAGCTGCTCACACAGAAGAGCATCACAGGTGAGACTCATGATTTCTACACCAGTGCTTGGCTTGAAGCACAAATACTATTTCCTCTGGCCCGCCTGCAAAGCAGTGACCAGCTCCAGGTGGTTTAAAGCCTCCCAAGGATGTTTCCTTAGTATGGGAACAGCTGGAAGCGAGATGTTAGAGCAAGGTAGGTACGGTTTGTCTGCTGTGTGCTAAGCCCCAGGAGAGATGCCCTGTGGGGTTATCACCATCTTGCAACTACCTTGTGGGAGTGTTAGAGACAGAAATGTTTTGACCTAACCAAGTCGCCTACGTAACAGCCTCCAGGCTGAAAGAGGCTTTGTGTGGTGCAGGGATAGTTAGGTAAGATTTTCTTCTCTCCAGGCTTTACTTGAGTTGCCTCTAAACCTGGACAAGGAGTGTAGATTTTCCCACATTGACATCTTCCTCAGTAGGATGTCAGTGAGCAGACTGTGAGGCTGAGGAGAAGCATGAAGTCTACACAGGCAGGTGGCAATCAAATGGAGCCTGACTCAGTGTGGAGGTGGTGTAAAGCCTGTCCTTCTCTCCTCTGCTTTGCCCCAGAGGCTGTGCTGCCCTTGGCTGTAATCAGGCAATTGAAGACACTATAGTGGGAGAGGAGAAGTAGTGGGATGTGGAGCACAAACACCTGTTGGGCATTATGTCTGAGCAGCCTGTGTTTGAAGCAGCTTCCACAGCAGCTTTGAACAGCCAACTACCTAACCACCTTCAGACACTTCAGTGCAGAGCAAGTTTCCACCTTCAGGCATTGCCCAGCAGGGCTTCTGCTCCTGCCAGCCCTGCTCACGTCCCCTTCCCAGGGCTCCTACCATGCTCATCTTCACCCTGACCCCATGACAACCCCTCCAAGCAGAACTCATCCCACATCTTCTTGGGTTCACTTCTTCCCCTTCCCCAGGAGGGCTGCAGGGACTCTAGACCATTTCCACCACAGAGTGTGAGAATGTGCTGCTTGCCTGTGTCCTGTAAAGGTCCATGGTTGGGACCTGCTGCAAGCCCTACTTGGGACAACCAGGGACTGCTCCCTGCAACCAAAAGCCATGAGTCTCCGACCCTCGATAGCTGCTGTATCAAGTATTATTTCTGGCAGATCACTAGCGCTTAAATGACAGATACATTAGCTGAGTCAATGCTGAGGATGTAAATGTGCAGCTGGCAGAGCTGGTGTTTAAGCAACAAGACATGACAGCAGTTGGGTTTTGAAGTGATTAGTGCCTGTCTCAGGCATGCAGAGAGGCAAGAGACTGAAGGTCAAGTGACTCGAAGTGCTCGCGGAGCACGGTAATCATCGTGGTGGGCACTTGAGAGCGCCGTGCTGTCAGGAGCGTGGCCATGGTGCCTGGCCAGCCCAGAGTGCTCTCTGAGCATCCTTCACTTTAAGGGGACCTTGCCGATGGCCGGGCAAACTGAAGCTATAGATGTGACCAGAGCTTGTATGGAGTGTCATTTTTTCTGTGAGAGCTCTGTTGGGCTCTACAGCCGTCTGCGCCACTGCTGTCCCCTTGCTGCCCCAGCGGCAGGCATCCGTGGGTCCCATGGGCTGGGCCCCCTCCATCCCATCTGCTGCTGCAGTACAGAGACTGGTTGGAGGCAGGTAGCGTACAAATTGTCCCATGCTGGGGTACAGCCTAACTGGTCTCCCCCTTTTCTCTCATAGTTAGAAATTCTGGCTTAAATCCTGACTTTTCAGGCTGAACATCCCTGCCACAGCCTTGGCATTGAGATGGCAGTGAGCTTCCTCATCGCCTGACCCACGCCACGGGGCAGCTGAGCTTCAGGCAGCCCTCAAGCTCCTGCTGCAGAGGACCACAGAAGGGATGTCCCAGCCCCTCGCTGTAGCCCCTGCAATCCCACCCTGCTTTGTCACTTTTCTCCTTTCGTCTTTCTCCACTCAGCACACAAGAGTTTTCCCAGCCGCTTGACACCCTCGCTGTCCTGTTTCTGAGCCTGAAGGTGGTTCTGTGCCCTGCCGAGGGGCAGAGCTTGCCTGGACCCAGGGCAGGATAAAAGGCAGCAGCTGAGCAGCCAGGTCACAGCAGGGCTTGAGCTCAGGGGGCTGCAGGCTGCTTGTTTGCTGATGGGTGTTTCTGACCTATTGCTGACTCGTTTAGAGAGGGCAGAGTTGCATAAGAGTGATTTTAATCCCTCCTTTAAAGAGACACTAAGTTAATATAAGCCCAAGAGGTGGGTAGGTGTTCCCCAGGAGTGGGGACTACCCAATTTATTGAACAGAGTGCAGCATCTCTAGTGACCTCCCTCTCTCCTGCGCTTGTTTTCTCCTGCCATGAGAGAGGCTTAATGGGTGGCTCAGGGGAGCAGCAGCTCCTACACGAGGTCTGCCAGGCTGTCCCCGCGGTCCTGCCTCCACTGGGGCAGCCCCTGTGCTGCTGGGAAAGGCGTAAGTCCCAGAGAAGGAGGGAATCTGCTGGCAAGGGATGATGTCAGGTAGCTGGGAGCTGCCCTCCAGGGTCTTCTTACATCAAGAATGGTCCCACAGCACAGAGGGTCCCGTAAGACAAGGAGACCCAGGTGGTGGTGTTGGGAAAAACAATTATTAGACACACAGGGCTGGTCTGTGGTATCAGACAGGACTCTCATGAGTATTTGTCTGCTGGGTACACAGCAGCAGACCTCAGGAGAGATCCAGATCAATTACTGGCATGGTCCTGGGGGCAGCTGGTGGCTGTGGTCCATATTGATAGCAGTGATGTAGGCAAGAAAAGAAGGCTCTGCTGGAGGTTAAATGCAGGCTGCTTGGCAGGGGCTGATTTCCAGGACTGGCACAGCAACATCCTCAGCAATCCTGTGCCGCCACCACGGAGGTCTGAGGGACTGGCAGGAACCAGGAGGCTTGGTGTGAAGGTGAGATGATGGTGCACAGAGGAGAGATTTGGCAGAGGTAAGAGCTGAGGATCCAGGACAGGAGAGATGGTCTGCACCTTAATCATGGCACAGCCAGGGTGATAGCATGGTCCAAGGCGGGGGTCCTAGGGACTTATTTAGGCTGGGGACTGGGGACAGCTGGCAGGCAAGGAAGAGCACCAGGTTCAGGTGACCTGTTCAGCTTGGTGGATGTAGCTCAATGCACCTCCAAAAGGACCAGTGGGACATGAGCACAACCGTTACCATAAACAAAGGTGGGAAACGAGGCCACCTGTGATCCAGCTGACCAACAGCCTCAGCGTGAAGTAGCAGAGCTGTAGCAAAACTTCCACAAGCTCCTAGGACAACATCAGAGGTCTGCAGTTAAAACAAGGACCTAGGCTGTTGGGCATCGACACCTCTCGACGCAGTAGGTATTGAGGAGCCGTGGTGGAGGGAGGGTAATCCATGAAATGCAGTGTTGCTGTGTTACTGGCATTGCAGGAACAACAGGGCAGGATGGTGGGAGGGTGGCAGGGCATGTGGTAATATAAAGAACAGCATTAAAACACTAGGTGGAAAGAGGAGCCCTAGGGAATGCCTGTGGGTGGAAAACACGAGGGCTAATAAGAAAAATGTGCTACAGGGTGGTACTACCCTGACAACAGTGGCAAGGAAACATTAAGCGGGATGAGCAAAGCTGTAAATTTAGGCCAGGTAGTGACGGTGGGAGATGTCAGCTACCCACGCACAGACTAGGTTGGTGCCTCATTGGGCCCAGATGAAGTGATTGCACTTTTGGACGTGACAGAAGCTGCATCCTAGAGTGATCAGCCTTACAACCTGTGAGGAATGATGCTGCTCTGATTTAGTCTTGATTCAGAAGGTACCAGTGGGGCATCCCCTCTACTCAGACGTGGCGCGGTAGCATGGGAAGCAAGTCGAATTGCCCCGCTGCATGGATGCTTGGCTGCAAGAAGGGAGCTACATAAAAATGAGGCACAAGGACAAAGGAGGAGTGCAGAAAGCAAGAAGCTGCAGAGCAGCTCAAGGGGTGTTCAATAAAGCTGGTGGGAGATTGGTTTGAAAACAAGCCAGAGGAAGGGCTGCTTTTCACAGTGGACTTTTGGAGCTGACTGCCCCAAGGAGAGGTGGAGGCAGGTGGTATCGGCAGGGTCGGAAAGGGTTGGCACAAATCCGTGAACAGCAAGTCGCTGAATGGATGAACAAGACAGGGTGATGTTGCTAACATCCCTGTGACATCCCTAATCCAACAGCTGCGGGGCACCCGCCAGGGCCCGCGTGGATGCTACAGCCATCGGCTGCTCCTGAAGCAGAACAGGCAGCTTTCGGTGCCCCCTGACTCTGTTTCCCGGCTTTTTGCACAGCCGTTTTATTTGCAGGAAGTATTTAGGAATTTAAGCGAAAGTGGCTTTTTAAAATGTGTGCTCAGAACCTTTTTGTTGTTGTTGTTGTTGCTGATTTTTTCTCTGCAACTTAAAAATATCTTCAGTGAAAGCAAATAAGCCTGAGCAGGTTTGTCAAATCCTTCATGAAAAAAAAAAAAAAAAATAGTTACGTACGGGGTTTATGGTAAACAGAGCCAAATAATGGATAAATGCTCTCCCGGTAGGAATGGGGGTGGCTGCGTGGAGCTGCGCACAGTGCCCTAAGTGCAGAATTTGCAGCCTGATCTGTGCTGTCAAAACCCAAACCAAAACAGCCAAGGAAAAGCAAACCCCTCCCCTCGCCTGGACACCCTCCGCTACCACCTACGTCACGGAGAGCCTCATTAGCCTCACAGACTTCCAAGGTGCTCATTAAAACCTCCACCGCTGCCGTGAGAAGCAGAGGTCCATCCACCAGCGCTGTGACATGGGTGGCTGCGGGCGCCCCGTGCCGCCGAGGAAGGGCCCCCCATGGGTCCTATTCATCCCGCGCATGGGCGTAAATCAGGAGCAATCCACTCGCCTATTTATCTAACGAGGAAAAATGATTTCCCTTGTGCTACAGCTCCTGCCTTGGCAGTTCCGTCCTGGCGCTTCGTCCCTCCTCGCCGCTGTTCCTCCTCTTCCTCCCTGCGTGACAGTGAGAGCTGCAGCGAGAGCGAAGCCTCCATCCTTCGGCCCCAGCCTTCACGTGCAAGCTTATACGGCTCTGACAGTAAAAAATGGCCTTTTATGTGCTGCAGAAGTTCATAATGTTCCAGTGTTGATAGGGATAGAGTGCAAAAGAAATAAAATCAATAAAATATTCAAAGCTTTCACATTATAAGCTCGAGCAAAACTTTTTACCAAATGTTTACTGTATAATAAATTCTATTAAGAAGCCCAAGCTTGCATGGTGAAGAGGGGTGGAACATTGTCACTTTAATTGCAATGGCATAAATATTTGATATTCAGTAAATTAGATCTGTAGCTCTGAAAACATTCTTGCAAATGGATTTTTACCTGTAGCACAGTGCCATTAGCAGGAGAAAGTCAACACAGCCCCAGGGCCTGTAATTAACTCAACCCAAGCAGAACTAAACATTTTTGACAGTTTTCCTGGTCTGGAATTAACTGTCATAGCAGAGAATGAAAGGAAGTGCATTGTCACATTATGTTTACGTAAAGTCTGTAAAATGCTGTGTTTTGTATTTTTGTTTTGTTAAGTCTGGGTTTCATGCCCCATTATTTTTTTCATCATTAGAGACAAGCTTAAAAACAACTAATGATGTATTTTATATCCTCAGACTAGTATGGAAGCCATCTGCAAAAAAGGGGGAAGACATTAGCTCTGTAATTCAATTTTTTTTTTTTATTTTTTTCTCTATAATGAAGCATGGTACACTGTGTACTGGTATAAATCATAATGCTGTGACATTTGAAGACATTAGAAACTCTGGTTTTCCTATCTGATTCAAGGTTCTCAGATAATAAGCAGTTGTCTAGCCCATGTCTGTCTATTTTATTGGGACTGAGGGAAGGCGTTATGTATGGGTTTTCCTTCTCTTCTCCCCCAACATCCCCTCCGCCCCCCCTTTTTTTTTTTCTTCTTTTTTTGTATTTACAAAAATAACTGTCACTCTACTGAAATGCATACCCTTGAGGGCAAATCTACTTAATGCTTCGCTGAAAGCTACTTATTGTCCAGTAGCTCAGAGAAAATCTGTACAACAGTAATTGAAGGGATGTGTTGAGCTTTCTGACATTTCGTCCTAGAAATTACCTTACCTGGAAAAGAAAGGGGTGTTTAGCAAGAGAGCTCCTGTGCAATTTGGAAATGTGAGGATACTCATAAACAGGCTGATTAAAATAGATGTGGCTTGCTACAGCTATAGTAATAACTTGGGCAAATGTGATAGCTTACATTAAAAGGTGAAAAAACAGCCTGTTTGGATAGCAAATATATAGGGCTTTTGCTGGAAGCAGGGCATGTGTTATAATCTTGTCTCTTTCTTGACATATTGAGAAGACAAACAAATAAGGAAACAGAAATGTCAAGATATTTTTTTCCTAAAGATTGCCAGATAGTGAGAAAAAATCAAGGCAAAATTAACACCGCTTTCGGATCCTGCTCTGCCTTGATGCTCACCTAAATTAAAAGCTTTTATTTTGAATTTCTGAGTATCTCAGGGAAAGAAGAGAAACCCCTCTTCTCCCAAGATACATCATGCAAGAAATGACCTCAGCTAGATGTAATTTTTATTTTGCATTCCATTTCAGCATAGAAGTCCCTCTTGTTTTGCTACACCGGTGCCAGTTGCAGAAGGGTTTTCAATGGTTTCTAATCAGTGTGCGGTTGCCTGTTAACTTCAGCCTCCTATTATGGCAGTTTCCACGTCTTTATCTGTATCCAGCAACACTTCTTTGATGAGCACACAACATTTTCATTAAGAGAGAGAGAAAAAAGCAAGAAAGGCAGGAGAGCAGCCTCTGGAAGAGGGGGATCTGTGCAAACCCCCTCATGCCGGGAGCTTTCTAATCACAACAGGAAAGGGACCCTAACGCCGGGAGAATAAACAAGCGAGAGCAGACGAGGGTTTAACTGCTCTTGACAATCAGAGGCTCGGTTTCAAGTGACTTCGTTGAGGTTAGAAATCGCAGCGATGAGGAACGTTTATTATTTTTTGATCTGTAGCTCCGCAGGGGCTGGCCACGGTGCGGTGCTGAGCCTGCGGCAGGCACTGGTGCGCCCGATGGGACCTGCAAGGACTTTGCAGCTGCCGAAGGGTGCTCAGCCCCTGGCAGGACCGGCCCCGCTGGAAGATGATCCTTGCTAGCAGGACTTGCTGCTGCTGCTGCGTATCTTCTTACTGAATTAGGCAAATTACAGTGCACTGTATCTTTGCTAAATTAATTAGCTCAATTAGGCTGGGAGGGATGGAGAGGCATGTGTGTGCGCTGCTTCTCGCTTTCCCTCTTTGATCACCTACCTGCTCCTGGAGGCCCTGAGGTTTACCAGCAGCAGACACCAGCTTGTCCTCATGTCCCATGGGGTGACAGCCTGTGAGGCACAGCCTCCGGCAATCGCCGGCAGCACCGGGGGCTTTCCCCAGCCTTGGAGTGTTTTGGGGAGCCTGCAGTGCTCAGCGCCTTCAAGCCCGAGCTTCCAGCCTCCTGGGCACAGCGTGCCTGCCTGCTCCCAGCTTAGCTTTGGGCTGGGGGCTGAGCTTTTTGGCAGCAGGGAGGTTTACCACCGGGGCCACAAACTCCCACTGCCCATGGGGTCTTGTGCCCCAAGCGCTGCTGCTGGCATCTCAGCACAAAGCATCGCTGGTGGCGGCACACGTGGGAGGGTCGGTGCCACCAGGGCTGGAGGGAGATTGTCCCTGTCCTCTGGGATGGGACACATTATACCTTCCTCTCCTCTCAAACTGCCCTGCCTCTGGCTTCCCTTCGGCTGTGGGTTTGTCATGGGAAAGCAGGATCTCAGAGCACATCGTCTCCCAAATACGAGAAACATTGCGGCTGCTTCTGAAGCTTTTCTGTTCCCTCCTGCTCGAAGCGCTGCAGGTCAGGCAGCTATAACTTCAGCCTCAGCAGGTGAAGGGGTGCTGAGATCTCCCTTTTGGAAGCAGACTACACCTCTGCCAATCCCTTTGCTTCCCACTCGGCAGCTGTGTAAAACACCAGCAGAAAAGCTTGGAATCTCATGAGTGAACAAGGAGCCTTGGGAATGCTGAGTGTGGCCGCCCGGGTCCCCCTGCCACCATGGATGGTCACAGCCTGCTTCCACCACCAGGAGGGTGTTCAGGACCCCCTCCTTGAGCCCCGTGTTGGAGCAGTGTTGATGTCTCCACTTGCCCACCTAACTCCTCGGGGCAGGCCACTGCCAGGGAAACACCCCCGGCAAGCTGCAACATCCAAAGCTCTCTTTTCTCATTATTTGTGCATGATAAAGGATTCAGCACATGGAGAAGAAACCAAGTTCTGATTTATTAGTAGCTGCTAAGCAGTAAAAGGCAGCACAAGGTCTATCAATACTGCTTAGCAGTAAAACCCAGTGTAATCCACTGCGTGGCAAAATAATCAAGAATGTCACTTTTCATAGGATTCATCAGAAACAATAAGACGTTTCACAAACAATTGTCACCCGGCATTAATGATCAGATGTAAAGCGACCTGAGTGCAATTACTAAAGAAAACAATTATATGTCAGCAAATACATTCATCTTCATTCGATTTAAGCACCCACCTTCTATGGCTATAAAAGGTATCTGAATGTTAACTCAATTTGTGGGGCGGCAAATTGAGCCAGCACGAAACTGATTTCAGCAAGGTGGTGCAAAGGGAGGTGAGGGATGGAGCAGACACACAGAAGAAATAAAGCCGCAGGCTCTACATGGGAACCCTTCAAAAGAACTGCTGGTCTCCCTTGAACTAGGTGCACACCGCGAGATTGACTGAGTGGAGAGCTGACGGCAGCTTCTCTGTTTTCAGATGCTTAATTCTTTTTACATCCCCTAAATCACAATTTTCCACTGAAAGAGGACGTGCTTGGCCCAAACTAATATAAATGGGAAACTGGTTTTAGATCAAAAATAATCTTCATGAAAAATTTTCTCTTAAAGCAAAGGGTAGTAATTTTTTTTCTGTAAGCAAGAATAAGTATGTTTACTTGTGCTTGAAGACAGCACCACTTTCTGCGGCTCTTTATCCTGGCCACAGCCTGGAGGCTGAGATACGTGGAAGAACTAGGGGCTTTCTCGTCTCCCCTGTGGAAACTAGTTCCCGAGTTCCGATCTTCAAATACAAGTGTGTTTTGGGGTGTTTTCCAAATCTTGAGTTTCTGCTACCCCTCCAGCATGCTGGCCGTTACTTTCTCATGCCAGCTGATAGCATCAGCCCCAGTTGTGCTGCTGCGCTGCCGCAAGCCACAGCGCTGTGGCTCTGCACCTCGGTGACCTGCTGGGCAAACAGCCCCTCCTGACCCACTTACCCGGGTGGGCAGAGGACACTTCCCACCAGGCTGATTCAGGACAAGAAGAGAAATGGTGGCAATTTGTCTACCTGTTTTAATTCTGAGCTTAAACAATTGTGATCAGGTTGAAAGGAAAAGGAAAGTAATACCAGACGGGGAGAAAAGGACTTTTTCTGTGTGTGTGTGGGACTGTTGCATTGAGTCCCACACAGCCGGTCTGATTTTTTTGCTAGTTTTGAATACTTACCCTTTCCTAGTGATTAGCTCTACCTCACCCTGGCATGATGCTCAGGTTTTTTCCAAAGCCCTGCAATCAATTGCATGCTAATACATTTTCCTGCTGCCTCTGCCTGTTCCCTGCCCCATCCCCCCGACACGTACCAGCACAATATTACCTTTCTGAATGCAGAGAGAAATGGAGACTCACAGAACATGTGAATCACAAGGAAGTGGTTTCCCTAGTGACAGTAACCACATGAAAGCTCTCACCATTTACTCTCACGGGACCTTTTAGCACTTTGGATTATGGGGAGAGCAAGAAAGCCGGTAAAAAATGCTGTGGTTGGTAAAGGAACAAGCTAACCCTGAAATGCTAAATCGTGTTGGCAACCCATGAGAAGACATCATCAGCTCCTGGGGATTTTCATGAGGTTTCCCCATACCACATTGAGTTGCTCAATGGCTCTCAGGTCCCTTCTCCGAGGCGATGGACCAGAGACCTCAGAAACCCACACCACAGCTTGCTCAGATCCTCACCCTGACAAGCGGTCCCTGCCAGAACAACAGACAGCTCCCCAGCGCACACTTCATTTTATGTCATCTTCCCATGTTGGCATTTCCCCTTTGCAGCTCCATATGGGGAGGCTGCGGGGAAGCTGGAGGTGATGGTGGGTGGGACAGCGGTGGTGTGGCACCAGCACTTGGGACACTGTCCGGGTTTCTGTGTGCTGGAGGCCGGTACAAACCCTGGTGTGGAAGTTTCAGCGCGCTTGGAAAGAGTACAGCAGTACACAGAGAGACAGATGGAAAGGGTGAGCAGACAGCTATCAGTGTCTTTGGCTCCCACTCAAGAGTTTTTCCTCCTCTCTCTGAAATGTCTTTAATTTTTTGAAACATCTCTGAAAGCAAATGAGAGCAATGCCCAGAGCAGTCATACTGGGGGACCCCAGAGAAGTGGTGTCCCCATGGGAAACGAAGAAAGCATCCTTTACTGAAGCAGGACTGTCTTCCTCTTCTGTGTTGCCACCCTGGGCACATTAGCTTAATAACGAGCTTTTTAGCAGATTTCAGTGAACAAGAAGCAATTTATTTGTCGTCATGGCGACAAAGAAGACCTTCTGGAAAAGAGCGTTGAATGAAGAGAAGAAGGTTTGTTGTGCAGAGCAATGAGGCATTCACTTGGAACATTAGCATCGCACAAAGCAGACCATACAAGAGGTCTTGCTAACTTCTGGATGCATGGTTGGATGCGTTTTGGGTCCTTGCTTTCCCTGGAAAGGCCAAGAGGAGACTGGCTCTTGGTGTTTTATACATGATATTTGATGTCCAGCCCTGTTTCTAGATGACTCTGGGAGAAAGACAAAGGTTCCTTGTTGGTAGGTGGCCGAACCTCACTGGTTGCATTTCTGGTGGGTACTTCCAGGGACTGAATTCTGAGATTCAACTGCCAACTGAACAAACCCCAAATAAGCCAAAAGCATGCATCTCAAAGTGTACTTTGTTCATTTATTTTGACAACTCTAGTGTTTCTTTAATTATTTATAACACTTCATACTTTACTGGAGTAGATTTTTGTAAAAATAATGAAGCCTTAGTAGTATAGCATCTATGATCAGATCTGCAGGGGAAGGGGGAAACAGGCAGTCACTCTCTGATGTGAGAGGAAAGTAAAATCTAGGTTGGAAGCAAATTCATTGCTAACAGAAGTTTTCAAGCACTAAAGCAGAGGACAGACCTGTGAGAGCCAGCACTGCAAGGGTTAAAAGGAGACTTTCTGGGGTGCAAATGAATTCCAGAAGAGCAGCTGCCTTCAGGAAATGGTGATTCAATGAAATCTGGATTTTTCCCCATTGTGTATTCATCTTTGGAATGCTGCCAGTGGGGAATTAAGGTAGAGAAGGAAGCTATACTGGGCACAATGGTGTACACTCGGTCAGGTGCACATGGGACTGTAGTTAGGTGAGGATGTTTTACTTGAAGCATCACCCTGCATAAATACCAGGACACCAGTAAGAAACACCTTGGAACACTTGATTTTGCAAAATAGCCTGAATTTCCTCCTAAGTCAGGGCTCAATAAAATGTTGCAACCTCAAGACTCCTGGCAGAAAGGGAACACCTTCCCCAGTCCCTTCCAGTGGCAGGGTTGAGGCCACGTCTCACATTATGTCTGCAGAAGGTGCACAGGTGAGCATCCCGAGGGATACCCAGCTGGCTGTTTGCAGCCGCTGCAGCTTCCCAACACTGGCAAGGGGGTCCTTGCTGATGGGAAACCTGTCCTTTTTGCCCCAGTTCCTGGGGGTTCTTCCCCCAGGGGAGATGGGAGCATCATGAGACTTTCCTCCTTGCAACACATCCCACCATGGGCATCTGGACCCACTGTGGTTGCCCCAAAGAGGCGGAGAAAGAGGAGAAGAGCCCAAAGGTGGTGGTGCATCTCACAGGGGTCAGAGCAGACTTCTAGGAGAAATCTGTCCCCAAAGCAGGGTAGGAAAATAGCAGCAGTGCCTGGCTTCAGGTGAGGGGCTGCTGTTTGCCACAAGCCCTCCCTCTGCCCGAAGCAGAGCATGTCAGGGGCTACTGAAGATCCAAACCTCATTGCCAAGAGGACTCTCTCCTTCCCACATGCAAGGCATGTGCTTATTGAAAAGAAAAGCTCATTCTAACAGGAAAATGCTAGAAGAATGCACAGCTACAAAGAGTTTATATATTTAACCCGCCCAAGGAATATAATTATTCTTTTTAATCAAGTCTATTCAACCATTTATTACTTTATTCTTCCATTTCAATAGCAGAATGATTAAGATGGAATCTTAAAGGAATTCTTCACAACAATAATAATGTCTCTTATCGCAAGAGGCAGTCTCTGCTCTGTCCTGCAAATTCTCAGCATTTAAATATTAAATATATTCAATATATCAAAAACCTCCATTTCACTCCTGTAAAACAATTCAGAGGATATGAGGAAGAACCAGAAAGGGTCCCATTACAGTCTGCAAACAAATTCAAAAAAGGAGAAGGGAAAAACTCCAGCATACATAATGAGCTGCAAATGTAATTCCTGCTCCAAAAGTCCAGCTTCACAGCAGAGCAGGCCTGGGGGATAAGGACATTATCATTTTGAAGACTCATTTATTTCAGCACACGCTGTACATTATATGAGCCAGACTTCTTTTAGCTCTCGATTTATTGTCATCTTGTTTTTCAATGCACCATACATTGGTAAGAACAAAACTTCATTTGTACTCTGTCCAGGACACTTTTTTCAAGCTTTTCAGAGCATATAGCAGAATAATAAAAAGGTAGAAAGTAGTGAGCTGTGAATAAAATCTGTGTCTTCTCCATCACGATGGATATCTCAGCAGCAGAGTCACAGATGTTGCAGTAAACTGCAAGACACAGCTGGGCAAGTGCGGAGAGGTGGCACCGGCAGGTCTGGCTGAGCCAGTCTGGGCTTTCGGGTACCCCGGCCCTTTTGGGGTGGCTCTCAGGACATGTGTCGTGTTCCTACTATAATTTCAGGCTCTTAGTATGCTTAGCTTGCAAGATACGGTTCTTCTGGCTGAAGTGGAGGCATGGTGTTGTATTTTCTAGGCTAGTTTTTCCTTCTGCTTTTGACTAGTCTGTGAAAAGATTTGGGATGGTATGAGATGTATCTTACATAATTCTAGAAGAGGTCTGTTTGAGGCTTCAGTTAACAAATTTTATATCAGATTACTTCACGTATGGTTGATAAAAGTCTGAGTAAACAATAAATAATACAGGAATAAGCAGGGATTTCTAAGCCTGCAAATTTAATTTATTAAATAGCCCCTGGGACCAGCCTCCATCCATAACTCAATGGCCTGGCAAAGAGGTTTTAAAGCTGCTGCAAGTTTCAGGAGGCTGAAAGTGTTTCAGTTCATCTGTGGTATGATGGGGGTCCCAAACAGGCAACAGACATGGGAGATCATCCCATGGAGTGGGCAAGACCAGGCAGGGACCTGCCCTGCTGCCAGCAAGCACCACTGGCCACATGAGCCCATGGCTCTTTTGGGTTTATGGGGTAGCACAGCACTCTGGGGATCTCATCCAGACCATTGGAACACCAAAGCCTTTGCACTGATCTCGATGGCCTTCTGGATCTGCCCTCTGTAATCCCAACACAGGATAATCTCCATTATATCCCACACCTTTTTTCCCACAGGTTCCCAAAGCATTTTTAAGCCTTCATTGGCAGCTGTATCAAGTATCACCAAAATCACTGCTGCAGGGAGGTCCACTGCCTGCAGAAGTTTAAGCTGGCTGGCTTTCTGATGGCTTTCACAAGGAAGGGCATGGAGGAGGCTGAGCGTGGTCACTGGAGCTGGAGCTGAGCCAGGACACAAGGTCCCCGGTGGCAGAATCCACGATCAACAAAAAGAGGCCAAAGGTTGGGTTGGCACCTTAATCCCTGCCCAGGCATCACCATCACATAGGTGTACCTGAGCATCTCCTGAGCAAGTTCCTCCTGCTCCAGCTCAATTCCTCTTAACACATGGAAGTAGAGAGACCCTCAGACCACAGTTACTGCAGCATCTCCTAAATATTCTCACCAATGACCCAGGGATGGAAATGTTATGGTTTGGGCATTTATACCATTATTCATGGTTGCCCTACATCTATTTATTTTTACCTGGAAGCAAGAGGAAGAGGCTGGCCTGCCCGTGCAGAGAAGGAGGAAGCCTTTGGGGAGCAGTCGGTAGAGTTCTGGCTGGGCTGGGGGCTGTGCTGACCTCTGGGCAGGGTGGCAGAGACCTCCCGGGTGTGGGGTGCACCTCAGCTTCGGGCAAAAATTTTGTGTGCAAGCTTGCAATGCCCCCATTAAAGTCTTCTCTGGACAACTCCAGTCACCCACGTTTCCTTGGGATGGGGGTTTCCTGAGTGAGAGGGGTGATGGCTGAGAGCAGAGGGGGGCCCCTGAACCAGAATGCCTTTCTGTGGTTCAGGTGACACGAACAACAGCAAAACAAATCTGACATAGCTACTGCAATCCACTTAGTGCACAGCCTGACCGTGCAGACAATGCACCAGCCATGGCCTCGGGTGTAAGAGCAGTACCCGCCGCGACCCTCAACCCCTCGAAGCACCCATGAATAAATCAATAAAGGCTGGGTTAACAGGCAAATGGTGAGACCATGCGTTCCACCTGGGTGAGCAGGACTTTGAGTGAAATGAGAAATCAAACATTTCTTCAGCAATCTTTGCCAGGCTCCTTCCCTTTCTGTTATCGTTGCTGGTATTGATTTTTTACATATTATTCAAGGTTAAGCAAACTGTCTCCACCGTTCAGCCTTGCTGGGTTGAGTATGAAGGAGGCAGGCCTGGAGACAGACCTCCAAGAGGTGGAGGTACACGGGTGTACAGCACACTCCCTTTGCTGGGAGATTTGCTCCCTTCAGTCTCTGTTGGCAGCATCTTGAACCTGAAAGTCAGAGCTTTTCTTCCTTTTGAAGCTTTTGACTCAAAATCCTGCCCTCCACTCCAGCCATGTCTTTGGAGAAGTTGGACTCCAGATCAGAAATGCCCTGACTGGGATGTTTTTCATCTTTATTCCTTCCCTCCTCTCATGTCGAACTGGGACCAGCTCTCCAGCAAGGTGCCAAGACACGTCCCCACTATAGGGCACCCCACCAAGGCAAGCACCCCAAATACCCAAAAGCACCAAGAGATGCTGAGATCTGCAACTCCCCTGAAATCAGCCGCTCCCTCCCAAAAGTGCATTCTGTCTCTTTTGTCAGAAAACCTTCCCGAACCACCAGCCCCTTGTTAATTTTTACCATATCCATGTAGTTATCCCCACAGCAAGGCAAGGACTTCACTCTCCAACCAGGGCTGTCTGTCCCCCCCGGAATAAAGAATACAGCTGTTTCATTTGATTTTTAGGTTATGGCATTTAAAAGAGAGGCAATAGATAAGAAAAAATGGATTGACAGTGGAGTAAAATAAAAGTACCAAGGAGAAGTGAAATGCACACGGATGGGGATAGGAGTAGACCTACAAGGAAAAAAAGCAGGATTGGGAAGGAAGAAGGACCAAACCCTGCTCCTCGTTGTGTGAGAAATGTGGACCACAGTCATGGGTGATGTATGGGAGTAGCATCAGTCCCTTTGTTCTGCACTCATATCTGGGGATATTTTCCAGCAAGTTTTGTCCCAGAATGGTAGAAATTAAATGCAAATTTTTGCTCTTCCTCTCAGGAAAAAGCAGGGATATGTCTGTGTAGGAGGGAGTTTTGAGAGGTATGTGAAGGAGCAGGGGGCTCACAGGCTTGGTGTGCCCACACTTTGAATGGAACTGCTTCTCTCTGGTGGGAGAGGCAGAGCAGCTAATGAACAATTAAATTGGGCTGTAAAAAGGGCTGAAACCCTTCTTGCTCCTGCCGGCATTAGTGGGAGATCTGGGTGTCTGAAGACTCTGAAAGCCAAAAGAAATGGTCCCAAAGTGCCTTCTGGGAGCCAGGCTCCAGCCTGAAGGTTTCCTGGTAAAAATGCCCAGACTTGGGCTCCACAGCCAGTCGCCACTGGCATTGCTCTCCGGGTGGGGAAGGAGCCTTTTGCAGCTGTGATGTGGTCAACTGAGAGCTGAAGGACATTGGCCTCTTCCAGTTGGTTGTCCACGGGATCAATGGAAATTGCAGAAATGAGCCCACAGGGCTGGGATGGAGCAAACACCTTTTACCCACATACTCCAGAGGGGCTCAAAATGAGCTTAGGAGGCAGGGGAAGTGGTGCTGGGCACCCGTGCACCCTTCCCCAGCCTCCTGCAGACCCCTGCACCGCTGCTTGCACCAGCTGACTCGCAGACCCCAGAAGGGGTGGGAACCCAGACGCATCCCAAGTGCTTGCCCGTCTCTACACCAAATGCTCTATTATTATTAATGATCATAATGATAATTCAGCCTATTCCTATCATGTGTTCCTGTGAAAAAAAAGAACTCCCGAACCTGGATATAGTCATGAAATTTTCTTTTGGCCTCCATAAAACATTTCCAAGTCATTATACAAAGAGCAGAGTTGAAAAGGAGCTGCGTACAATTGTTACAAAATGTAATTAATTTTGAGTAATTCACAATGGAGAAAAAGTGCTGTAGAGAGTAAATTGGACAGGAGACTTCTGTGCCAGGGAGATGAGGTTTTGAAAGGCTGCTGACTAATACAGCACTGACCTGAAAGCAAATCCTTACATTCATGCTGGACCGGCTGTTTCCATGACAACAGTTGTTATTAGTAACTGAAAATGTATTGCTGTTACGAGTGGCAGCATATTTTTTTCAGTTGAATTCAAGAGCAGCTGGGTACTTTACTCATGAAGATAAAGTGCTCAGATCGCTACAACACTAATGTTATGTGCTGCACCTCTCATAATACGAACCTTATACTTACACATGATACAAAGAGATGTGTGGATTGCTTTAGGGAAAAAACCTCAGAAGGCGTAGCATAAATGGCAACTTGTATCAAAGAAATCAAAAGAAAATAACCATGGTCATCACTGTGCTTTAAATTAACTCTTTAGTGAAATTCCCTGGGGATTCAGGCTGACTGGAGTGTTCAAGTAACAGGTAAATCCTGTTAGGAGCTAGGCGAGCTAGCCTGACATCCCGAGATGTAATGCCTGCCTCCTGAGAGGCACTGAGGACATTTACCCTTTAAATTAAGCTACTTCTCATGCAAACCCCCCTCTCGTTCCTGTCCTGAGAGCAGAAAATTTTATGATCTTTGAGGAAAAAAACTTGCAGAGAAAAACTCTCCCCTGGTACAGACCTGTGCGATGCCACTGGCTTTAATAGCATCCTCCTGATTTTTCCTGATGATGAACAAGACCAGACGCCAAAGGGCTCAGGGCTGAGCCAGGGCCACCACCGTCCCGATGAGCTGGTCCTGCCAGTCACCCTGGCTTCTCTCCAGCTCACCATCCCTCAACAGAAACCAGAAGGCTCTGGTTAGACACCGGTGGCAGCTAAAACAATTTAAGCTCCGTGAAGTTTGACCGTGACTCTTGCACCAGCGTATATTTCAGATGTCCCCCTCTGGGTCCTGCGAAGGGGGTGTAAGTCTTTACATCAGTGTAAGTGAGAGAGGAGTATAGCCCAGGAAAGCATCAGTTGTCGAAGTTGCTCATGTAGGCAAGATTGTGTACGTTATAGTGTATGAATGAGTCTGCGAATAGCAATAACATATTCAGGAAGCAAATAAGTTACAATCCATAATCAAAAAATGTTGCAAATTACATCCTTAATAGATTACATTTATAATCTACTTGAAAGAGATCTTTAGGCACTTAATTGACATATTCCAAGATAGCTATAACATATTGGCTAGTTAGATACCAATTGACATACTTATTAAATATCAATTAGCGCATTCCATAATTTGGTACCTAATTAGCTTGCTATAGCTATTCTATCAAATGCCAATTAAATGCTTGAAATTTCTTACAAGTTGGCTGTACTAAGATAATAATTAAGAATGCATTGCTTAAGTCATTTTTAGTTAATTACATGGCAAACTAATTTTGGCTACACACATTAGACCTTTCAATAAAACCCTCTTTATCAATCAATTGGTATCTAATGAAGTCATTATTCTTTTGCTACATCTGAATGAAAGGCTGCTTTGCCATTCTCCTGGTGGCTGTATTTAGATGTATCTCAGCATGGATGTGGGGCTCCGTGTGCCTCCCACCCCAGGGTCTCCATTAGGGATGCGAAATGCCCCGTTGCCAGCCTGGGGAGCAATCCCAGTGCCCCTGTCCATGGAGGTAGGAGCCCTGTGGAGTCTGGGGAGAGGGTGGGTGTGCAGGAGTCGCTGGGGTGCCCCCTCGGCGCTGCCACCGCTCCAGCCATCTGCAGCATGGAGGGCTCAGCACCGACCCACCCTGTGCCAGCTGCACGCAGGCTGGTGTGCAAGAGCCATGGTGCCTGAGAAGGGCTCGTGAGGGGTGAGCTTGTGCTGGGAGTGAGGGGCCGGTTGTCTGGGGCTGCTCTGGGGCGTGGGAAGTGAGAGGGCGGAGGAGGCTGAAGCTGTTGGAGCTGCTTCTGGCAAGATGGAAGAATATGTAAGCATGAACTTGTGCTGATCCAATACAGGAACATGTCTCTCTGAGCTCTTTACGTCCCCTGCGGCAACCGAGCACCACTCAAAAATTAAAAATAGCATGCTGTATTGATGTCGTCTCCCTTTTCCTCAACAGTTATGAGTCAGCTGCCTGATTAGGCTATTGCCGTATGTAGAGCATCTTTTATGTCGGAGGAATTTATTGCATTAAGGTAGGAGTTTTGTGTGTACTTGTCGATGTGATGACCCTCTGGATGCACCGTTCTTTGTTGCAGGGAACTGTACAGTGCCTGCCTTGTTCCTGTGACTTGCAGTGCTTACCTGGGCAGCTGCAGGTGCTGTAACAGGCAAACCGTCATCATGGCCCTGGGAGACCTCTGGGGGCTGCTGGCGGTGAATGGCAGGTTGGAAGTTTGGCTACAGACTGCAGTAAGTATGAAGATTACATGGTAAATTGTAACCCACATCACTCCAGGATGGTGCGTGTGGGCGGCTGCACACTGTCTGAGAAGATACGCAGGAGATACAGCCCATGACTGTTCTGAACCCTCTCTTTGTCTCTCATTTTGACTGTAAATAGATGGACTCCTAGTGCCCAGCATTTTGCCCACAGGTTCTAGTCTTCTTTTCAATTACTTTTAATAAATATAATGAAAGACATGCCAAAAATACCCATATTTCCCATTTTCCAGTTTTTGCTCACATGCATGTTTGGTGTGTACGTGCTTAATTTAGCAAAGTGATTACAATGAAGTGGAGAGGGATTTTTCAAAATGGTATGGGATGTCTGAATTTCCTTTGGGCACTCAAACAGTGTTGCATCCTGCTGCAGGACATGTCTCAGGATGCTGGTGGAGTTGCCTGGGGCACAGGGAAGGGACACGGAGGAGTCCAGGAGGGCTGGAATGGGTTTTCCTCAGCACTGGATACAATCAGCCTGGGTATGCTGCTTACCCTTCCCCATGGACCATCTGCTGTTTGTTCTCTGCACCAGAGCCCCATCCAAGCAGTGTCTCTGTGGAGTGACATACCCCTTCATCCCTGTGCAGAAGTGAGGGGTTGTGTGCTCATGCTGAGAGTGGGGAAGAGCAATTCACTGTGTGGGGCTTGACAACTACATTTTTTACATCAAGCAAAGCCAGAAGCTTGAACAAATGCCTTTGTGGTGACAGAATGAAAGGGCTGCACAATTTTTTCTTCGTTTTGACATAATGAAAAAAGGCTTTTGACAAAATCCATTCTGCCCTTTGAATGAAGTTATTTGTTTGACTAAATGCACTGACTCCATCCAAATTATTTATTAGACTTGCTTGACATTGCAGGCAACCTGGATTCCCACAGAGCTGGGGGCAAGAAGTGGGTTCTGGATTAATCTCATCAACAGATAACAAGGCAAACCTAGTAAAGAGCTGCTTTTTACTTAAAAAAGAAGGGAATGGGGGGATCCAAGCACTGCACATT
Organism: Ibycter americanus; assembly: GCA_035590275.1. Taxonomy (NCBI): domain Eukaryota; kingdom Metazoa; phylum Chordata; class Aves; order Falconiformes; family Falconidae; genus Ibycter; species Ibycter americanus. The sequence goes on along the minus strand of JAVJGI010000002.1, from coordinate 2,513,973 downwards.
TTGCAGGCTCGGTCTGGAACACTCAGGTTGGGCTATTTTCTTTGGGCAGGTCCATGACACTGTCAATAAAAGTCATCGCTGGGTGCCTGTACTGCTACGGTTGTCACCATCAGTTTTTCAGAGGTTTCACTAGATCAGGACTCAGGAAAAAAAACCCTGATGCACTGGAAGAAGGATTCCAGCCCCTCTCCCTGTGGGCTTAGAAGTAAAGAAGGGAAAAGAGATCTCTGCTGAAGACAGCGGAAAAGGAGAAACAGGAAATAAATCATTTGAGAACACACAGTGGAACAGAAAGGGAAATAAGAAAACTGAAAGAAAGGGGCTGTATGAAAGAAAAGAGCACAGCTAGCCAAAAGGATGCCACAATTACAGAAGGGATTGGGAAAGGCCTTACAAAAAGAGGTTAAGTCACGTACTTTAGAAGGTATGAAGAAGAGAGGGAAACGACAGTAGGAGTGGGAGCCATGCTGAACATCATTGAGAAGTCCTTGTGTTCACATGTTATGTTTGTGGAGGTGATGTGACCTGGGAGCAAGAATAGAAGCCAAGTCAGTCTGTGTTCATGCTGGTTCCCCAGGCACCAGCATCATCTTCCCTCTCCTACAGTCCCTGCTATCCTCTTGATGTCAGCATCGAAGCAGCTCTGCAGAGTGCCCTGGGTGCAGGGACACGTGAGCCCGGAGACAGAGCAGAGGGGCATCTTTTAGGCACGTACTGCCCAGGTGGTAGTGTGGGAGAACCAAGACAACCTGAAGAGAGGTAGGAGCTGAGGGCACTAAGAGTATGTATAGTCAGAGCTCAGCAGCGATCTGTGGATCCAGGGGACCAAGTCCTCCGGCAAGCCCTTACTCCTATATACCCACTGGACATCCCTGGGGTGCCCTTGTCCTGGGTATCCTCACCATGCGTGGGGCCACTGACTGCATGACCCATGGTATTTAATACACGGTCTTGGAGCATTTGTCATGTCTGGTGTGCCAGAGCCTGCTCTGCCAAGGGAGTTCGTTAACACTCACTCAACCTACCAGCACACTAAGAAGGAGAATTGCCAGTCCATAAACCTTGGCAAGCACTAGGCGACTCAGGAGTACATGAGGAGGATGCTGAGATCCCAAGAACTGTTTCAGTTTTTACACCTTGGCACAGTGATGCAAGTCGGTGAAGTTCTTGTTAAGACTGATGTTTTTTTAATGGTAGAAAGAAAACCGTTTAAGTTGTGTTGTTCAGGAGACATGCCTGCTATTCGGAGAAGCCAGCAGCCCCTGCTAGAAGCTGTTCTTTTTCTCTGGACTAACAGAAATGACTCCTCCAGCAAGACACACTTGCATCTTCGTTTCTTTTCTTCTCTTTCTACAGTTTGGACAAAGGAGGTCCAGAGAGAGATGCGTTTTAAAACATACCTAAGAGCATCCATGAATAACATGGACACAACTTCAAAGAGATGATTTTGGGGAGTCATGCAAAAAAACTTGAAAACGTGTAGAAACTCAGCAAATCAGTGTCAAAATTCCACAGTTCAACAAAGCCATTTCTCTGTCCTCCTCATTCCCTGCTGCCCACCCTTTCAGAAAACAAGGGCAGCAACAGAAACATGACATCTCTTAATGGGAGACTTCCATGTTCTCACAGTATATTGTTTCTTATCAGTGTGAAGCAGGGAACGACAGGGAACAAAAGAAAATATTTATAATTTTCTTTAGTTTTATTTCATATGTAACTATAGTGGCTTAAAGCCTTAGAGGAGCAGAGAGCTTGCTTCTGGTCCCTCTTGCGCAGCAAGGAACAGAGAGGTCTGGAGCATCCTACAGTCTCCAGATGGTCTCTGTGCAAGTGAGCCGTCTGTCATATCTGCTGGAGAGCGAGGAGAGCAAAGTGCATTGTCTAGGCCTTTCCTACACTGTAGAGGGCTAATTAATGTTGATAATATACAGCTGTGGGCTTGCTTCTGGGGCGGTGGGTTGGCTGATGTGGGTAATGTACAGCTGTGGCTTGTTTGGGCTAAGTAGCTAAATAGCACTGAGGAGCCTGGAAGGGAAGGAGCACCAGTGGAAGAGGAGCACTGGGTGAAGAGAGAGGAGACCAGATGATGAAGAAGAGCCCAGGGATGTGGGAGAGGCCCTGAGAGAAGAAGGGGGCCAGAATGAGGAGAAGTCAGGAACCTGGACGCAGCAGAGGCAAGAAGCAGAGTGGACTGGCTTGAAGAGGATGAAGAAACAGCGCGGACGGTAGATGGACCTTTGAAACCTTGTGTGGGACTGGTGGTGGTGCTGAGGTATGAGAGGGCTGGTATGGGATGGTAAAAGCCTTATTGCAGCCTGATAGTTTTGTAGTGCTGTGACAGTCAGCCATCTGCCTTTTCTTGGGCAAGACCTGTTCTGGCAGCCTATGTGAGGAAAGTGGGCTGGGTGGGGTGATCACTCATTTAGGTCACCCTTCTGTTTAATTTTCCATTGATCAAACATAAATTTTTACCCCTATTTATCTGTGTCCCTCACTGACTTGGCCTGAGCTCAGTCACTGTCAGTGGAAACTACTGACATCTGAAATGCTGACTCTGAGGTTACTGAAACTAAACTAATACAACCAGCCACTCGTGTACCGTGCGGAGGCAAACAGCCCTCTCCCCTTCTCACTCTTCCTCTGTTCGGTGCTTTTGTGGTGCTTCTCAGGCGGGGTTTCACACCTCTGTGCGAACAGCCCCTGTGCCCCTGCCTGGTGGCGGTGGGTGGCCAGGGCAGGCTGGGATGGGCTCGTTGACTTGCAGGTGACCTTGGAGTTACTTAGTCTTGAAAGCCAGGATCGTGCGTCACAGGGAGCGTGACCTTCCATTTACGTAAGGGGAAAAATAAAATCAGTCTGTTCTGCGGCTATGGGAATGGGACAGCTCCTCTCCCCCCACCAAAAAACCCAGCCATGCCGTGGCCTAGTGTCACGTTGACTAAACCTGAGAGCAAAAAAATGCAGAAAATCTGTGGAAATTACCAGGCAGAATGAAACTACCGGAGGAAAATTGTGCAACTCTTCATATTTGACTTTGGTGCGAGGATCCGGCGTTACGGGAAATATTTGCCATGGTGCTATTAATAAAACCTGCTGAACAAATATGGAGCTCCTAAACAGTTATCCTGCACATTAATAATCAGATACTGCATAATATTTAATCTAACCATTTAGTCTGTGACGGGACTAGCTGTTCCTTTGCTTTTAATTACAGCTTTCATTTTAAGCTAACTGTACAAATTGGTGAGATTTATGAAGCATCACTGAACACCATAGCTCTGCCTGCCTTGTGGCTCTACAATTAAAATGCTCATTTTTGAACACTAGATTTGGTTAATCTGCTAAAGAACCCTCGAAGTCATTTAGGCAAATATTTTAGCCTTCATGCCTTTCTGAATGAACATGGGGCACGGGAAATTGAAACCAGTTCAAAGTCGGTGCACGGCAATGACCATGGAGCTTTGACTCTTAAAAGGCAGCAAAGAGACCTTGAGTATTTGGCATGTTGTTGGGATGAGATGGGCATTTCCACTTGCTTTTCATTGATACATTCAGGTTTTGTCCCCTTGCTTCTCGTGAACAAGTCTATTGCCTCTATAAGCAAGTTATCTCAAACCTCTGGGTAAGTAGCTGCACCATGAATAAGAAAATGATGACATTATGTTGGGGAGCAGGATGCAGGACTCCTGCCCAGAATGTCTGAAGACTTGAGGTTTCTGTGTGTCGGTGCAATACTCATCTGGTTCTGTGTTTTGAAGGCTCTGTCGCTGGAGCACTGCAGAGACATGGAATACAGACATCGCCTTTGCCTTACAAAAGAAACTATTCTCCATGATGAGAAACACTGCTGGTTCTTCCTTGGGAGATTTAGTGCTATAGACAGAGCTCTTCACCACCCATCAGGAAACAGCTCCATCCAAATCTCCACAATAGGCAGTGAGTTATCCAGCCAAACCTGACTGTCTTTTCCCTCTACCTTTAGGCAGAAGGTTGAGGTTGGAAGTCTCTGCTTTCCTTTTCTGCATTTTCCCAGTAATCCCATTGTGGAAATCAGGGAGCCTCATGTAAGGGCAGTGTGGGTTTGCTGAACTCTTACCCAGCTTGGCTCTGGCTCACATATGGTCTCCACACAGCTCTGACCATGTGAGGAAGACAATTGTTGGTGCACGGGAGTTCCTTATGGAAAAGGAGTATTGCAGGGTGATTTTTGTCAGGGCTAAGACAGAACAATATTGCCTTGGAACAAAGCAGAGCAAGAAGCTGCATCTCCTCATATGGGCAATGGGAGATGATGTGCCAGCCCTGCTGTGACGCAGGCAAAGCAGGCAGTTGCCCAGGGCAGCAGCCTGAAGTACAGGCACACATGGGATGCTCCAGGTCTTGTAAAAGCTGTTCCATACCCATAACAGCTCCAGAGTGAAAACAGACTCATCCCCTCCGGCACTCCTTTCTGCAAAGACAGGTGGAGGGGAAGCTCTTTCCCTTCTAGCATCACCTCTCCACCCTTCCTAGACCCCTCCTCTGCACTTGCAAACATCTTCCCTACATTTATCCTCTCCTTCAGAGCCGAGAGGGAGCTCAGCCAGCCCCATGTGTTCCACAGGGCTGTGTCCACTCTGTGCATGCCTGCCCAGCAGCCACACTGTCCCTGCATCCTATGACCCAGCATTATTGCTCCTTGCACCTTGCGCAGCACCGGCTTGCCTCTCTCTAAGTTTCGTTTCTGAGCAGGGCAGCCTGTGTCTACAAGGAAATGAAAACTCGAAAGAGTGATTGCCAGTCCCAGCAGCCCCCTCACATGGCTCCTTTGTCACCCAGCCCACCTCCTCCTCATCCTGGGAGGTGGGAAGATGACTCAGCCTCTGCCAGGCTCCTGCCTCCCACAGGGTCCCTCCTGCCTCGCCCTGGGGACTTGCAGGGGAAACCTCCTGGGGCGAGTGGTGCTGAAATCTTGCCTGTGGCCACCAGCCATGTGTGCTGGTGCTGGCACTTCATGCTGAGTGATGCCACTGTCACCAGCAGACAGCATCAGTGCTGTGCTGCCTGCCCTCCTGCACCCTGCCTTGCTCCACTCCCTTTCAGTCCTTGCTCTTTTCTGTCACCCCTGTTTTCAGTACTTTTGCCCCCTGTCTTTTTTTATTCTTGCTCTGCTTCATTTCCTCCTGAGGAAGGGAGGAAAGTGGCCCTTAAAATGCCCCCTTCCCTGCTGATGGGGCGGTGTATGTCCTGGGGGTAAGGGTCTGGATCAAGGATCCCACTGTTTTTTGCACCCCCTCTGAATCTCTCTGCCATCAGCTGCCATGGGCAACCTGGAAGGTGCAAAGCACGGGGAGAGCAGCCCCCATGCCATCTTCCCAAGCTGGAAGCTTTTCTACGCCACGCTGCTACAGGTGGCAGTGGTTATCTTCATGGCAGAGGGCTGAGCTGTTCCAGTTCAGCTAAATCTGGACCACTGAGGTGGATTCCTGTGTTCCTTCTATAAAGGACCCCAGGCCCCACTTGAAGATACAAAAACTTGAAGGAACCCTTCTTCCTTTGGGAATTTGTCCCAGTGCTTTTAATTGCCATCTCTTCTGAAAATGTGTGCCCTGTTCCCAAGTGGAATACGTCCACCTTTCCAGCCTCTTCATCTTGTTCTGCCTTTCCCTGGCAGATGTGTAAGCTCTTTAGTACCAGACTTTTCTCTAAGTTAATTTTTATTCTTTATTTTGTTAAGATAAACAATGAGTTCTACAAACCTCTCATTTCAAGACATTTTCTGTTGCCCTGTTCTGATTTATTTGGCTGTTTTCTGAATATTTCAACATCTGATTTAAAGCATGGATGCCAGAGCTGTGCAGTTTGGCCACACTGGATCAAGCAGCGCCGGGATCCGCAGTAAGAGCACAGCCTCTGTCCCCCGCGCTCCTCCGCTCCCCCTCAGATGCGCCCCATGGGCTGCGGCAGGAACTCCTGTTCAAGCGTTCAACCATCCTCCAAAGAGATTTGGCTTTGGGAAGATCCTGCTTGAAGCTTCTGTTTTCCAGGCTGGCTCTGTGCTCTTTTTTCCCCATGCAACTTTCAAATGTAATAAATTCCTTTCTCTTTGATCAGGCCCTGTTCAGGAGCTGCCCCATACGGCTCCGTGTGACTGTGTGGGGCTGGGTCTCTGCTGCGCACCAGCTCACCAGCCTCTGTGTGATCTGCAGGTCTGATGGACGGTACTCTCACAGTTACCTCCAGCTCTTTGATGGGAGGACTAGAACTGGACAGCCTTCTGATTACCAGTGGTCCCTGCACGTAGCCATCAACCTCCCTCCCTTCTCGCCCTCCCCACAGCGACCCCTCCCCAGCAGCCGCTCAGCCCTTCGCTCTGCCTGCTCTCCATCGCAAAGTCACAGAGGCATGTACGGCACAGAGAGCTCAGCCCTGCAGCACCTGGCACCTCCCCAGGCAGGTCGGCTACCTCCACACGTGGGGGAAGACCCACTCTGGGCACAGGATGGGGGTTATTCTCCAGTTATTATTAGAAATCATCCTGGAGTCAATCAGTAACTGCAGACTTATACATGGCGTGAGACTGGGAGCCTCCAGCAGCTGAAGGCAGCGGTGTATCAGCTCATATCACACAGCACTGCCGGACACAAGGAGTGTGAAATTAGCTATTGACTGTAAAACACAGAAAGGAGGTTTTTTATGCAGGTCATGACATGGAGCAGAAAATCTTGGGGTTTTTTTCAGTTCTTTCCATAGATTTTGTTATGCTCATGAAAACTATCCTTCCACTCTGTCCTGGAATAAGGACACTGACAGTGGCTGGCAAACAACCTGAGTTCACAACCGTTCTGGGATCACCCAACTTTTCCCTGGTCCTGCCCATGAAATTATAGCTGCCTTCCAAGCACATGGGAAAACCTGGGGGCTGCATGAGATGCAGCAAGCTCAGCCTGCTTCACAGTCAGCCTTGGGCTGAACACAGCACGGTGTCAGACCTGATGTTGTTCTTCGTGTCCGTTGGCTTAGTCCAAGACAGTAAAATGCTGGTCATCCAACTCATCTTTGAACAGAGAGCCATTCCTGAAGCACGGTATGGGCAGGATGTCTCATGTGCTCACTGAGCTCCCCCATCAGCTCTACCTGCCTACTGGGGTTCCTTCTAGGTACTGAAGTCCAGTCTCAATGGCTGTCCACTTTCACCCTTTAAAAAAAGTATATTGATCGTAGATGTTCATGCTGATTTAAAAAAAAGAGGATCTGGCCAGCACTGAAACCTACTAGAGGGGGTAGAAAAAGGCAGAGTGCATGTATGTATATCAATTTCAGTAGTAACACTGCTCAGAGAAGGTCAGAAAAGAAGAATATGAGGCAAGATGATATACCTAACTGGTCTGTATGAGTAGCCAGAAGTATCCTGGAAGACAGCAGGTTAATAAAGGATTTGCAGCATGATAATGAGAGTAAAACATAGTCATAGGAGTAGTCAAGCCCTGGAGATGAAAGGTCTTTCAAGCTGAATGTAAGTCTAGCACTCTCCACCTAAATCATGACTGGGGTACAAGCAGAAACAGAAAAAGCAGTTCCAGTTCTCCAGTGCTGGAAGACACTGAGACAGTCCTCCGGTGTTGATACAATGTGCGCTGCCCTCCCAAAGCACTGGTTACAAATTAAGGTTTTTGGAGAGCATCTCAGTAGTTTGACATGAGTTGTGACAGGACTGAAACGAAACAATGAGGAAAAGGTTGAAATATTGGTATGCCATGTTGCACCTTTAATGAGGTGATTACCACAACAAGTAGTTGGGCTAGATTCAGTGAAAAAAACATCAGTATTGATGCATCCCTGATCATTATATTTGTATTCTTGTACCTTCAGGACATAGCAATGAGATGGAAGCTCTCCAAAGAGGACTCTCTTGCCCTGGGGGTGGGCAGGCGGATGGTGAAGGAGCAGCATGTAATAGACAGTTTCACTTTGTCACCGAACCCAAAATGATGAAGAAAGCAGTGAAAAGTCATTATAAGTCTGTGGAAGAAAGACCTTGTACAAGACTCTCAGGGGACACTCCCAGATGTATAGGCTGATGCAGATCAGAGAAGGTAATTACATATGTAAGTCTGTGTTATTTCCCTAAAGGAATGATATGGTCAACTGAAATGTTGGAAGGAAAACATATTTATTCCATTATGAAAACCCCACTTTTATAAACAAGTAAGTCTCTGAAAGAATATGATTAGGGCCACAAAAAGGAAGTAGTAGACTGGAGGGAGAAGTAAGATTAAATTAAATTTCAGAACAATTTGAACATCTCATCACACTGTGTGCAATTATTATAACACTGGGAGCGGTCTTGGAAGATGTTGCTTTCCCTCCCTTCACTGCAACCAATGTGCTGTGTGACTTACAGAAGTAAGTCACGCTACTCCCTTTTGTTTTCTTATGACTTTTTAATTTGGAAGGACCAGTGTTTTCTGCCTGATGCCACTAAACCCCTTGAAGGGGGAAAAGATTATTAAAAAAAAATATTCTTTAAAGGTAAAAATTTGTCTTTGTGGAAACTAAGGGTCAGTTTGGATGTATCTTGTGCATAAGCTCTTCTTTCAGAGAAAATACAAGACAGTCTTCAAACAGAAGGTTTGCTTTCAAATTTTAGAAGTACTGTAATCATAAAGGTTTTTATTAAGAATTCTAAAATAGAATCACAAAATACTTATAAAGTTATAGCTAATCCAAACTGAACTTTTCAGATTCACAGTATATGAGATTTTGGCTTTTCAGTCAGTTCTGTAATCTGCATGCCAAGGAATCCTGGCTCAGCAGGGAGCCCTGACATTGTGTAGGAATTTGAAAGCTCAAGGGCAAGCGATGGGACTTGCTCTACAGTCATCCATCCCCAACTTTCCTCCAAAGCCTGTAAAAAGGAAAATCTACAGAGCCTTGGAAGGAAGTAGATAAGGAGGTCAGAGAAGGAAAGAGCAAAGTCCAGATGAGCATGTTGAGAAGCAGAGTGTTTTGAAGGCTCACAATAGAATTAAAAACTCCATCAAGGCAGAACCAAATCAGGGAAAGGGGTGAAAGCAGCCTCCTTTGGATTGCGCTGTGCCTGTCTGATTGTACAATGGAGCAAATGGAAGAAAAAGGCGCGTGCCTTTCCCTGCAGCTCAACAAGGTGCTCAGGAAAGATGGAGAGATGTGGGATTAACTCCCTTCACCACAACTTGCCTCTAGAAAACGTTCTTAAGTTGGAGGCATTTTTTTTCCCCAGACTAGTGGGAAACACAAGAAAAAGCCCCCAAAAAGGCACCTTTAAAGACAATAGGCATTTGATTGCTTTCTTTCAAGGCTCTGAGACTTTTGCGTGGGATTCTATTCTCAAACACATAAAAGGGAGTAAAACCTAACATGTGAGTGAGAAAAAAGACAGTGGAAAATAATAGTATAGGCCAGTAGCCCACACAGGCTCAATAAGGCGTCACCGATGCCTGCTACAAAGAAGTCACTGATAAGCCATGCACAGATCCTGCCATGGTGCTAGAAAGTCTGTGTTTTCATCAAACTTTGTTATTGCTTCTTTTAGAAAGACTAGGCTTCTCCATCTCTGTGCTCCTCATGTCTACTCACATGGCCACTCCACTTCTGCTGCAGGTCCAGCCCCAGCAAACCCACCCCCCCACAGGCACATGAGCACTGTCTGGAACCTGTGCCACAAAGTGTGGAGATAAATTGCTTGTGCTTCAGCTTCTGGGTGGAAAACACACATAGAAGACACCCTGTAAAATTGGCGTACTCTTTCCGTTTCGTCTGTCACTTAAGCTCATTATCCCTGCATGCCTCTCCCTGAAAATTGTAAATTAGCAGGTTGCCAAGGTGAAAAACACTGCCCAAACCCTGAGAATGGATGTGCTCCAGACAGCCCTGCTGTTACCATCTTGGGGCTTGCACAGGACTCAGTTGCACTGAGATTTGATCTTTAAGAAGGCTGATCCCGCGGCGTTTGCAGGTCAGAGCCGGGGGATCTTCTGAAGTGCCTGTGCAGGTTTCCAGAGTGCTTAGGGAAGAAAAGTTTCTCTAGGTGAACATCAAAGCATGTAAATTTATGGCGTCTGAGTTAGAAGAACTTGGAAATCCACCATTAAAGGAAAATGAAGGTTAACTCTACCGCAGAAAGAGTGAGCTGGAGGCTATAAAGGAGGTTGCAGAAGCTACGGCCGAGAGGAAGTGTCAGAGGGAGCGGGACGCACACGGTGAATTCCCTCCTCTACACACATGAGCTGCCAGGGATGTGGTAGGAAACCTCCTTCCCTGTGCAGCACCTGAGCTGAGCCCCTAAACTCTCAGAGGTAACAAAAACATCTTAAGACCATTTTATCACCAATTCAATCCAGGAAGCAGATTTGGTTTTGTTTTGATACCATCCCTCCACCATCAATCACCTTTTTCTTCACAGTGGGCTTTGAAAGAAGGCATTCTGTTGTTAAAAAAAAGAAGCTAAAAAGGGAGAAAATAGTTTTAAAGGGTAAGTAGTATGTATTTACTGAGTGGCTAGATCAAGTACTTCAAAAGAGAATGGATTAAAAATTGTGCTGGGTTGGGGTGGGGCTTAAGTGGGGGACAAACCCAACAATAACAGAAACGCTGTAATGAAAAACAAGGTGTGCTGAACGTCCCCGAGAGCTCTCTTACTACAACCTGTTCCATTTCCAGACCGGTGGGAAGAAAGAAGGATACACAAGAGCTGACCACGTTATAGGTGCGTGTAACTCAATACAGGGACATGCCTGCCCGCATGCGGCACAGCGCAGCTGCAAACAGGTCACTCAGTGTTATCTTCATAGCTGTTATCTTTGAAGGATGGACTTAGGATGTCTTAGATCCAGCTGAACAAAGTGATTTGCAATTAGCTCAGGTAAATCAGCCCTTGCTTTGAATGTTCTGCTGCTGACATATTTGTTGTCCCAGCTTCCTCAGCTGCTACCGTACAGTTTTCCAGCAGAACTTGCAGGCACAGGGCCCCATCCTGCTAAGCTTGATGCAGAGGCTGATACAAATGTCATTGTGAATCCAAAGTGCTTTTCACCCTTCCTGGGGAGAGTTCTAGTTTAAGCTCCCATTGCAAAGATGTGTGCAAATGCTGCTGGTTTCCAGTGACTGTCTCTGGAGGGAGAACGTGCTGCAGCACCAGACCCCCAGTAACAAAAGGGAAACAAAGTGTGAGCCAGTGCTGAGCACCCACTATTGGTATTTATCATGAGCTGAACCTTGTGCTTCTGAAAAGCTCTGTCCTCTAAGACTCTGGGGACTTACTCCAGTCCAGGTTACTCTTTGATGATCTTAGCAAGCTGGGATTCAAGGCTCAGTAAAGAAATGCTTTTTCTTCCGTCGTCCCTGTTACATGTCTACGTGGAGTGTGTTCCCTGCTGCTAGGCAAGAAACTGCAGCTCTCAGCCCCTGCTTGCCACAGGGAAATGCACCCAAAGACCCCCACAGGGTCTTCACTGCTATTGTTGGAGCCACCACCAGAAGAGGCAAGCGAGTTGCCATGGGTGAGACAAACCCTCATGGTCCCACTGGCTGAGCTAGGCAAAGCCTGGACCAAAACCATCCCCAGCCCATGTAGGACAGCCTGTCCTCCTGCATCCCTACCAGCGGATTTTGTAGCACCATTAAACAGCGCTGAGACATTGAGCTGAGCCAAGCGGAACAGGCATGAAGTGCAAAGATAATTTGGTAATATAGTGCTCACTTCCCACACCGATTTTCACTTGACTTGAAACTGTTAATAAATTACACCCTGGCTAACACCAGCCCAGAACAGTGCATACAGACATCACTAACTGAGTTTTTCAGTACTGGTTTGAGATGCCCCATGATGGCAGCACTGGGAGCATGAAAGAATAGATATGGAAGGGATTGTCCATCCAGTGGCAGTTCACATTCTGGGCAGGGATGTCCTACACAGCACTGGCTCCTTCCCACAATGCCAGACTCTGCAGAGCATATTTGAGGTGACTAGCAGAGCAAAGGCATGGCAGAGGCAGTGTGATGGCTGGGATGGGGTGGGAAAGGTGACAGCACTGCCAGAGGTGCACAGCAAGCTCTCTGTGCACAAGAGCAGTGGCTGCACAGCTCAGCAGCCTGTCACTTTGGGGGACTGGTCCAGTAATAGCTTACACTGGTAGGTGATCATAAACTCATAGAATAGTTTGGGTTGGAAGGGATCTTTAAGGTCACCTAGTTCCAACCCCCTGCCATGGGCAGGGACTCCTGCCACTAGACCAGGTTGCTCAAAGCCACATCCAGCCTGGTCTTGAATGCTTCCAGGGATGGGGCACCCATCTCTGGGTGACCTGTGCCAGTGCCTCAGCACCCTCACAGTAAAGAATTTCCTCCTTATATCCCATAAATCTACCCTCTTTAGTTTAAAACCATTCCTTCTTGTCCTGTCGCTACAGGCTGATGACAATCTTGCCTTGGTTTTCCTCTGCTGCTGTCTCACCAAGTTAACCTTTCTTCTTTTATTGTTGTTTTGGCCCCTTGGGTTTATGCTGGTGAGTCAGGAGAAGATGCTGATCACGATCACTAAAAAATGAGTTCTCAGCTGTAAGTCAGCCAAGCATGATGTTGGCAAGCTAGGGGCACCTTACAGAAATCGAAGCACGCCCTTGCATGGATGAAGCAATGCCTGGCAGAAGGGTTTGTGGTGGATGGTCAGGTTTTGGGTCACAGATATTTCTCCCTCACCAAATCCTACCAGCAGGATTTGCAGCCACAGTTGTGATGCTGTTGGCTTGCTTACAGTAATTTTTCCAATTCAAAACCCAAACCAAAGATAAGGAAAAAATTAATTTAGGACGACCTCAGACATCGGAGTTCTCGCTCCTAGAGCATCTTCAGAAACTTTACTTGGGATCACATAGTATGCAGTTTTGATCCAAACTAGATGTAATATTTTTTTTTTAATTGTTGCTATTAGCTTTGTTGTTTACTAAAAGCAGTCTCCTGATATGCCTGTCTTCCAGTCCTCTTTGTGCACCTTCAATTCCCTTTGGGTATAAACACTCAGCTTCATATTGCCTCTGTTTTTTTGCTAATGATGATGCCAAGTTAGCTGTTCTTCAGGAAGGCTTCACAGACAGATCTGGGAATCCCAGTTAAAAATTAAAGCCACAGGAGTTCCAGTACCAAGTGCATAAATCTCTCCTTTAAGAAAGTTTTCCAGATCATGCCAAGGTGATTGTACTGCACCTCTTAAAATTCTAACTGCTGGTGACTAAACATCATCCTTTTTGGTGACTGCAGTAAACCAAATGTTCTTATGTTTTTTCTGTACCTCCACTGTGGGGTTAGAGCTGAAGGGATAGCTGATGGGACCAAAATATTTCCAGTCTCAACAAAAACCTCAATCAGAACATTCGATTTCAACAAGTATCTCCGTGACAGATGGGACTTCCCATTACAGGCCACTTCCTCTGTGAGAAGGAATCCACTAATATCGGAAGCACAATGCACGGCCTGTACAGCCTCTCCATGCTCATCTGGTCCCCTTAATACATCTTCCATCTGGTAACCATGTGCATTCAAAACACATTTATGTGGAGACAAATTACATAGCTGTAGGAGGCATTTCAGAAGCTCCGTTCACAATGCCACCAAAGTCTGCGGGAAACGGGGACAGAAAAGCCTCCCTTTGAAATAATACCGGTTGCATCCTCTCTCGTGGTTGGCAAACGGGGACTTTATGGGACTGGGAGAGATGGAGGTGGTGAAGGAATAAGGTTTTGGTTGCTTGTTCTTTTGTTGAGTCTGATTATGTCCTGCCCTGTTTGCAAGAAGGTCTGACGGGCAGCAAAAGAGCAGCTGCCTTGCAGGCTCCTGTCTCCGGTAGCAAGTGGAGGCAGCAGAGGTAGTGGACGAGTGCTGAAAAACCTGGAGGGACTGTATTGGTACATGACGCTCGGCTTTGAGAATTTGTCTCTGATCTAGTGTACTAAATATGATCCTTTTGATTCAGCTACCGTGCTTTGATTACAGGCTAAAAGCTGCATGGGTACTTAAATGCGTGAGCAAATATAGTGAACTGTTTCTTGGAAAGCAAGCTCTCACAGTTTAATTTATCTCACTTATCCCTCCAGTCTGGCAGCTTATAAGTAACTGCTATGATCAGAGACAAGTTGTTTCCCATTCTATCTGGAGGCAAATAATAGTTTCACAGAAAGGGATCTGACACTCTCTGTACCTAAGTGTTTCTCACATACAGAACATTTGAAAATCATGATTCAAGTGCTGGGTGTCAGGCAAGGAGACAGCCTTTGCTTTTTGCGATGAATCTGCGAGCTGGACCTGGGCCAGCACTGTGTACCATGGATCAGGTACATACTGCGGTTAATGAGGCAGCGACAACACAACTACCGTTGTGTTCTTCATAATAGGAACTAATGGGGCATTGCTGGAGAGTGAATGATGCCATGTATGTAATTGTTAGATGGATGTGTGAATTTAATAGGGCACAGATTAGAAAGTAATCAATAAGTCTGGACCGTAGCCTTAGTGGAGCTGATATGATGGAGAAATGCTGGCTGGCAGAGCCGTCTTTGCAAACCAGCTACAATTCCCAAATGGGGTTTCCAGGTTGCCTTCAGGAGGGGCTGAGGAGGATGCCTTACCCCTGAGAACGCAGCCTCTGGAGGAGGGATTTACGGATGCTCCTGGAAAGCTGGGTCTTCCCTAGTGTGAGACACTCACCTTTGACTCAGGGACTGACATCTGTAGTGATGCTACACAAAAGCGACTCCCTTTCTTCACACCAGCTATTTCTGTGCTTTCTGGGATCCTCACAGTGTCTTTGTGACCTACCTGGTCTGGTGTGACTTGGCTGAGGAGCCAGCACCCAGGCAAGCAGTGTGCATTGCATGGGATGAAAGTACAGGCTGTGTTCTTACAGACTGGTCTATTGGCTACAAAAATATGTGGGTTTTGAGTGAAAGGCCAACCCAAAGGGCTTTGAAAAACTGTCTGTTGAACGTGCATGCATGGGACATGTCTCCAGTGATACCCCTGGGCTGGGGGAGAGTTTCACCACGGTAGGGCATCTCCACCTTCTCCAGACAGCAAGTGAGAGTGGATCTGTCCTGCTGTGCACACAGAATTCTTTGTAAAACAATGTAGAAAAAAGCACATTACATCCTTTTAACTGAATGACACTGGCTTAGGTAACAGTATTTTACTCCCTGTGGTGCTAAGCAAGGCATAAATCCTTTGAGAATTGAAGTAATAGACATAAACCCTCCCCTCTCTTCTTCCCCCTGTGACTCCACTCTTCTTCACTCCTGTATTAATGGATATTTTAAATCTGGAAGAGATTCAAGAGTCTGTAGTAGGTAGTTAAACATCCAGATGTATCAGTAATAATTATGCTCAGCTTGGGGAGGCGAGGCACTTGAATAACAGGCATGGTTTCCATGGATGGCTACAAGATTATAAACATAAAATTTATAAGTGGAATGGGAACATTTGGTTTATTTTCTCTTCTCTTTACAATCACTGCAGTTTAAATTGAAAACAGTGAAGGGTAGCAGAGCCAGGCAACAACCTGAAGACTGTAAACAAAATAATTCATGTCTTACTGATGGGATATGGTCATATAATCAGTAAATTAATTTAGCCTACTCTAGTTTCACCATTAACTTTCTATTTTCTCATTTCATTGGCATTTCCCTGCCCAGTTTATGTCTCTCCTCAATACATATTGTGCTATAAACCAGAAGCAAATATCTTGAAGGGTAAATAAAGAGGTAACGAGTCTACAAAAAAGATGTTATTGAGGTACATTAACTCCTACTTACTATCTTTTAAACTTTTCTTGATCCAAGATTCATTTTTACTATTTGATCAGTTTCCAATATAAAAATAAAATGCCAAGACATTAGATTTTTACACTGTGTCCTTAGTACCTAACAGCACCAAATGTTTCCCTGAGACAAGACAAGTATTTATGACCTGGAAAGGAAGGGAAAGCTTGCAAGCCTGAGGGTATGAAATCAGGGTGACTCAGAACAGAAGCTGGAAAATCACTTCAAAAGGTCTTCCTACCCATGTCTTGGGCAGTTGTTGGTCTGAGCCATGGTCTGGCAAAAGAGGAACGAACAATTCATATTGATTTAAAGCCATCTTCGCTACAAAACAAAGCAGACACCTGATATCCATGTGCAAAACCTGTTTGTGCAATAGCACATCTGTGAACATGTGCAATTAGTGCAATTAGATAGCAATTTATATGTAAATGCCCATCCAGTCAAATGTGCCTTTACTTAATTTGTGTATGCACTGGAATATAATTTCGGAGTTTTTTCTGCATTTTCAAAATCTGCCCCTTAATAATTGAATGCAAGTGTTCACACAAGGCAAACCACATTTTAATCATCAGCTTGCAGCACTCTGACATGGGGGGAGCAGGAGCCAGCGAGGGGCCAGGGCGAGGAGCTTGTCCCTGGGCACCGCAGGGTGCAGCACCGTTGCTGTGGGTCTGTGCCGGGGGGAGCAGGATTTGGCTCACGAGAGCTGGCTCACCTCTGGCCGGGCTGCTCTCTTCCACCGACTCTCCAAGCAGCGAGGTCTGTGGGATGAGCCAGCCCAACTCCATGCCCAGACCCTACCAACTATCCAAACGCCTGCTCCTCCTGCCCCGGCACAGGGGATCTGTCCCCCACTCCCAAACCCCGACAGGCTGGCCCGGCACCAAGGGACACCTGAGCACCTCCAGCTGCTGCCCCATGCGTGCCCCCTGCCTCTGGCCATCACTGCCGTGGGTGTACCCAGGCTGTTTCAGGAACCCTGGTGATGTGGGTACAACCTGTCCCAGCCAAGTGCGATCTCCTGCAAGCCAAACCCCGGATCAGGGGCGGGCTCTGGTCTTCTACAAGAACGATGTTCGGGTGGGAGCCTGTGCAGAGAGAAGTGGCTCATAGGCCATTAAAAGAAAGACATTAAGACATTAAGAGAAAGGCACTTACTCAGGATTCAAGCCTTGGCTTTCACCCACTGTCCTTAGGTGACTGTCACTTACTCATCGGCAAAAAATTACACAGTGAGACTCCTTTATACCTTTGACGTGCACCCAAGGACAAGAGGACTTCACCCTCCAGGTGCAAGAAAAATGCAACCGCTTCACCCATCTCTGCCTTTACCAGCTGAGGAATCTGGACTAGTAAAACACAGAGGTCCATGGTAACTGGCAGCGTGTATCAAGAGCAGGTTAGATGAGGTAAGACATGAGCGATTCTCCCAGCAGAGGTTAGACCAGGCTGCTGAAGTCTGTGTGCACAGAGGGGATAAGCAGCCGTTGTGTGAGTACAATATGCAACTTGTGCACGCAGGTTTACCAAGAAGAGGATAAATTTTAATAGCAGGAATATTTTAACTGTTCAACATGTAAACAGCATTCTGGGCTGATGTGATCAATGCTGCTTTGCAGACCACATTTGGTATGGTGCTATATATAGTGTTCCTGGAGTTTTATTTAATAGGACGGTACATTTGATCCTAATGTGCCATCTCAGAAGTAATGAAGCAGAAAAGATCTTTATCTTCTGTGAAAGTTGCAGTTATTGGCAACCATTCAGAAAAAAAAAATAAAAGTAATTGCACAATCTTTGGAGATATTGTATTGCTAACTGATTTTAGCACGAAGCTTGGGTGGTTTTCATTCTGAGTTAATCAGGCAATGGACCATATATGTTGCAAATACATCACTTTCAGACACTCTGCACATATTGACAAATAGAACTGCCGGGGCTGCTGCTTGAAAGAAAGCTTTCTGTATCTTTGGATCCCTCTTTTGGACCAAAATAAATAAAAAAATGAGCAGAAGAAGGAAGACTCTTAATAATGTGCTAAAAGCACCCCTCTTCCTAGAATACAGCGTGGCTTGCCATTCAGTTGCATTATTTTTGAACAACTGATGCAGATGGCACAGGAACTCGTATGTTTGTGATTGCTCAACATGCTAAATATAGAGCTGGGAGTGAAGACGGGGGCCTAAATTCAGAAGGACTCAGTGATGCAGTGATTACATTTTAGCACTGCTACCTGTAACACAGGAGCTGGACATCTTATGTATGGCATGAGGAGACCTCAGTGCCTTCTGGCCCCGAAGTGTGCATTGGTCAACTTGCTGCTCAGTAGTAGTGTTTATAAAAGAGCAAACCAGGAGCTGCTGAAATGACAGAAGGTGCTGGAGAGAGGTCTGCAGAGTTAGCTGTGCCCCCTGAAGATGTGTCTACATGACTCCAGGGTGGTGGAAGCTTCTTTTTCCAATCAGGACACACTGAGTGTTCACATCCACCCTCCGAGGACAGCATGTAAGCCATGGGGCTGCACCCAGGCTGAGAAGAGGCAGCACCAAGAGTTGCAGCTGGGCAGTGAGTTTCCACTGCACCCTCAGTCTCAAGCTAAGTGAGTGTGGGGAGGAAACTGCAGGGACTTTTTGGATTTTGAGAAGCTACATTTTGAGTTTATGCCCCAAAATGCTCCTGCAGTTGCTTACATCCCTCTTGTGAATCCAGTTCCATAAACTCTTTGAACAGTAGGCTCTCCTGAGGACTGGATGAGCTCACCCTTCCCACTCCCTGAGGACTTCTAAAATTTAGTTTTCCGAACAGCAGAAGCCCAGCATTATATGCTCAAATATATGTGTAATTACACACTATGCACACAAGAATATGTGACAGATGTGTGCACAGAAAAGCAGTACCAAAACATCCTCCTTTGATTCCCAGCCCTGGAGTCACAGAGGCAGCTGTGGGGACAGCTGCATTTGGGTCACCTCAATAGGTCTAAAAAATAACATAGTCTGGAAACGGGCTCTGAAAGTCTTCTGTCCCACTTCCAGCTCAGAGCAGGGCCCACCTCAAAGTTAGGTGAGGTTCCTCAGGGCCACGTCTAGTCAGGTTCTGAAAAATTTCTAAGGATGGAGTTTCTCGGTGTCTGGCTTCCAGCTTACACACAACACATGTAAGGTGAAATGCCCCCTTGCGCAGCACAGAATTTCAACAAAAATTTGGTAAATTGACCTGGTTAGAAGCTTTGCTGCTGTTGCAAAAGTTGTGGAAGTAACCCTTCTCACAGAAACTACCAAAAACGTATTGCAAAGACTGCTCCTTCCCCAAATGCAAGAAGCCAAGCGAACAGCATGTTGTTGACAAAGTTCAACTGAGACCATGGGCTTCACAGCAGGAATGTGCAGTACCTTGTTTCTCCCCAGGCTCTATCACAACCTGGAAACATGGGGTTTGTGCCTCTGCTTCACTGTCCTTAGCAAGGGTACAACAGGACCTGCAGATCTTTCTGAGTGGTGCTCTGCTGAGGCACGTGAGCAGTGGTGCGGATGGAAAAACGTTTATTTTACAATGGAAACTTTACATAATGAGAATGGTAAAGAATGGGCTATTTCCTATCAACACCAAACCTCCAGGTTTCCAACCATGAGTTAACCTCCCTGCCTCTCTGTCTTGAAGATACCTCTGTCCAACAGCATTACCACCTGCCTCCACATAGACTCCCATAATCGGAAATGAAAAAGATCCTAAAAGGGAAATTGATATCCCACGTGCTAAATCTCCTCGTATGATCTTTAACACCTCATTAACTCCTTGGTCATGTGGGTGTTCACAGTCCTGGAGACTTGGTACCTGCACTCAGCATCCTTCACTGAAGAGCGCCCAGGATGAGCATGAAACTCATCGTCAGCGGAGCTGGGAGCGGTTGCAGCGCTCTACAACCTGCTCAAGATCTTCTGGCTTTTTAAGGGCATTTCCTGGGAGTTTTGGGGGCTCTGCTGATCTGAATCACGTTACTGTGAAGCTCTCCACAGGCGCTGCGACACGTTCAGCAGCCTCCACCACCCCACCACCCCCCACCCCCACCCCGCTCTGTTTTGTCATGTAAATGTCAACATGAATCATCAGGACAGAAGCAAGAGTATCAAAATGGTTGGGTTTCCTGCCCCAGCAGTGACATTTAGAGCATTATTCAAGCCAGCGATCTTGATAGCTGGGACTTTTGGTATTTAAAAAATGCATAGATGTGGTGCTTGGCGACATGGTTTAGTGGTGGACTTGGTGGTCCTGGGTTAATGGTTGGACTTGACGATCTCAAAGGTCTCTTCCAGCCCGAATGATTCTATGATTTTGTGATTCGATGACTTACAGGAGCTTGTCAGAGGGTCCACATCACTTGTGAGAAGCCTCATCGGAAGACATGCGGTAAAGGGCACTCGATAAACAAAACCGTGCCTAAATATGAGCGTGTTTCAGCCTGACTCACAGCACATGCATCTTCCCTGGGGTGTTTCCAGCCACCTCTCGCCATTTCCCTGCCCTGGGCTGCTGCAAGCACGTTGGGGCAGCTTGGCTGCAGCTCCGGCCGCTTTGGGTTGCTCATGTAGCACTTCATGAGTGCTTGTGGAGGGCAGGTACAAACCACCCTCTCCATTGTACTCTCACCTCACAGGCCTCAGACACCAGCCCTGGCACAGACCAGCCTTGGTCCATGTTCCCAAGTACCTGGAGGGGGATGACTCTGTCTCCCATGCTGCTGTCACCTCCTTGCTCTTAAACCATAGTGGTAACTCTTTGATTATTCCTTGAGAGAGTGGCTGTCCCAGTTAATCCATGTATTCAGCAGGAAGGATGCTGCTGAACTGGGAGAGTTGTTTGCCGTTGTCTTTGAGTGAATTACATGAAAGAGCTTCTGTGTTCCAACTCCCTGCTTCCAGTGCTCAAGCTCTTTTTGCCATCCCAGTGGTCGCAGCGAAACCCATGCTTTTCAGGGGTTTATTATAAAGAATTACAAAACTCCCTTTGGGCCAGTAGCTCAGCAGACACTTAATCAACACAAGGAAGGGGACTACGTTTTAAATGATCCATTTTCAATCATCTGCTCCCTCAGATACGCTCCTGCTTGCAAGATTTAAATGAAGAAAGAATTTTTAGGGAAACTGAATTAAAAATAAAAAAATCCTCCCTCCAGCCCCCATACTGGCAATTATTTCTTCCATCCTAAAAACCTGGTACAGCCACTCACTGAAGTGAACTGAGCTGAGCAACACAGTCTAAAATCAGTAAAAGCCCCCTTAGGCAACATCTTTTAGGTTCGCTATTTTCTTCTCTGAAACTTCTCTCTGTGATTTGTGGTGAAGGCATCTTTCTCTATTTTTAATCACCTTTATCATTGTCTCTGCTCTATCCTTCTCCTCCTGGCTCCAAGACTCCTTCTCGGGAGCTGCCTGGCTGTCTGTCTGTCGGTCATGGCAAGCTGGTGCATTCTGAGGAGTGACAGATTGCCAGTTGGAAGGCAGGCACAGTCTGGGAGTGCAGTCTTTAGCTGATAATAACTATTTCATCAACATCAGTTCTTCTGTTTTACAAAGCGTAATTCATAAAAAGAAAAACCCTTTTGGAGATTCTCACAATACATAAAAGCATATAAATAAAATATAAATGAAGAAAACAAGACACGTTAATTACATACAGCAGAACAGGCTCATCTAAAAAGCTTGCTTGTCAGTTTTGATCTGAAGTTTTCTGGTGATACACTGCTTTTTATGGCTGGTGGAAGCAAGTTGGAGAATAATCCTATCCAGAGATGAAAGGCCAGTGTGGTTTGAGCCTGACCATAAGGCCACCCAAAGGCCTGGGGTTAGGTGGGCAAGAGAGCCAACGGGAGCAGAGTTTGAGGACACTGGACTGTAGAGAAAGAAAGATGATGAATCCAATTCAAGGTAAGGTGGAGACTTTTGAAATTCAATGGAATCTAAGTGTAGAGCTAGCAAAGGAGGCCTGAAGCAGGGGAGGTGGGATGAGCACATTAGCAGCTAACCGAAAGCTGGACAGCTGCTTTTGTGCACAGAAAGAAAAAGAATGAAAGGAAGGGACCACAAGCATAATTAAGCCTGGAAACACTTATATGTGTATGACTCAGTGTCTCTATGAGACATGGAGAAGCTCTGACAAGAGCCACAGGGGCTAGTAATAATTCATAAATGGTGCAAAACGAAGCTGGCCATGCAACTGATACAGAGACAGAGCACGCATTTACTCCAGGAGAACATGAAGCCAGTGGTATGGAAAGCACAGACACAAACTGCCACCTAAACCCTGCAGCCCCGGGCACGTACGGCCGACGACCAAGAAGAGCATCTCCCACTGCGCAAACCCTGCGAGTCCAATGCCCACCCCCTTTGCACACCCACCCCCCACTCCTGGGGTGCCCTTCCCCAGCTCTAGCACTGCTGGCAGTGTGGTGGGCTGGCTGAGCTGTGTTTGCAGAGGGATGTGTGTGGGGTGGGTGCTTAAGGAGAGAGGCAGGAGGGGGAAAGGTAAAGCAATGAGCTGGACCGGCATTCAATGGAGCGGAGTCATAGGGCAGAGGACCGACTGTGGCACGTGCAACCGCTCTTGAGGTGATGTGAGAAGTCCTCCTGAACCCAGAAGGTGGCTGCTGTCTTGTGTTCATGCCGTGGGACTGAAGGAGCACGGTGGTGGGGCTGCTGGGCAATGAGAGTGCTCAGCCGGGAGGGCTTGGGAAACAGGAACTGCTGCACTAAAAGCAAACATGAAGGCAGTGTCTGGGGAGAGAAATATTTGGCCACGCAGGGAGAAATGCTGTGGAGCAGATCTGGACTTGGTAGTCACAAAGTGCTGACTTGACATGACTTCTTCACAAAATCTGACCTATAGTCTCTATGTCTTTGGCCCCAACAACATTTGGAAGGTTCCTACACCATATAGAGAGGCCTTTGAAAAATGGCGTGCCGTCATTTATAAACCTTGTGTGCACGCACAGAAATTCAGACACTCATCATTTGTGAGGGTAGACCCTGAGGCTATCGCTGTGACTATCAGTATGTGCAGGACATGTGGATAAACATATGATCAAATGAGTGTCACAGCTCCCTGGTGTCATGCCAGAAAGCATCTGTGTCAGCTGCTGGCAGTGACTTTTGCAAACTTGCGGCTCTCTGCATCCCTGAGTTTATCAAAGATCACACAGCAGCCAACAGCCTATCGCAGCTTAAAGACCGAATAAATCCGTGGCTTGTCTCCCAAGGTCTTTCCTCTGGTGCTCTTATCTCTGCCAAGAGGAGCAGAGATGTAGGAGGGCGGTGGGTTCACACGCACGCTGTTGCCTTGTATATGCTGTCTGAACCCCCGGGCCGTCTGAGTAGTGGGTGTGAGGATGGTATAAATGCCTGGCGAGGGCTGAGGAGTTAGCACGAGGCTCCGCTTCTCTGTAACAGCCACAGGAGTCTCAGGGAGGGAGTTTTACGTGTTTGCAAAACAAGCCAGAGGAGATGGCTGGGGTAGAGGGACTTGGGACAAACATCGCCCTACACAGATCGTTGCTGCCTTGAGCACCTGCTGGGTGTAGGTTCAGTACTGGTTTTGCTTCATTCCTCTGGGTATTCTGGATGTAACTACCCTGTTTGTGTAGCTGGCATGGGCATTTTGTGAGTTTTCTTTCAACGTTAATACTACTGTGTCAGCAGCACCACTGGGGAGTGGTTTCAGAGAAAGCCTTATCTGGGTGAAAAAATTGCAGGCGTCTAAAAACACAAAATGCATTCAGACTCATCATGGTTTCGTAAGCTTTTTCAAATTCTGAAAAATATGAAACACATCCCTTTCGTGATTTTAAGTTAGTGCAGTTTTATTGAAAACATTGTAAAGAAAATGAAAAAAAAAAAAATAATGACATGAACAACTCTATTTTGGGCCAAATGAAGCATTTGGTTTTCTTTCTATATTTGCTGGTTGAAGCACCACTGGGTGATTGTCATGGATCCCAGCTGCCGTGTAGCAGGGTCTGTTGCCATGTGGCCTTTCTGGCTGTTTAGGATGTTAGTGGGGGTGGGGGGATGGGGGGGTGGACCTGCATGGTGGGTCCTAATGCAGTTGCAGAAAGACAAAGCCTGTGTACCCATGGCTGCGGGTATCTGCGCTGGGGCACCGGTACCCAAAGCCGGGCATCGCCTGCTATATGTCAACAGCTGCACATAAAATCCTTCCCTGTGCTGTGCAGGGTTTCTTCAGGGGACTATACAAAGCGTATGAAGGCAGCAAAGAGTTTACATCCTCAACAGTTGCCATGTAGATTTCCACTTCTAATAACAATCCCAAGTGGTGTGAAAGCTGGTAAAATGAACATTCACGCTACAGGTTTCTGCAAAACCCACTAGGACAGGTCTTGCTATAAAATCCTGCAGAGATGCACAAGGATTTGATAATTATACCTGTTACTGAAAGTTGATCAGGCTGAACAGGAAAAATTTCAGACACAACCAAGTTTCAGACACTTAGTATTGAAAATACAGAAAATTGCAGAAAATTACATAGAAATTTCAAGCTGAGATGTGAAAAATTTAATCTGCAGAAAGACAAAACAGACTTTCCTGCCCATTCACAACCCATTTTGGAGTGAAACCCTGAATATCTCTTTGCTGGCAGCAGAAATACCATTGCGTCAGTCCTGAACTCCACAGATCCAGAAGTCTAGGGTGGGAAGGGGCAGATCTCTCCTCCAAACTTCAGAAATATCAGCAGATGCTGAGATATGACGTGGCCAGTATCACACAACTTTAGAGCAGGGAGTGAAAAGGAAGCAGCTATATTTCATCAGCTGCTTTTATTTTTCCTGTGTCCCAAACCCTCTGATCTGAAGGACAAGCCTGGGCTGGGAAGCGCAGCTGAGCTGTGGATGCCACAAGCATGCCTGGGCCAGCAGCAGCCCCAGCCGGGCTGCGTGTGGCAAAAGCCTGTTTAAATGCTGTTAAACTACTGCTAGTTTGAGAAACCCCTGTGGGTCTCAGGTTGTGAAGTGCAAAGACTCCCTCAGCACTAACTGCTGTCAAATATTAATGCTGTTCCCCTTCCAGCTCTTATTCACAACACATTTTCGTTGCAGCAGGAAATGTTGCTACCCACCAGCTAGTCTGAATAGCAAAAATGTGGGATTAATTGACAGCTGTAAGACTAAACAAGGAGGCTTCTAACTGAGAAGATACCATTCCCTGCCGTGGAAGATGCTATCGGTTCCAACGCAAAGAGCAGTGAGGGACAGGGAATATGCCTTCAAGGAGAGAGACCTCAGTATGATGGGAAGGAGGCTTCTGGTCAGAAATCCCACAGCCTCTTGACAACACTAAGCCTCTCCCGCCTGGGCGAGAGGTGACAACACACGTGCCCCACCAGCACACCTTGTTCCTCTGCCTCCAGCAGCCAAACTCCACTGGCCCAAGCAGGCTGGAGCAGATGTTCTCCAGTGTGGTCCTTCCCCTTGCTGCCTGTCCTCTGCCATGGCTGGGCCCTGGGACACCTGCAGAGCTGCGGGCATGGAAGAAACCCCTGACCTGCTCCAGCCACGCAGACAGCAGCAGTTTGTCCTGGACAACACAGAAATCCCCATGCTGCAGCCACCAAGCCCACAGCGCACACTGCAGCATCTTCTCCCCTCCCACATGTCCCCTGTGCTCCTCCTGCCTCCCTGTCTGACTGGGGCAGAACCCTTTGCTCTGGTGCAGGGCTGCAGAGAGCCTGAGGTGCTGATCAGGCCACATCCCAGGGTTTCTCTTGTTTCTGGGCACCCCCAGCCTTGCCCTGCACTGGTCTGTGTTCCCTCTAGCTGGGCAGTCTGGTCTTGTTCTCAAGCTCAAGACCTGAGTCAAGCAAGGCTGCTGGGGAAATAAAACCTCACCAGGGGCCAAATCCAGGCCTGATGGCAAACCTTTGGATCTGGATCTGATCTCACTTACCTGAGTGCGTATCTGACGTCTGTCTTGCTAAAGCCTAGTCCACTCTGGAGTGGAGGAGCAGTGACATTTTTTCTCCAGCATTTCTCTGCTCCTGAGGATTCACATTCTTTCGCCTGCCCTCTGCGTGTGTTCTGCCTCTGCCTGGCAGCAGTAATGCCCTTCTTCCAGCCCTCGTGGAGGGATGGGGACGTGTAAAGGGTGCTAGTTTGCTGAAGGGAGAACAAACCGTGCTGAAGTCCTAGCTACACAAAAGACCTCTCCTTCCTGAAGAGCAGCTGCAGTTACTGAGCTGCAAGCATGCTGTAGGACATGGGCCAAGGCTGAGCAGATTGCGATGCTGCATAGGCAGACCTTTTCTGCAACCAAGCAAGCCCAAAATAACAGGGTGCATGAGTCCATCCTCCCTCTTTACAGCAGCCTTCATTTCCTTGTGACTCATTCAGTCTGGGTAATGAATTTTCTTTATTAGTCAGAAATCAATTCCTCCTACTCCTGACCAGTAGACGATGCACTGTGCCATATTCTGTTACTGGTACTTCTGTCTGGCCTGCCAGAGAATGCGGCAGTGACTGGAAGTTTCAAGCTGAAGGTGCTTGGGAGGCAGTGAGAGTAGAATGGCCTGTGCTGTCTCCTCCACAAAAGTCAGAACTACCCGTTTCATTATATGACTGTAAATTTCAGATTTAATCCCACCTGCTTTCTCAGGGTGAAGCACCGTTAGAAATCACTGCCTGAGCAGAGAGAGGACTGGGTGGAGACATGCATGCTTGCTTTACGTACTGTGGAAAATCCATGGAAAACCTTTATGTTTTCAGTGGGAGTGCCAGCATATAACTGGTATCTTTGCCCGCATAGCACTTCAGTCCTCTTGCAACACTGAAAAAAAGTGTAGTGTTACAGATTCCTCTTAAAATGCTCATTTGCACTTTTCCATAAGTGTCTGCATCTGAATGTTACAGATAGTCACAGTTACACTATATGTGTAAATGCTGCAATGTAGAAATGTTATAAAATCCCGAGGAGAACCACCACAAATTGTTGAATACACACAACTGCAGTGTCCCAGGGACTTGTGCAACGCTTCCAGCCGAGCCCTGGCGAGCCATCCAGCCCTGCCACGCTGCCAGCCCAGCCCCAGGACAGATGCCTTCTGCTGTTCCCTGCTTGCTTTGTTACCTACAAAACGCTTCTGGCTCTCACTGCCAAGTGTCAGGAAAGTTAACAGCTGCAATCACTGAGGGCAAAACCGGACAAATTCTGGAAGAGTTGGGTCTGCAAAGTCAATGTGGGTCTGCAGGGCAAGCAGGTCCCTGCTGTTAAAAAACTAGTTCAAGGGTTTCCTTTGACCGCAGTGGAAACAGGGCTCAGGAAACAAATTATAAACTCAGAGAGACAATTGATAAACTCAGCCAGTCCTACTCATAGCTGTGTGCTTCCTCACAGTAAGAACTACTGCAAGGTTTCCACATTCATATCGAAGGCACCCAAAATTCTTGTAGAAGCCAAGAAATAAAAGGATGGGTCTTAAACACATATTGACTGCTCATTAGAGGGTCATGTGCTGGAGACCTAAATGCTGCAGTAGCTCTGCTGGGAAATGGCAGTGATGCAGGCTATTGCAGTCTGCTTTGGAAAGCCACTCCTGGGCACCAGAAATAGGTGCAGCCCTTTCTGCCTGGGAACACCTGAGTAGAGGAGGTGTCGGCAGGGATCCAAAAAGTGGTTATTTGTACTAAATTTTTGATGCTTTTGAAGGAATGCACGTGAACAGCCTCATGAAGGATGAATATAGACAGCCCTGCAGAATGGAGCAAAGGAAAGCTCTCTTCTGCAAAAGGGATGGACACACACACACACACAAAGTAGAAGGTCTAAATAGCTGGATCTGAATAAGAAAGTGGTATTTTTTTACAGGCAATAGCGAGGGGTCTGTAAGCCTGTACTTTGCAGTAAGGAAGAAAGAAATCACACTGTTCTACAAACAGCAGCAAGGGTTTTCCAGAAATCCCAGAAGAGCTCATAATCCTGGGTGGCAGGCTGTTCCAGCACCGTCCCGCTGTGTCGGCATAACCAGGTGCCATTAAGGCATTAACAGAGCTGCAGATTATTAGGTCAGAGGGAACACTCTGATCAGAACAAGATACTCAAGAAAATATTCCTCGTTCAAGGTGAATCACTCTCAAAAGAGAATTAATATAAGGAAGCACTGGGGACCTCCAGCAGAAGTAATCTCCAGAAGCCTGCTGTAGTAAGCTGGAGAGCTGCGAGGAAGCTGTTTATTTGTAGAGTTCAGCAACTTTGCCTGGTGATTGATAATATTGCTAGTGCTCATCTTCATGTATCCCCCCACGTGTGAATCTGTGTGAAGAATCTCGTCCTGTTTCTGGGTTTAACAGGAGACACGCAGAGCCTTGCTGGAGGCGGTGAGATCCAGGGGAAAGGAGCCGTTTATCTCGCACACCTTCCTGCTGCTTGTGCTGGCGCACGCCAGGGCCCGGTTCTCCCACATCCCAGCTTGTGGCATGTCCTGCTCGCTGGTCCTTTGCCCTGAGTGTGTTCATGTACCATCTCTCTGGCATTGCAGCAATGCTGGAGACCAGCAACTGCCCAAGAAGCAGCTACCATCGCACCACGTGCATCTTAGCACTTGAAGCGTGTCACGCCCTGTGACTTCCCCGTCATCCTAGAAGTGACGGTTCAGCTGATTGCCAAGTCCCAAGCCTGGAGGAACAAATTCCAGCATTTTGTAGACTCAATGCATTGTAGACCTGGGGGTCTGCCAATGAGGAACCGGCCAACTAAGCATGACAAAGCCATTCAGTATGGGGAAAAGCATTGCCAGGATATTTGGCAGCTGGCAGCCCTGAGCTCTGCTGTACATGTTCACCTGTCAGATGGCCCCAGGCATAGGCGAGAATTTAAAACATGACCCTGTGTAGGGTCTCACAGGTTGGGAGAGATAAAGGTGGATTCATCTGCATGCACAATGCAATGGAGCTCATACCGCATGTGTATTCATACCGGGAGCAGGAGATTGAAAACCACATTGCTAAAGATTTTCAGTACTCACTTCCATCTCTGTGGCATTATTTTATTCCACCTAATCAGAGCAGATGTATTTTTGCTGCTGCAATAAATTGCCCAGTCTCTGATACATGTCTGAGAGATACACATAGATGTCTGACTGAATTCAGTTTTGAGTCTCTGTTAAGAATTACAGGCCTAAGGGACTCCAGTCCAGAAAATCATTCTTTCTCTAAGATGGTTTTCTTCTGCTCAATAACAATCCAGGAAAGGTGAGACATGGACACACACTGGAGTTCTCGCCAAGGGCAGTATGTATCAGCATTTGGGCCACATACTGCTTTCAAAACCAAGGAATCGTACAGCTTCTGAAAGAGACAACTTTAGGAATGGTCTGGGAAAAAAACAACCCATAACACACCACATTTAATTTTATTCACATCTTGACTACAGGGTAGAGCTTGAGTTTCGAGATCAGATGTGGGTTAAGGTTAGATTGCCTGGCCTCAACCTTTCTTTCATTTGGCTTCATGGCGTTCTCGATTCAATGGGCACCTATTTGGATAACTCATTTTGCAAGATTTTTCAGAAGCCATCGGAGCTGAAAACACTGCTGACAGTTGAAAGGCATGGCTCAGGACAGCTATGGTTTCTACCTAGCCTCTGTTGCAGGGATGCCAACATCTCAGCGGAGGCTGAACCCTGGGATCAGGCTGGCATCGGTGGTTAACAGTCCTTGAGAAACTTGTGGCAATGCTGGAAATCACTAAGAAGCCAAGTGGCTTTACATTTACATTTCTGACCTGACTAGGGCTTGCTCCTGAGTCCCCATTCCCCAGCAGAAAACTGAATCTGGTTTTTTGCTTTGGCCAGGGCCAGGCAAGCAGAGCCAGCATCCCAGGGAGCGCAGCTACAGGCAGGGGATTGCTCATGAAGACATTTTGTTTTTCTTTCACAAACCAGTTCCTGGTGCAGGTATTTAGGGAACAAACAGTCCTTTTGTAGACCAAATATAAGCGTTTTGTCATTATCTTGAGAACAAACTGTTTGCTTCTACAGTTGTAAACACACTGAGGACAGCTATTTAGTCCTGCCACTACAATTAATAGTAATTTAGGTCACTTTTGCAAGAGGTTAATGTCTTCTCAATATATACTAGCTGTAGATCTAATCTCCCAGACTTGGTTGCTGTCCTGGTAGCTAAAAGATAGAAGAAAAAAGATGACGTACTACTACTCCAAAACACACAAATTACACAACAAAATGCAGAGAAAATGCTGCAAACAAGCAGCTCCTTCACGTCCACGTGTACATGTGTGTCTGTGTTAGAGGCAGAAAATACATCCGTGGTTTCCTGACAGACCGTTTCTTGTCAGACACCAAAAAGGCCAAGAGCTTATTTAACTGAACGTAAGAGGAATTTGCAAAGCATGTGTTTTTACCCCCTCCACACACAGCAGTCTCACAAATGTAAACTCTTCTTTCTCCCCATCCCTTCCCTCTCTGAAATCAGACACTGTCATACATAACAATGTGTGCTAATTTTTCTCCGCTCAAAATATTT
Source organism: Ibycter americanus (assembly GCA_035590275.1). Classification (NCBI taxonomy): domain Eukaryota; kingdom Metazoa; phylum Chordata; class Aves; order Falconiformes; family Falconidae; genus Ibycter; species Ibycter americanus. The sequence goes on along the minus strand of JAVJGI010000002.1, from coordinate 2,483,605 downwards.
TCCAGCAGGAGATATATATTTGCAGGAGAGAAAAAGCCCTCTTCTAAGTGGTAGTGGTCGTACTGTCTCTTGCTACGTTTCTGGGTCATCAAGGATCTGACTTACGTACTAAAAAAAAGAAAATAAGTCAACTTCTCTAGTTAAGGACTGGAACTGCACTTCTTGGCTTTCTTGGCTGGCCCAGCTGCTGCCCTGAGCGTCCCAGCATGGCTGGCCAGCCCATGGAGCTGGGACAGTCAGGAAACATCTCCCATGTACAAGCCGGTTGCTTGCTTTGTATCAGCCCCCAGATTTCCTGACCTGTATGGAAAGGCCCCTTCGAGGTCTGCAGGTGGGTGTGCTTGCACCAGTGAAGGAAAAACCTGGGATTTAAACAACATAAGGCTGCAACATGGGCCCTGGCCCTCACTGTTGATGGTAACACAGGCTCAGCACTGCCATTCACCCACCTGTCAATGTTTGGAGGCTGTTTCTCTTCCCAATCAATCAGCTCTAAAAGACCAGTGATAATACCAGCTGACATCCCGACCTTTTAGGGTGGAGGAGAGGCAAAAAGTCCCTGTAGCAGACTGTCAAAAGCACGCTTTTGCTTTCCCAGTGCCCCTTAGCCACATACTTTATACCAAGTGAGAAGCAACTGGAAAGACCTCGAGAAACAGTGGATTGCAAGGGAGGTGAGGATTGCAAGGGAGGTGAGGTCTGGTGCTGGTGCAAAGGAGGGGAATGTAGAAGGCAGATGCCATACTGGGATCTACAGCAGAAGTGTACCTGGGAGGCAGCAAGAGGGATTCCTCAGCTTGACTCAGCACTGGTGGATCTCCAGGTGTCCTTTGCTGTCCAGAAAAGTCCAGCAAAGAAGGGACCTGAGAGAGAGCTCGGATGAGAGAACCTGAAATGGGCAGAGGAGAAAAAAACGCTCCAGGAAAGATGTAACAACTGAGATTATTTACTCTGCACCTGTATCTCTCAGCCTGCTGCTAGCAAAGGATTCACCCAAGCCTTCTGAGAGAAATCCAAGGGGTGTGCTTGTACTTGACTAATATTTGGCAGCCGGAGAATAATAAATACTTCGCTTTCAGTTATTGTTTTATAAAATCATAATTCAAGTGTGGTAATTAAAAGCACTTTAATTAGGCATTGCCAATTACGCCTACAAGTCCTGTCAGCCGCATGGGAACGTATCGCAAAGAAGGAAAGGGACTCTGCAAGTGGTTTTTTCCCTATTAATTTTTAGATCATTTTCTACAGTTCTCTGGACTGTTGGTAAGCCACAAACCTGCAGCTGAGTAAAGCTACCTACGGGGAGAAAAAATAGGGGAAATGCCCTCAAAGAAGAAAAGAGTGTTAAAGAGGAACATAACCATCTATTCCCCACATCTGTGGTGGAGAGGACAGAAGTCAATGGGCTTCTCTTATACTGGGAAGGCTCAGTGAAGTAGATGAGGTATAACAAAAAATGGCTTTTGACTCCGAGGGTAGAGAAGTGGGACTCAGGAGTGAGGGAGCAGATGTAGTTGGGGGTGTCTATTACTGAATTTTAAAATATGTTCGATAGACTCCTAGAAAGGTAGGCTCCTAGACAGGCTACTGTCAGAGAGAACAACATGAAGGTGATCTTGTTTGGGATCAACTTTGTGAGGTTCCTTCTAGCCCTGATTGTAGAGGGTTAATTAACATGGATAATATACAGCTGTGGGCTTCTTTCTGGGTGGGTTGGCTGATGTGGGTCATGTACAGCTGTGGCTGGTTCCTGCTAAGTAGCTAAATAGCACTGAGGAGCCTGGAAGGGAAGGAGCACTGGGTGAAGAGGAGCACCAGGTGAAGAGAGAGGCAGGGGATGAAGAAGAGCCCAGGGATGTAGGAGAGACAAGGAGAGCCCCTGGGAGAAGCTGAGAGAAGAAGGGGACCTGAATGAGGAGGGGCTGGCTGGAGGAGAAGCCGGGAACCCAGATGCAGCAGAGGCAAGAAGCAGGGTGGACTGGCCTGAAGAGGATGAAGAAACAGCACGGAGAGTAGGTGAACTCTGCAAACCTTGTGTGGGACTGGTGGTGGTGCTGAGGCATGAGAGGGATGGTAAAAGCCTTGTTCCAGCTTGATAGTGCTGTGACACCTGATCTTTAGGATTTCTGTCATACATCATACTTTGTGCTAATGGCAAACTTTTAAGGTGCCAAACTAACTTGTGTGACCACGTCTGGGTGCTTCATTCAGGCTGAGCTCATAGAAGTGACTGCTCATCTCATTCCTTCAACTCACTCCTATGGCATCTAACAGGCAAGATATGGATTCCAGGGCAATTAAATCTGCTGAACCCTTTGGCTTTCCAATGTGTGGGGGATTCCACAACCTACAAAGTCTGGTCCTTCATATTAAAAATGCAAGGAAACTGTGTCTGACATCTCCCTTGCAGGTTTGGGAGTGCACTGGTAAGCATGCAGAAAAAGCAGCAAGCAGCTGTACGCTGCATATGGGAGGGAGAAATCCCTGAGGGCTGGCTCACTGTGTCATGCAGTGCTCAGAGAAACACTTGCCATTTGGGTCTAATTTATGATTATCCCACTCACTTCAGAAAATCCTGTTTATTTTTCAAAGACATTAATTTTTTTGACTGCAGAGTAATTTTTAACCTAGTTACTAGTCAGATGTCTAGAACGATACTGCTGCCCATGGAGCATGCTGCCCCAGGAACAGTTTGCACACGTGGGAGGTGGGGGCATGAGGACACAAGGACAAGCTCCCACCAGATCACCTTTGTCCCAAGCCACCTGCTCACCTCTGTTGTGCCTGATGCATTCCTTACTGCCATCCCCTTGGGGTGTCCATTCCAAACACCTCCTATGCTTTTAGAGGGAAAAAGATTCCATAATAAGAAGAGGTTTCTATTAACCTCTGGTGTCCGAAAGAAGAGAGGTCACTGTGCTGGCCACTGTCAGTTGGCCCCACACACAGAAGCTCTGGGCTTTCTGACCATCCTGTCTGGCTCTCATGTAAAGCCACTGAGGGCTTTGCCTTCCAGCGCAGTGGAAGCAGAACACTTCCATAATGATGGTCCATGGGTGCTGTCTTGTTCTCAGATTCCTGTGTTCATCCTGTGCCAAGAGCAAGGCCACTTGGAGAAAGCCTGGATTCACCACAAGCCTTTGCAAGCCAACCTGAGGAAGATTTTTTTTTTTTATTTCCTGGGACAATACATCTTACAGGATGTTTTCCTATGAAGACACTAATATTAGCCTAGGCTGCTCCCCCTCTGTGGGTGAGATCACCATTATAACCTTGTTATATTCTGTGTATCCATACCAGGAGGAGCTGAGTGGAAGAGGTGACTTGCAGGTAACACTCCCACCAACGCTGCTGCCACGTTGGCACTGCAGCCTGTGGGGCTGGATCCAGCTCAGCACTGGAAACTGTTAATCAAGTGAACCTCCTTTAATTAAAGCAGAAGATGGATCATCTAGCACCCATGACTTGCTTGGGAAGCATATTTAAAAGATCCCTTCTGTTCACTTTTTTGGCAATAGATGTGCCGACACTTACAGCTTTTAAACTGGGAAGATCATATTCCACAGTTACATGCTACCTATGGAGTCAGGTTAGGGTTTTGATAAAAGCTAGTTCAAATGCTCTCAGTATGCCATGATTGCTGTGTCAGTTTGCATTGCTGGGGAAACTGAAGGGAATGGCATTTCTTTTGAGAAACATTTTTTTGCAACTAAATATTTTCTTTCCAAAAGTAAATCATTTGACAAAGCTGCAGTTGCTGATAGTAGTTTTTTATTAGCTGGGGAGAGAGGGCTTGTTTTTCCATGTTTAATACATCAAGGGAAATGAAGCCATAGCCTTTGGGTGCAGTTTCAGAAATCCTTGACATTCACCCTCACCCTTTACTGTCTCCTGCAGATGGGTGACCTACAAAGCAGATCATCCTGATACATCATCTTCAGAGCATTTTATTAGGCTGGAAAATACCCAACACAGGACCCTACAGGGAGCTGCCTGGAAGCCAGAACAGCTCTGCGCTAGGCTAAGGAGCTAAGGATGACCTAGGACACCGGCTTAATCCATGGATTGTAATTCAATCCTTCTGAGCTGATTTGAGGACAGGTCTCCTCCTCTAGTGGGGTGGGGGAGAGAGATACTGTTGGCTTCCCCTCCTGGGGTGGCAGGTCTGGACACAGGGCACAGAGCTGCCCAGCACTTCTTTCCCTGCCAGGAAAGAGAAAATCTCCTCATTCCAGGGAGAGATAATTATCCCTGATTGACCAAGTCCTCAGTCTCTAATCTGCAAACAGCTGCCAGTACATAATCGCCCTCCTCATTAAAAGTGACAATGCTCCAGCTCCTTGCTTCACCCACACCCTCTCCTCCTGTGCTTGCTTGACATTCCCTCTCATCTCCTCCTGTTTCTGACTGAGCCACCTGATCCCTTTCGAGCAGATCATCCTGAGCACCATGGACAAAAAGAAGTGGTGGTGGCTCTCCCTTCTGCGTACCCTTTCTGGTGAATTAAGGCAGAGCTGAACCCATGAACCTCAGATCAGCACTGGCTGCCTTTTGCTGCTGCTTGAACCTGTGATTCTAATTCAGACCCAACTGCTCTCCATATAAGAATACTCCTCACTTAATCTCAGTGCCAGCGATGTTATCAAGGCCGTCATGGTAAAAAGGACTGGATGTTTCAGTGGATAACGAGAAAAGTCGCTACAGGGGAATGAAGTCCTCCTGGAGCATCAGCAGAGTGCTCAGAGCAGAACGTCCATACCAGGGCCAGGAAGATGCTGGCTGTCCCGGCTGCACTGGGATGCTTGCAGCAGCCTCTTCCTTTGAGCCTGCTCCTGCCAGACAGTGCTCAGAGACACGGTATGTGGCCACCTCTCCTCTTCTGCTTTTACTCAGCAGTATCTAAAAAAGTTGCTCATCTGGGATGTCTCCCAGCTTCTTATATCAGCATGGTTCCTGTCTAGCACAGGCTTAAATAACAGCTATCACTGATGTCTCCCAATGAGCATTATGCCTGTCTAAATTGCCCTGCGTAGTTGGCAAATGTTCTCATGTTATTCTGAATTAAATGAGACACCCTTACCAATTTTCTCTTGGGAGCAAGCCGATGTCTCAAACTACCTGCTCCTTTTGGAGAAGAAACTAGAAACCACACTTGCTGAGTGGCAGAAGTCCTCACTCTGTCCATGTCTTGTCTTTCACACCCACACAAAAGTCTGGGTGCACGTGTGCCTGGGTGTGTGTGTGTGTGTGTGTGTAGCTGTTTGCACCCTGCTTGCCAAGGTGGAAATACTGACAGAAAGTGAGAGACAGGTCTCGTTGAGTCTACAGCATCAGGCACCTGCAGTGCTCTCATGTGTATTCCTGTGCGAACTGGGTTTTGAAGTCTCTGGGGTCAGATTTAAAGTCTCGTTTAGAAGCAGTTCCAGCCATGTGTGGGAAAGGCTGCTGGAAACCAGCTAATGGAGCTGTTTGCTGACTGCTCCCCCTCATCCCTTCTGGGGCCAGCGTTGGGCCCAGCATCCTAATAGCTGTGAGATCCAGCTAATCCCAGTGCACGAGTGAAATAGCCCTAAATCATCCCTGTCTGATTCTTGACTCCAAAGAGACATTTCATGGGTGGTTGTGAGTGATACACTGTGTGGTAATGGATGTATTTAAATGGGATTTATGGGTGACACCTGTCACATAGACCCTTCCATCAGTGACAGGCTGAAGAGATTTACACAGTGACACTGAGATGTGAGCTTGCTGTAATAGCTCCCTCAGTCACTGGCAGAGCCTTTGAGCCTTACAGCATTTGTCAGAAGCACAAACTGGGCTGCTTTGGCCACTGGATGATATGGTACTACACAAAATTAGTGGCAAACAGTTGAGCACATTTTGTCATCCATCCATAGTGGATTTCTTTAAACTCTGAAGTTCTGCTTGCCTTTTTATAAAACATTGTAGGAGGTGTTTTGATGAGCCATTGGTCACAAGACCTTCATGGGAGCAAGAAGCTCTCAATAAGGTCACTGCCACACGATTTCTCCTCTCCTGTGTGCTCCCCACCTTTCCCTTGTCCCTGTTTCCTGGTGACTCTGGCTAAGGCGGGCACTCCAAGGGTCCTGGCTTGCCTGTGCCCCCAGCTCTGCCATCAGGTTGTCGCCTCCATTCCCATACAGAGCGCTCTGTTCAGGCTCCTATTCTCCATTTCTCCAGGCAGCCAGTCTCCTTCCTGCATCTCCGAGCTGCAGTTTGGAATGCCCTCCCCCACCTCCTCGTTCACCTCATCTGCAGGCTCCACAGCAGCCATTTCTCCCAGCCCTATCCAGAAAAGCCTTCCTGCCCCTTCCCACTAGAGGATTAGTGAGGATATCTGCAATGAGATTATTTCTAGGAGACCACTTACGCCATCCTGATGCTAACTCGCAATGTCAGCTCTGCTCAGGCACAGCCAGGCTGCAGGAAGGTTCCAGACATGATTTCTATTGTTTAAGATTTTATTTGGGGGAGGGGGATGGGAGGTTGATTTATTTTTTTCCTCATCGCTCTTTCCCCAAAAATCTGCCTTTTGCTATTTACGTGAAGCAGTTGGTATCACAGCACATGCAGATAGACGCACCCGCATATCAAACTAAAGTCACCGGTCAGTCTAAACACGCACAACGTGCACAGTGTTTTGCTCCCTGAGCTATCAAAGACGGCTGGGTACTACCTTGAATTGACCTGTGGGAGTTGACTCTGTGAGAACATTTTCTCAGTAGTAACATGATACATTTCTTGGTTCTTCGGCTTTCTTTTTTTAATATATTTCTTTATAATTCTGCCATAAGGCAGCCATGGATTTGTAAAATTAGCCTGTCATAACAAATTCATGTCCTCATCAAAGGCTGCTGTTGTGCTTCCTCCCAGACTGGAGCATTCACAGACTAAAGCTGCATTATCACAGTAATTTCAAAGTTCAATAGTTTATTTTCAAAAGCAATTGCTTTTAAATACAGTTTGTTACATAACAGCAAATTTAGACTTACACTTACCTCAAAATGAAAATTAAATTCTTTAAATAATCAGTCAGCTCCTGTTCACTCTTGTCTTTGCTTTTTTTGTTCTAAAATGATACAGTTGCACTTGGTGCCCCAGAAGAGCAAGGTTAGAAAGACTGTATAAAGTCTATTTATTACAAAAAGGGGGATTTTCAAACCCAGAAAAAAGTAAGTTCCACATTTTTATGTCTCAAAAGTGACTCTTTCACATGACTCTCGCGTCTGAATGACAACCTCTTCTGCAGAGAGGTCCAGGGCAGAGTGGGATTGAGGGTTATAGATGGCTATGCCGGAGGCTAGGGTTTGAAAAGAAGGGGAAGCTATAGGTTAGGAATGATAGAAACATTGCTGGAAAGCTTTCTGGTCAGTAAAACCTCTGTCACTAACCCAGAAGACCGCCTCCCTCTGATGCTGGACACCGCCTTTTTGCTTCTGGATGGATCCAGCCCCCCGGCTGACGGGGTGGAACAAGCTCTTCTCCTTGGAATCTTATCTCCTTGCATTTCCTTGTTTCCTTTCTCTCCTGATTTTTCTCTTGGCTCCACAACTGCTCTTTCATGATGATGTTGGTCAGAAAACTGACCTCCTCACCCAGGATTTCCATGAGGATGTCCTCTTTGACCATTTCTTGCTCACAGGGAGCAGTACAGCCTTCCCCTCTATTCACACTCTGCACGTCCACCTCTCTACCCAGACGATCTCGCCTGAGATTTGTCTCATTTGGAGGGAGATGCGCAGCCTGGACATGTACAAGCAGCAAGCCACTGTGAGCATCCTTGGCTGGCAAGAGAAAGGAAGACTTTGCTGAGCCCAATTAACCTGACCTGTCTGCTTTAGGTAGTTGTCTTCATAAATAACCCCAAAACCACCTCGATATCGTTCTGCAAATCCACCCTGAAGACTTTCCTTTCCCCTGGCAGCAACCTGCAGGTCCTGGGTGCATTAAACCCGCCATTTACGACATTAACAAATAAAGTCAGGCTGTTTGCTTGTACTCCCTCCTCTGTCTGTACTCCCTGCTTTATTTTCCCTTGTTTTATGGTTACGCTGTAAGTTTCAGAGGTGCTGTCTTCTAATCAAATTCCTAGGTGCAATCAAAATAATAATAATAACAATGATGTTGATGATACACATTTCCAATTAGTTGTGACAGGTTTTTGATTGGTGAATGTACACAGGAGAATGCTGGCTAATAAGTGGTTAGATTACTTACTACGGAATCACTAGGAGATTTTTCCTTTGTTTTTCACGGGTGCTGGCTTGTCTTGTAATATAATTTGGGGACACAAGTGTAAGCCCTGTTACGGCTGAATCAACGCTGACATGCCTATTGGCTTTTGTGGGAACTATGGTCAATAGGGTCAGGTCTGTGAGCCTAAAGTGCCTTTAACTCAGGATGTTGATCATCCCAAACTACCATCTATGTGCAAAGACATATAATAATTTATACAAACGTGAGATGAAAAGCTGCAGGAATTTGAGCCTGTAAGCCCAGCACTTACCCTGCAGTTAATTAAGGTTATCTCTTTATTTGTCTTTTCCCTTGTGAGGTCTCAGACAGCAACAATCCAAGTGAATAGTTAACCTTTCTTTTCTTGGCAGTTTGGGAAATTATAGCTTATTGATTGCAAATAAATTCCCCACCAACCGGTGCTCTGAGTTACAACGTGTAAAGGAACAAATGGTAACAGATACAGAGCTCTCGGGTCCCCTTGCATGCTGGGTGTAGGTTGTTTATACAGACCTTTCTCATAAAATATGCTCAATAACCAGCAGAGATAATGTTAGGAGTAGTATATGGGCTTTACCAGTGAGTAGACAGTGTGACTGATGTTAGGAAGGGTGGGTGTTGAGCATCATGGAAACGTGTAGAATGAGATGCTGTCTTTTGAACGGTCACTCCTGCATTTTGACCCCAGGGTTTGAACGCTCAGAGTTGTCAAGGTGTTCCTGGTTCTACCCAGGCTGAGGGAAGTAGTGAAAGTGTAAAGAAGTGGGGGTAAAAATGGGAAAATTTGTTCCCAAGATCACCAGCACTGCTGGCCTCTTGTGTGTTGGTCAATCTCACCCAGGAACGTGCTTTACACAGTGCTTCCAAGTAAGAGAAAATTGCCCAAAAGGCTTCCAGGCTCCAGAGAGGACATAGGTGCTGTGGTTTGGAAATAGGAAAGGCTTTTTCTGTGCTGGGCTGAAAGCACCCATAGACTTGCCACTGGAGTCACTGGGGTGGCTTTTCATGACAAGCAGACAGCTATTGGTTATTTGGAGAAAAGCTCACAGGCTTCTCAAGTTTTATATCTTTGCTAAAGGCTGGTTCAGTCACAGAAGAAACAAAATACTGGCTGCCAGTCACTCCTTTACTTAATCATTTCGTCATCCAGTTATGTAGGAGAAGCCGTGCTACAGCATAGAGGTGAACCAAGACTAGTTAGTGAGCAATATGCGGCAAACAGTGAAAGCAAAAGGCTGAATGTCTTAGCATAAAGTTCACAGGATGAATTAATGAATGATTTTCATAGAGAAATAAGAACTATATTCTCAAAGGAGATTACTCACAATGAACAATTCCATCAGATCCAGCCTGAAGAAAGGAAAAGGGTAAGAATAAATAGTCCTTCTCCAAAAGGAAAGGCTATTAATACTGCAATGTCTTAATGGTTCACACGAGGACCATTGTTATCAAGTGTATTTATTAATAGCCCGGATGCCTGAGCATTCATTTCAGTGCATGAGCAGTGAAAAGAAAATCTGTGGATAAATATGAAATGACATGTAATGGTCAAGTCTTGAAAGCTCAGTTAGGAAATTCCACAAGTTCCATGATGGGGCAGTGCGGTGGCTGAACAAATTTGGTGCATAAAAGGCAAAGTAATGGGAATTGGAAGGGACAATCCGAACTATTTATGTCCATTAGTGGGTTCTAAATTGACTGTAACTGCTCAATAAAAGCTCATCATCAATGTGGAAATGCAATGAGAGCATCTGCTTGGCGTACAGAAGCTGTCAAAAAATAAACAAAATTTGTGAGCTGAGAAAGGGAGCAAGAAAGAAATAAAATCCAGTGTGGTCTCGGAGGGTCACACTGCCAGAGACCTCTGTGCCTGGAGGCCATGCCCAGCTCTCACAGCACCGTGCTGCAAAACCACTGTTGTCACCTCCCCTGGCTCGTAACATCAGGGGTTTGGAGAACAGATTAGCCCCAAGAGAAGGCTTTCCAGACCTCAGCCCACCAACGGCTGGGAGAAGTCCTTGTTTTCCAGCCTTGACTCAAGTACGTGTATCTCTGCCATAAGGTCAGATGTCCTCCTGCACAGGGGAGGTGATTCATCCCCACCCCTGGTCTTTCTCACCTTGATGCTCCATCAGATCAACTCAAAAGGGCAGGCACCAGCCCTGCGCACTGCTGCAACCCAAAGAACAGCCAACATACAGTGAACTCTCCCAACGCCTCTTCCAGGGGTGGCAGCTCGTCCCTCACCCTTGCTGTTGGCCTTGGGACCCAGCAATGTCCTTCAGGAAGCCAGGTGCTTTGTCATCCTTTAATAGTACTAACCACCTAATTATCTGCTCAGGCGCTGTGGTGGAGCATTTTAATGTTTTAATCTCCACGTCTCCAGGCTCCTTCCTTTGCAAAATGAATACCTGTCGCAGGGAGGTGAGTTTCTAGTTCCTGCACGACCCGCCTTCGCCATGCAGCAGCGAGTCCCAAGCAGCAGCACCAGTCTCGCCTCTCACCCCTTTCCACATGGATTCCTCCATCACCCTTTCTGCTTCTGTCATTTGCCTGCGTTGCCTGCAGAGCTGTCTGGGCTGGGACTTCAGTGGTTTTCACAAGTCTTCTTTTCCTCCCAGCTCAGCCAACAATAAACTTCACATTTTCTGTACAAAAAGAGGCTCTTACCTCACCTGCCCTGAACCCTGAATGCCCTAGAGTTGCCTTCACATCCATACGATCTGTCTGAATTGGGTGTTTTCAGCTATTTGGGTGATTCGGATTATAAAATTTTTCATATGATTTCATCAGACCCTGAACTTTGGTGCTGGCTTTCTGCGCTGGCTGCTAGAGCACCTGTCAGCAGACACTTGCAAGTTCTCCAAGTTTCCTGCTCCAAAACCTTCCCTTATCCTAAGCCTACCGCTGTGGACATGGACGTTTGGCAGAATCTTTTCCTTTGGAGTACAGCTTGTCTTCAGTCACCTTCCCTGTAGTGCAGCACTTAATACAAGTCACGTAGCTCTCTTTCCTTTCAGATGATACACATAGTAAGTTAAAATGCAATCTTATGCCAATTCCATAAACAAGCTTCCAGCTAGCATTCTCTCCCTAATGTCCTCTACTCTCTGCTTGGGTACTTAAAATCTTCCATTACTCTGCTCTTTCTACATACTTTATTGTTTGTTCAAATCACCTTCCAGTCCACTCTTTTTCTCCCGTATAGAAAAGGGGAGATGCTTTTCCCATCTTCCCTTTTACTGCATACTTAGCTCATAAAGTATGTTGCTAAGCAGGTACTCACGGTAGAGTCTTTCAAATAAAACTGATGCATGTGAAATATTGCGCAGGTAGCAGTGAATACTGCAGTAAGGAAGGTCCCAGTTCTGCATAATTTCACTGGCTTCACTGGAGCGACTCTTCGTACAAACTAGGGTAGATGGACAGTGTTTCCAGCACTGGCCGCATTAGAAATTGTTATTTTCAGATACTCCTAACACACTTGCAGAATGTTGTCCTTTGGGCTGAAATTGCCTATAATCAGCACCTATCCTACAGCAATTTCTCCCTTGTTTTGAAAGTTTGAGCAGAATTAGGAGAGCTGCTTTTGAATACAGTAAAGAGGAGAAAATTCTTTTTTTTAAATCTTTCTGACCTTTTTTTCTTGGCAGCTCTACAGCTGAATTGGCTGTGGTTTGAAAGATGCAATTTGGCAGGAAAATAGCCCTCATTGGGGAGCAGTGCAGGGCTTTGTATTGCAGGAAATTGGGTTTGATTTGCCCGTGCTAGAAGTATTCAAAAATTGCAATCTGACCATATGCAGTGGAGGGCTTTTGCTAAGCTGATTAGAGGACATGGAGACCAGGGAATAAGACTGTGCAAGTCTGCCGAGCCAGAGCAGAGCTGAGCTCCTGAGGGATGGGCAAGGGGAGCCCAGTGTGGCTGAGCAGGATGCTCCTTGCCTTGCACCCTCAGCACCACTTTCTGAAGAAGGCAGGAAGGGCTCCTCCGGGTGAGGCTCAGCTGGAGATGGGCATGAAGCAAGAGCCACCCACAACCTGCTTTTCAGTCCTGAAAATCGTTTTCCCCCAGCTTGTACCTGTGGTTTGAATCTGCGTGTCAAACAGTCTGGTGTCTGCACCCCAGTGCATGTAAAACCATGCTTATTGCCACGCATGTGAACTATCCCATTATTTTCAATGGCTTCTTTCTGGTTATTTAAGATCTTGCAGGATCAGATCCATACTGCGTAATGAAACGAGGCTTCTTCCTAGGCTGTCACTGAGTCTGACCACCGGGAAAACTGAGTCCACAGCAATAAATACGATCCATATTTCTGATCCATTTTAAGCCAGAAAAGAGATTTTTCACAAACTTCCTCAGCTATAAGGATTCTTCAAATCCTCTTCACGCCTTTTAAATATTAAATCATTCTCATGCAGACACTAGGCATAGCTCATTTCAAAAAGCAGCGCATAGAGCTGCAGGAATACTGGCAAATCATATTCACATGCACATTCTTTGGAGTAGTTGTTAAACTTTGTGGGTGAGCTGACTGAATTAGTGGAACAGAATATTTGACTAAAATAAAAATATCTTTGGACCTGGCAACTGGAAATCAGTTTGCAACAGTGATTTCTAATAGACAGTTGTACTGCATGAGCAAAGTCAATGCTTGGGGAAAAAGGATCAAGAGACAGGATGAATACAAGATATAGTTCATAATATCTAGGCATTGAAAAACATGGTCCTTCTGAAACATGGTACTGCCACCCTGGACGGATCTGCTATGGCATTGTTCCCCTTGTTACTAAACTGCATTTTCCTAACAGAAGTAATTTTTTTTTTTTTAATTCAGAGCCAGTTTCAAGAACCCTGTTTCATGCTGGTTTGTAGCTTACTCTGAAAATATCCCTGCTGAAACCAAAGTGGAAGGATAAACTAACTAGTGACCATATAAATATATACACAGAGAGAGGGAGAGAGCTGATTAAATTGAGCTCTTTGCCTTACAAACACTTTCCCCTGTGATGTGCTAAGGAGAGAAGGATGAGTTGTTACGCACAGTTTATCTGATCCATACCCTAGCTATGGCCTCTGTCATTCACGTCCACTCAGTAAGATGTGCAATTCATACACTTTTTTAAATCCCCTTTGATAATACTTTCTTCATTATTTGCAGCATGAGAGTACATAAAGCATAAAAAGTGAGGCAGTGCTATTTCTGCCCTGCGCTGCAGTAGAACACCCATTAATTGCATTTTTGGCAATGAAGCACAATAAGGTACATGCATATAGGACTTAAAGCTCTTTAAATATGCAGGAAATGTTCCTCTAAAGAAGATCCTTCAGTACTTTGGAGCTGCACTGAGAAGTGCCAGTGACACAGGAGTGACTTCAGCGGGCTCCGTGTAATCTGGGGTCTGAGCATCCTTAGGGCAAAGGCGGCAGCAGCTGGCTGAGGCATGTGAAAGCTGGGGCTGCTTTTTGGTCCAGTCCTCAGGAAATCCTCTACCTCCAGGAATACCAAAGAGAGTAGAAAGAAGGATACTATTATGTAGCTCGATATAAATTATAACTTGCAGAGGGTTAATTAACATTGATAATATAAAGCTGTGGGCTTGCTTCTGGAGCAGTGGGTTGGCTGATGTGGATAATGTACAGCTGTGGCTGGTTCCTGCTAAGTAGCTAAATAGCACTGAGGAGCCTGGAAGG